>CM061228.1:5373527-5914061 GCA_030844895.1 Ambrosia x helenae
TTCCGGATAGGGGTGTAAACGAGCTGAGCCCCGAGCTCTGCTCGTCATGCTTTTATGAGGCTCGAGCTCGGGCTTTGCTCGGTTGTAGCCTTTTGTTGTGAATTCGAGCTCGGATCGAAAGTAAAACGTAAGAGTTCGGCTTGGCTTGATTCGAGGTAATTTGAAAACACTTTTAAATGAGCTAAAAGCTCGGCTCGAGCTCGCTTCGATAGCTTAAAGGAGCAAAAGTTCGGCTCGAGCTCGGCTCACCAATGTTTTTAGTTAAAAGCGAACATGTTTGAATGGAAAAAATCACATACATATAAAAAATATTACATTTGTTTGGGCTCGTTTAGGCTTGTGAGCTTAAATAAGCTTTGTATGTAAAGCTCAAGCATTTCAGGCTCAAACTCGGGCTCAAGCTCGTCCGAGTTTTTTAACGATCCAATCCCGAGTAGTTCTTGGGCTTCTACTTCTCGTTTACACCCCTTTTTCGGACAACCTACACCGTTCCGTGTGAATTGGATTTTTATGTGCTTGTCTAGGGAAAGAATCGATTTTAAGTATGGAAGTGATAGAACTGCAAAAAAGCAGTGTTGCAGAAGGCGGCCTAGGCGCTAGGCTGAACAAAAACTAGGAATTATGCCCTAGTCGGATTCCAGGGCGATTTGACCTTTAGGCGGCAGTTAGGCGGAGCCTAGGCGGTGTTATTTTTTATTTATTTTTATCTTTTTTATTAAATTTCTAAGTATTTCTAGGTATTTCTTAGTATTATGTGTATATATCTAAGTATTATGTGTATATATCTTAACATATTTTCAAAAAACACCTAAATTTGTGTGTGTGTATATATATATATATATATATATAATATATATATATATATATATATATATATATAGGGTGAGGTTCCTGTACAAAAACCATTTTTCGTGAGAAGGATTAAAAATTGATATGTAGGCATCATTTTTTGAACTTAGTCATGATGTTTTGGATTATTTTGCCTAGAAAAACACCAAACATAACAATTAAGAACCGAAATCAATGTATTTTAGGCTTAAAACTTAAAACACCATGCTAAGAACATTAAACAGTGTGTTTTAAGTGTTAAGTAGTGTGTTTTAGCTGTTTTTTAAATTTAATGACTATAATACATTGGATTGTGTTTTAGATTGTTGTGTTTGGTGTTTTTCAAGTTAAAACAACCTAAAACATCATTCTTAAATCCAAAACATGATGCCTACATGTCAATTCTTAATCCTTCTCACACTTCTCACGAAATTCCGCCTAGTCCCGACTAGTCCATAGGCTGGACCTCACCGCCTACCTAGCGCCTAGCGACTTCTGCAACCTTGTAAAAAATGCATACTTACTATTATCTTTTGTTTTACCTGCAAGTCTGTAATACATAAGGCGGTTATGTAACTGATTAACTCATCGTCGTTGTAACCGTCAATATATCTACCAAGCACTATGTAAAAGGCTCCTTCTAAACTAAATATGATTTGATTATATTATAGGTAGAGTTGATCAGTAGCAATTCAGAAGACAAAATTGAATTCAAACACATTATAACTCTGCAAGAAGATGCCATAAGCTCAGAAGTTGTGATTACCAACTCAAGATCATCACCAATCCAACTAATGGGCTCGATCATCGGTCACTTAGCGATAAGCACGCCCGAAGCAACCTATGCAATTGGGCTTGAGAGCTCTAATTACTTTGTTAAGCCACCAATTTTTTCGAACTTCAGTATTGTACCTCCGGATATTGACAGAAGCGATTCGGGTTGGTTTAAACAACTTTTATCGGGTTGGGGACTTGGAGGCCAGAAAAATAGTTTTAGTGATGGAAACGCGCAAGAAGATGACGAGATTGAAGGTGAAGAAGAGGATAACTATAAGCATTTGACTGATAAAATGAGCATGATCTACACTAGTGCTCCTAGGAATGTCACCATCATGGACAGGGTAATTCTCTTATATCTTACCTAGCTTTTTTGTACCTAATATAACAAGTACAAATCACAAAGCAATAGTAATAACAACTTAGTGATACTAAAAGCATGTTTTCATAATTGGACCGTAAAACGAATTGAACTGCTTTTCTGGTTCCAAAAACCATCGCCTCTTGCGCCTAGGCCCATTTTTTATGCGAGGCGATGCATTTGCGCTTTGAGTCGATGAAATTGCGCTTTAATTCTCCAGGTGATGGTTTAGGCGCAGATTTCAGATAGATTTCCGAATTCCGGAGAGTTTTTAGCCAAATTCGTTAAATTATGGGTAGATTCCAACTAGATTTCTACTTGTATATAAGGAAAACTACTACTTGTATATAAGGAATACTACTTCTATACACTAATACATCAATATTTTAAAACTTTTGATACTAACCAGATGGAAAATAGTATTATTTTAATATATTTTTACTCTATTTTCTTTGTTCGCTCTTTTTTATCTCAAACCCTCGCTTTTTTTTTTTTTTTTGCGTCTCGCGCCTAGGCCGCCGCGCCTTTGATAACTATGTCGCAAATAACATATGGAACTTTATCCATCTATGTTGATTTGCAATGTTAACAAAAATCGAAGCTTGAAAAAAAAATATATACGGAGCGCGAAGTAGTAAATGAATTAGGAGATATTGGAAGGTAAAAAAACCTTAAAAATGCAGTCCTACCACTGATCTGGTCGCCAGCCCAACCGGTTGGTGACAACCGGCTGGCGGCTGGATCAAATGGAGGCAGTTCCTGATTTGAACGCCTGGTCCGGGCTGGTTCTGAAAATAGTATAAAAACTCATAAGCATTATGCCTTGCAGGGTAAAAGGAACTCGGTGATGGTGGGCAGAGAAGGCTTTAAAGAGTTGTACATTTTCAGCCCTGGCTCAAGCCACAATCCATATGGCAAGTACTCGTATCTATGCATCGGTCAAGCCGCATTGCTCAAACCAGTGACCATAGGTCCTGAATCTGAATGGAGAGGCGTGCAGCGCTTGCACAACCCGAATCTTTAAGTATGTGTACATTTTATATTACATGTTATGTATAAAATATTATGTCAACTTTTAAAAATTACTGTTTTGTTTTGGGGGAAGATATGTTTTGTCATATGTTTTCACATGTCAAAATATTTTTAACTGTTAAATGTGATAAGTGGCATGATGAGTACTTGGGTTTGTTATACACCACTCGGGGTGAGTCCTCGCTATTGTAACCATTTACTCGTATGTTGTGTGTGTGTTGAAATCGAGAACCGAATGAATATTTGGATAGTACTATTGGTGCCTGACAAGACCCACCCCTAATCGATAGCGTCGATTATGCAACTGTGTATGCTAGGGGTGCACATATTCTTAACTAAGTTGTTATTTTTCGAGAAACAACTACTGCTTGCGGGGCATTATTAGTCTTGGTTTAGTTATGGCTCAAGGGATTGCTCGTCATAGCTTGTAGGAGTTAGCTACTCTTTACAAAGGTCACTGCTTGTGTTTGTTCCGCACATGTTGTTGTTAAAATGTTTTGTTGTTATGGAACTAAAACATGTGAACTCACCAATATTTTATATATTGACGTCTTTTTAAACATATCTTTCGGGTAACCAAGTGCTGAATAGATATGCGGCTAGTACGGTGGAATATGGGATGTCGGACACTTGTCGAGAGTTCATCTATGTTTGTTGTTTTATGAAATGTTTGAAACAAGGTACTTTTTCGACATCTTAATAAAAATTATCTTTTTCTAATTAAATATGATTTGTGTTAATATTGACTTTGATATGCTTTCGAGCGTTGCGCCACGTATTTCCGTCATTGGCGTGGTGTGACAATGACCAACTCAGTCGCTGCCTACGTAAACTACCCCTATTAATCTGTTATGTTACTACCGAACGCTACTAATCACCGTCACTCATTCACCCTCCCACACCATTGTTCATCCACAATTGGAACCACCTTTGGAAACCAAAAATAACTACTCACACAACTCACTCCGATCTTCAATTCAGGTATGATCTCAATCTAATATCGTTGTCCCTTGAACTAGGGATTCTTATCAAAATTCTCGTCATCTACCAAAATCAAACCTGAAAATGCCAAAGTTTCATTTAACCAAAAAAATGTAAATAACAAACACCATCAAAGCACCAGGTTTCGATGTGTGAAACAAGATGTGCATTGCTAAATAGGTTTGGGGAAGAAGATGGTTGATGAAGGATGAGATTTTGGTCAAATGGGGTTTTTAAGTCAATGACATGTGAATGGATCGTCAATATGTAATGTAGTGGTAGAGATATTGGTCGTGAATGATAGAAGATTCGGGGGATCTTAGGTTCGATTCTTGAGCCATACGGGTTTTAACCGGTAATTTTATCGTCATGCCTATGGACGGCTAGACGGGTAGGTTACTGGGTTTTCCCTAGAATTGGTGTTTGACAACTCGGGTACTCTCGAAGTACTTGAATTTGTCGAAAGGGTGCCCTAAAAGTGCCCGGGTTTGATTTGTTAGCCGTTAAAAAACACAAGTGAATGGATCAATTTTCCTTTTTTTTTAAAATAGAACAAATGACTTTACTAATTTTTGAGTTTGTATTAAATGATACAATATATTAAAAAAGGGTAAATTTATACATAACAAAAACTTCTTTTTAAAACACATGTATCATCATTTTAGTCATGTATTAACATTACAAAGTGCAATTTTGTCACCATAATATTTTTTTTAGTTTTATTCTTCTTATTCCATATTCAAACTCTTGAGTTTTGGATGGATTTTCCAAAACTTCTTTTAAAATACATGTATCATCATTTTAGACATGTATATTTAGAAGATTTTTTTTTTTTTTTTTCTAAACTAAAATATCTCATAATGTATAATTTGATTTTCCAACATATATATAAAAACAACATAGATAAATAACTAAAAAAAATAAAAAAATTAGAAAACAATGGCTCCGGTTCACACTTCTTCCATCTTCTCAACAACAAACTTCATCCATCTTCAACCTTCAACAACCCACACTATTCCAACCAAACCCCACAATAATCTCAACCCCAACACAAGACCCTTCCGCCTGCCACGTGTCGCATCAATCCCATACCCACCAATCAACGTAGACTACCTCGAAACAGAGTTCAGCGGCCATGGCGCGTCGTTCACGCGCCTGGGCGAAAGCTGCGTTGTCAGGATGGGATTGGACAACGGCAGTGTAGCCACTCTCATGCTGCCAAGTGGACTGATTACGTCATACAAGGCGCCTATGTGGCATGGTGGGTTACTGGAGCTGTTGCATACGTCGGTAATGGAGGCGGATGATGGTAGTGGTGCGGTTGTTCGTGGTGGTGTTTCGTTAGCTTTTAATTGTGACGGTGACGGTGACGGTGACGGTGACGGTAACGGTAATGGAGGGGTTTTGTGGTCTCCGAATGTGTGGAGTCTTCGTAGTGTTGGTGGGAGTCCTGATGAGTCTATTCAGGTTGATGCATATTTAGGGGTGTGCATGTGTCGGTTAATGACGTGTTAATTGTTTGGTTCGGTTAAGTTGGTTAATTCGGTTATTTATTATTTACTGATAGAATGTAAATAACCGAATTAATTCCATTCGGCTAACTTTAAAATTTTTCGATTGTGGTGTAAACGAGCTGAGCCTAAGCCCTGAGTTCTGCTTGTCATGCTTTTATGAGGCTCGAGCTCGGGCTTTGCTCGGTTGTAGCCTTTTGTTGTGAATTCGAGCTCGGATCGAAAGTAAAACCTAAGGGCTTGGCTTGATTTGATTCGAGGTAATTTGAAAACACTTTTAACGGAGCTAAAAGCTCGGCTCAAGCTCGCTTCGATAGCTTAAACGAGAAAAAGTTTGGCTCGAACTCGACTCACCAATGTTATTAGTTAAAAGCGAACATGTTTGAATGGACAAAATCACATACATATACAAAATATTACATTTGTTTGCAGCGGCGGATCTAGGCCACAAAATCAGTAGTAATGTTTTTCATTTTTTTTCATTTTAGTAGCAACGTTTTCCAATTTTCGTAAAAAAAAAACCAAATTTTCCACTAATTTTCCACTACGCGCGCGAAGTTGAGCCGCAACGTCCGCAACCCCTCCCCATGAAGTATGTCCGCCCCTGTTTGTTTGGGCTCGTTTAGGCTTGCGAGCTTAAATAAGCTTTGTATTTAAAGCTCAAGCATTTCAGGCTTAAACTCGGGCTCAAGCTCGTTAACGCTTGGCTCGTTCGAGTTTTTTAACGATCTAATCCCGAGTAGTTCTCGAGCCTCTACTTCTCATTTACACCCCTTTTTTCGGACAACCTACACATTTCCGTATGAATTGGATTTTTATGTGCTTGTCTAGGGAAAGAATCGATAAGTATGGAAGTGATAGAACTACAAAAATGCATAATTACTATTATCTTTTGTTTTACATGTAAGGCTGTAATACATAAGACGGTTATGTAACTGATTAACTCAGCGTCGTTGTAACCGTCAATATATCTACCAAACACTATGTAAAAGTATTATGCTATTTGTTTATATTGTAGGTAGAGTTGATCAGTAGCAATTCAGAAGACAAAATTGAATTCAAACACATTATAACTCTGCAAGAAGATGCCATAAGCTCAGAAGTTGTGATTACCAACTCAAGATCATCACCAATCCAACTAATGGGCTCGATCATCGGTCACTTAGCGATAAGCACGCCCGAAGCAACCTATGCAATTGGGCTTGAGAGCTCTAATTACTTTGTTAAGCCACCAATTTTCTCAAACTTCAGTATTGTACCTCCGGATATTGACAGAAGCGATTCGGGTTGGTTTAAACAACTTTTATCGGGTTGGGGACTTGGAGGCCAGAAAAATAGTTCGAGCGATGGAAACGCGCAAGAAGATGACGAGATTGAAGGTGAAGAAGAGGATAACTATAAGCATTTGACTGAGAAAATGAGCATGATCTACACTAGTGCTCCTAGGAATGTTACCATCATGGACAGGGTAATTTTCTTTGATCATACCTAGCTTTTTTGTACCTAATATAGCAAGTACAAATCACAAAGCAATAGTAATAACAACTTATTGATACTAAAAGCATGTTTTCATAATTGGACCGTAAAACAAATTGAACTGCTTGTTTGGTTCCAAAAACTAGACCGTGCCGCAAATCATAGTTGTTAAAAGCTATGTTGCACGGGAACTGGTACGGGAACGAGAAACGGGTACGGGTACGGGAACGGGAAACGGCAAAACTCAAAAAATCAAGAAACGGGTACGGCACGGGTACGGAAATAAATCCATAAAAAAAATAAATATATATTATAGACAATGTACCACAAACCCCAAAATA
The DNA here is from genome assembly GCA_030844895.1 of Ambrosia x helenae. Classification (NCBI taxonomy): domain Eukaryota; kingdom Viridiplantae; phylum Streptophyta; class Magnoliopsida; order Asterales; family Asteraceae; genus Ambrosia; species Ambrosia x helenae. The sequence goes on from CM061228.1 coordinate 5,380,835, forward strand.
TATTCACACGTTGATGTAAATATTTTATATGTAAACTAGTAAAGATAAAGGGGGTAAAATGTTAAAAAGTCCAAATTAATTTTACACTTTTTATGTAAATATTTACAAGTTTAGAGATTAAATATAAAGTAGTTAAAAATAAAGGGGTTAAATGTTAAAAACCTAAACATATTTTAACTCTAAAAATTAAAATTAACTAGGTATTTAACCTGCCGCGCGTTGCGGCGGCGTCACTCAATTTGTTGATCTCACATTCAGCAACTAAATTTCATAATTGCAAAAGTTACACAACGATGTGAGAAGGTCGAAATACGACTCCGCAAATTCCATATATTTAACCTCGGACGAACAATATTGATACTTGATAATTATGCCCAAAAAATCATTGATAATAGTTGTAGGCACATGATTAAAATCGACTTGACCATTTAAGATTCGTTCCATGGACGCTATGCAAATACAACATTCCCAGTTTGTAGAGTTTATCACTTAGATACATGCTTACATTTACATAATTTTTTTTTCACTTTTAAGTGTAGACATCAAAAATATTCTAAGCTACCTTAAGCTGCTGCTCTTTTTAAGTCAGAGGTTATTGCCCGACATCTGAACCAGAGGAACTGTCACTGTCTGAATCTGCATGAGAAAAAAACAAAAAAGTGAACATTTCAGCTGGTTTAATTAACAAAACATCAGGCAAGTCGATTGAGACCAGTAATTTCAACATGAAAAAGAATATATTCAATTACCACTTGAAGAGCTTCCAGAATCACTGCTTGAACTGCTTGAGCTACTGACATTATCCACTCCCTGATTGGGCAGATTAACAGCAGGATTCTGCTCATCTGCTTTACAAGACGAGCATTTGCGATATATTAACACAAATGATCATCTTCGTTCAAAAATCAAGCATGTGAAGAGTATAAAACTTTCATAAAGTTACCTGCTCTATTTTCGGGTGGTGCCTGTGGAACAGTTGCTGTCGGATTCTGCAATAACGTCATATAATAAAAATCATGAAACTTGATTAAAATTTTTTGACTAAAAGAATAAAAGTTGTATTCGGTTCATACTTGTAGCATGGCTCCATCAGTATTTACAGCTAAGGCCATTGCCTTTTCAGCTTTCCTTTTGTGCTTGCTCAAATTCTTTCTGTAATTCGGGACGAATCTATCAAGTTCCCATAGCGTTCCCGTGTCAACACTGCCAATGTCAACTTCAATCTCATCATCACTTTGAGCAACTGTATTATTACTCTTGTTTATGATCTGCACAATGCTGTCAAGTTTTTCTGCAGGTAAACCCTGAAGATTTGCACTTAGCTTTTGCTTTTCGTCATAAGTCATGTCCCTCTTATTGGGATCCCTGGCTTTAGGTTTCTTCGGGACAGGCGTCCTAGTCACTGGTGCAAAACTTGGCGGTTTTGGCCTAGCCATGAACGGCAAACCCATAGATTGTGACCTGTGAAAAGTCCTATAGTTATTAACCTTTCTCGCTATCGGCGAATCATGAAATGTCCTATCGCCATATTTCAGAACAAAACAAAAATATGTATATGTAAAACATACCAGTGTGTTGCAGCCATGACCTTTCCAAATTATATTATTAAACTATCATTTGTGAAATTACTAAAACTTCGTCATATGCGTTCTTTAACTCCATTATGGACATCTCCCTGCAAGTTGAAGTTCGAGATCTGCACTTCCCTTTACTCCATAGGGCCGAAACCTTATTAAGTTAAGAATGAAGAAGGGCTAACCACAAACTCGATATGAAATCGTAACCTTGAAAGCAAACAAATCAAATTTGCAAACAAATCAAATTTGCAAACAAAGTTTACAAAAATCAATCACATAAATTAAAAAAACACCGGTACGACTCGTTGGCTTACCTGGTAGATTTCAATTGCTCCTTGCGAAGCGCGGGCTGAAACTCTTCCATTTGGATCTATTAATATAAAGTCGGGTCATATCAGACTCGAGTAATTACGATTAACTGGTAAAACGTTCAACGGCAGAGGCAGGTTGTTTTTTTATTTAGCTTCATATATTTTAGAGTGCAAAATAGTTTTTTTATTGGTTTTATTCATAAGATTCACAGGTTGTCATTGACATTTGCATTTTTAAAAGGGGTAGCTAAATCACATGATTTAAGTATCAAATGTCTCATGCATACTATGTTGCGAAACTATTTGTGCTGCAAAATCTGGGGGTTGCTGATTCCTTGCCAAACCCAAAAGATTAACCATAAAGTTGCTCATATAATAAAATCTTATTATAAAATATCTACCTTATATTCATGGCTAATGTTAAACACGGTACCTGCGTCTTTGATTTATTGTGCCGCATTTTTGGCTTTCTCCATATCATTTTGATCAACAGGTCATTGTACCCAATGTTTCCAGCAATTGTCCCTGAAAAAGTGTTAGATCACATTCATTGGCTAGAAATAAGCAATATTATTAAACTGGACAATGGATAATAGGGTCAACCCAACCATAACAGAACTACCAATTGTGACAACCCTGCATTAGAAGTTAGAACTAATGCAAACTTTTGTGAATATCAAATTAAGATCAGCGCAAACCTATACAACGTCCAAAAGTATGCCACGTCCGTTGACAACCCTAGATCCAAGCCCGATTTATACAAATCACAACCCACAAGCTATATACAGTTACTACAAAACACAGATCCAAGCTATGGATGATATAATGACATAAACAGATAACGATCTAAGCGAATAAATCAAATTAAATCTAAACAAAATGAGCTGGATTATTTAGAGGTTGGATTATTAGAAGAGGGTTTCCCATACCCAATACGAAGGAGTCTTGTTATGCTGCCATTGTTGTAATAAGGAGTTTAGTCGGATGGATGAACTGTCGATAAGGATCAGGTAGGGATTAAGATAATGAGTTGATTGAAGCTCCACTCCATCTTCTTTGTAAAACAGATCTTGATTGATCGAGGAAGGAACCAGAGAAGAAAAAGAAGGAATGGGAGTTTCGTGTGATGTTATTTTTTATAAAAGTCTCGGATTGTTCGCCTGAAAACACGCGTCAAACACAGGGGTTGGGATTGCAAAACGTGGCAAGGAAAATAGCTGAGTAAAAGACACGTATCATCTACTCATCTTCTGTTTACAATAAAAAGGGGGAAAAAATAGCTTACAGGAGTCGAACACAGATCAAATCTTATAAGACAAACCATTTTTACCACTACACCACCGATACAAGATTTGAATAACATGGAAACAAAACGTATTTATTAACACACAAAATAGGACAAAATGAAAATCACTATTCATTTCAAATCACTATTCATTTCATTTGCATATTAATATATTCTAATTCTTACTTTTTTGTTTTTGTTTAATTAAAGTGAATAAAATAAAATTAAAAAGCAGTGGGGCAAGTGTTGCAAAGTCCTCATTCAACCCTATTTCACCAAACATAGCATACCCCAGATCCTCCTTCTTCTTTTCTTTAGTTTCAGCCGCCTCCTTCCTCTTTACTTTCAGGTCTTCATTGTTATTACTATTATTATCTATTTTTTTAAATAAGACAGAGAGTGAAAGTAACCACCACCGGTCCACCACCCGGTTTCCTCCACCGCCACCTTCTGACCTACCACCACAACCCATCCTCCTCCTTCCATCTTCTTGACTTCTTCAACCTTTCCGGCAACTTCCAGCACCGACACCGGAATTCTCGTCGGAATTCCGGCTTCAATCCTTAAAAAAACGTCCCCAAAACTAGAAACGGTACAAGAAACGCCCTTTGACTTTTCGAAGCAGTCAAGAAACGGTCTAGAAACGCTTCCAGGCGTCCCCGTACACGTTTCCGTCCCCGGCGAGTTTCGGGTACGGGGTACGGCACCTGTTAGGCGTTTCCGTGCATCAGTGGTTAAAAGCCATCGCCTCTTGCGCCTTGGCCCATTTTTTATGCGAGGCGATGCATTTGCGCTTAGAGTTAGAGGAAATTGCGCTTTAATTCTCCAGGTGATAGTTTAGGCGCAGATTTCAGATAGATTTCCGAATTCCGGAGAGTTTTAAGCCAAATTCATTAAATTATGGGTAGATTCCAACTAGATTTCTACTTTTATCTAAGGAAGACTACTTCTATACATTAATACATCAATATTTTAAAACTTTTGATACTAACTAGATGAAAAATAGTATTATTTTAATATATTTTTACTCTATTTTCTTTGTTTGCTCTTTTTATCTCAAGCCCTCGCTTTTTTGCGTCTCGCACCTAGGCCCCAGGCGAGGCAGCTGCGCCTAGCGCCTTTGATAACTATGCCGCGAATAACATATGGAAACTTTATCCATCTATGTTGATTTGCAATGTTAACAAAAATCGAAGCCTGAAAAAAAAATATATACAGAGCGCGAAGTAGTAAATGAATTAGGAGATATTGGAAGGTAAAAAAACCTTAAAAATGCAGTCCTACCACTGATCTGGTCGCCAGCACAACCGGTTGGTGACAACCGACTGGCGGCTGGATCAAATGGGGGCAGTTCCTGGTTTGAACGCCTGGTCCGGGCTGGTTCTGAAACTAGTATAAAAACTCATAAGCATTGTGCCTTGCAGGGTAAAAGGAACTCAGTGATGGTGGGCAGAGAAGGCTTTAAAGAGTTGTACATTTTCAGCCCTGGCTCAAGCCACAGTCCATATGGCAAGTACTCGTATCTATGCATCGGTCAAGCCGCATTGCTCAAACCAGTGACCATAGATCCTGAATCTGAATGGAGAGGTGTGCAGCGCTTGCACAACCCGAATCTTTAAGTATGTGTACATTTTATATTACATGTTATGTATAAAATATTATGCCAACTTTTAAAAATAACGGTTACTTGGTTTAGATTAATATTGACAAGTGTTTTCAGCCCTTCATTTTGTTCATAAAAAGTTTCTGTTAAGTTACTATTTATAGAAAGCAACAATAACCAGTTGTTTTTTAGGATTAATTCACAAAACTATAACGATAATCGACAAAACCGGATCGATTTGATCAAACTAGGTGGTAAGGGAATGTCAAGTTCCCAACCATCTAAGAAGGCGGTGAAGGGCACTGGCGGAAGTGGTGGCACATCCTCGGGCCAATCTGTAAAATTTGCACGGCGGACTGCAAGTGGGCGTTATGTCTCATCAAAAGACGAGGTTGATAAGTCCGGTGAGGCATCAGGGGATTACACAAATTACACGGTTAAAATCGCGGACAATCAACCTGAGACATCAGTGGCTGCAAAAGCCGAAGAACAATATGTTTCTAATTCACTTTTTACCGGAGGTTACAATAGCGTGACACGCTCCCATATCATAGATAAAGTGACTGATTCGGAAGTGACCCACCCGCAAATGGCGGGATCTAAGGGCTCATCGTGTTCCATGCCGGCTTGTGATGGCAAGCCCATGAAGGATGAGATAGGCGTTGATATTTTTCCTTGCGAATGCAGGTATGGTTTTTTTTTTTTGGGTCATGTGATAAAAGCAGTTTAATGACTTGTTATTTTGTTGTTTTACAGGTTTAAGATTTGTAGAGATTGTTTTTTAGATGCACAGAATGAGACTGGGTTGTGTCCAGGATGCAAAGAACCGTATAAAACGCATAAAACGAATGATGGTGGTGGCGATTCGATGAAGAGGAACAAAAATGGGGAGATATCGGGTACTTATGGGGTTGGAAACGCATACTGGCCACCGATGATGGTGGTGGTGGGAAGAGCGGCCACGGTGATGGTTTTGGAGATCCAGCTGATAAACCATGGCGGCCGCTCACCCGGAGAATACCTATTCCAACGAGCATCATCAGTCCATATCGATTATTGATAGTGGTTCGTTTTATTGTGTTGTGTTTCTTTTTGACATGGCGAGTTACGCATGTGAATGACGATGCGGTGTGGTTATGGTTCATGTCGGTCGTATGTGAGATCTGGTTCGCGTTTTCTTGGATCCTTGATCAAATCCCAAAAGTTTGTCCGGTGAATCGGTCTACAGACCTCCAGCTTCTTCATGATAAGTTCGACACACCGGATAAAACAACAAACCCCGAGGGTCGTTCTGACCTCCCCGGTCTTGATTTCTTTGTATCAACCGCTGACCCAGAGAAAGAGCCACCGCTGGTCACCGCCAACACCATCCTCTCTATTTTGGCGGTGGATTACCCGGTTGAGAAGCTTGCTTGCTACATATCCGATGATGGTGGTGCGCTTCTGACCTTTGAGGCAATGGCGGAGGCTTGCGGCTTAGCCGATATATGGGTTCCGTTTTGCCGAAAACACGACATCGAGCCACGGAATCCAGATGCTTATTTCTCATTAAAAGGCGACCCGACCAAGAACAAGAGAAGGACGGATTTCGTTAAAGATCGAAGGAAAGTGAAGCGAGAGTACGAGGAGTTCAAGGTGAGGATTAATAACTTGCCGGATACAATAAGGAGAAGATCGGACGCTTTTAACGCGAGGGAGGAGATGAAGATGATGAAGACCGTTCGAGAAAGTGGTGTTGACCTGACCGAGCCAATAAAGGTCAAGCGGGCCACATGGATGGCCGACGGCACGCATTGGCCCGGTACATGGTCTAACCCTATCCGTGATCACGCCAAAGGAGACCATGCAGGCATCTTACAAGTAATGTTGAAACCTCCGTCTCCTAACCCATTACACGGGTCAGGGGAAGGTCTTGTCGACTACTCAGATGTCGATATAAGGTTACCGATGTTTGTATACATGTCACGAGAGAAACGTCCCGGCTATGATCATAACAAGAAAGCCGGGGCGATGAACGCACTTGTACGTTCGTCCGCAGTCCTATCAAACGGACCGTTTATCTTGAACTTAGATTGTGACCATTATGTAAACAATTGCATGGCAGTTCGAGAAGGGATTTGCTTCATGATGGACGGCGGCGGTGAAGACATCTGCTACATTCAATTCCCGCAACGATTTGAAGGAATCGATCCTTCTGACCGTTACGCCAATCATAACACAGTCTTCTTTGACGGAAACATGCGTGCACTTGACGGTATACAAGGCCCGTTTTACGTGGGAACAGGATGTATGTTTAGACGTTTCGCATTGTATGGGTTTGATCCACCGAATCTCGGCTTGTTGGCGTCCGGAAAGAAGGGCGGTGATGGTACCGAATCGGTTTCAGAGACACCAGCATTGAAGGCTAGTGACTTTGATCCAGATCTTGATGTTAAAGAACTACCAAGACGGTTTGGAAACTCGATACCTTTATCGAATTCGATACCTGTAGCCGAGTTTCAAGGCCGACCGATTGCTGACCACCCGGCGGTCCAGTATGGTCGACCGCCCGGTGTCCTTAGGAAAGCTCGTGAACCGCTTGATGTCAGTGCAGTTGCCGAAGCTGTATCCGTAATTTCGTGTTGGTAATGAACATTTGGAATGGGTGGTTTGTAAATAGGCCATTAGGTGATTCACATAGTGACCCATGACAACATAAACTCAATTTTCAAACAAAAGAAAAAAAGTTGTGAACACTATGCAAATGTGATAATTAAAATTTTTGTACGAAAACGCATAAATATACACTATGGAGAAAAAAACGGTTGGGGAGGGGGGGGGGGTAACTATCCTTCGCCCATGGACTGACGATTCTGATCAGGATCAATATGGTTCGAAACAAACAGGTTCGGGTCAACACGAGTTGTTTTTAAAAAAAGTATCAATTTGTTCGGGTCAAATTAGAGTCGAGTTAAAATTAGTTGACTAAAAAGGTACCAAAATAGGTTCACCCGCTCTATTTTTCATGGTATTTAATGGTGACGGTGGAGGTGGTTGCAGTGGCAGTGCGGATGACTATGAGGTGGTGTTGGGGGTGGTGGAGGTAGCGACGATGGTGGCTAAGACGAAGGCGGCAATGGAGGTGGCTGCCATGCTGATTATAAGGCAGTAAAGACACACAATGGTCATGGGTTGTGCTAAACCATTTGGACCACTTTTTATAATAGTTACCTGTTTTAAATCCGTTGACTAATTTGATTCGACCCAAGTTGACCAATTAACTAGCTTACCCAAATCAACCATGGGTCATGATTCACCTATACATTGGTTATTGGAACGATGATTAATCCAATATATATGTTTACACTGTGTTGGTTTAAACACAGGTACGAGGACAAAACAGAATGGGGTGACCGAGTTGGTTGGATATACGGATCAGTAACCGAAGACGTGGTAACCGGGTACCGAATGCACAACCGTGGGTGGCGATCAATCTATTGCCTAACAAAACGAGACGCTTTTCGCGGCTCAGCACCAATAAACCTAACCGATAGACTCCACCAAGTCCTTCGTTGGGCCACTGGCTCAGTCGAAATCTTCTTCTCACGAAACAATGCATTTCTAGCATCGAAACGCCTCAAATGGCTACAGCGTTTAGCGTACCTCAACGTCGGCATCTATCCCTTCACATCTCTCTTTCTCATCGTGTATTGTTTTCTCCCTGCACTCTCATTGTTGTCGGGCCACTTCATTGTCAAGAATGTCAATGCTACATTCCTTATATACCTATTGTTGATGACATTATGCTTGATCGGACTCGCGGTGTTGGAAGTTCGGTGGTCGGAGGTGTCGTTGGAAGACTGGTGGCGAAACGAGCAGTTTTGGTTGATTTCGGGTACGAGTTCGCATTTAGCTGCCGTCCTTCAAGGACTTCTAAAGGTGACAAACACAAGTTAAAACTTAAAAGCTCACACATAATTAGGGCTGGTAAATCGTGTCTTAACAGGTTTAACATGTCTCTGATGACGCGAACAAATCAAGTTCTAAACATGAACACGACTCGTTTAACTCATTTATATCTCATGTTTATAACACAGTTTTATGTTTTTATGTACCGAAAAGGGAAATGAAAGATCTTTGCCTCTTAATTATAAGTATTAAAAAAAAAAGTAAAAAATCACATAGTGTACTTTTCAGTTAACAGGTCTTATCGTGTCTTATACAGGTTACCTATTGCCAGCCCTACACATAATAGAATAATAAACCTAAAAATTTATAATTATATTTATTGTAATTACTTGCAATATTTTTGTATTCAAAGCTAGTGAAAAGTCATTTTTGCTGTTGTTTTCAATAGGTGATTGCGGGAATCGATATTTCGTTTACTTTGACGTCAAAAGCGGTTGAAGAAGGCGATGATATATACGCGGAGCTTTATTTAGTGAAATGGACGTCGCTCATGATTCCTCCTATTGTTATCGCGATGGTTAATGTACTCGCGATGGTGGTTGCGTTCTCACGGACGATTTATAGTGTGGCGCCGCAATGGGGGAAGTTTGTTGGTGGTGCGTTTTTTAGTTTTTGGGTGTTGGCTCATTTGTACCCGTTTTTTAAAGGGTTGATGGGGAGGAGACGGAAGACGCCCACAATTGTGTTTGTGTGGTCCGGGCTCATCGCCATCACCCTCTCTTTGTTGTGGGTTGCTATCAACCCTAGCTCCGGTACGGCTGATTCTGCTGCCGGAGGATCTAATTTTGAATTTCCATAGGTGAATAAGATGTTTGTATCCTACGACTTCCGACCGGTAGAGCCATTGGAAGCTTTTAGTATCATGGTTAGTTTTCTTTATTTTTGTTTTTTTTGTTTTTATAGTATTGATGGATTTTAGTAACAAATTATTTGCTTTTAATCTTATTCGGGAAGTTATTTTGGTCTCTCTCTCTCTCTCTTTTTTTTTTTTTTTTTTTTTTTTTTTTTTTTTTTTTTTTTTTGTGATGTATATGCACTAATATTGTATGATAAAATTAAGAGTAAATTATCAAATTCGTCCATGAGGTTTGACCAGATTTGCTAGATTTATCTAAAACAAGTTTTTTTTTTTCTTACATGGACCCTTCAGGTTAACATTTTGATGCCAATTCCATCCAATTTGCTAACTCGGTTTAAAATTAACATTAAGTTAGGGGCAGATTAGACTTTTTACCTATTTATTTTTGGATTAAAAAAAAAATAAAATGATGAATTATTTAAGAACCCTTTACCCACCCTCCTCTCTCTTCCCCCCCCCCCCCCTCTCACACACACACGACAAACACACACGCCAAAGGCAAAGCGTTACCTGTGGCAGGTCCAAAAAAACCCATTGCTGCCGCAATAAAATAAAAATTACACACCTGCAGTAACCACCATCCACAAAACTCTGCAGAAAACCAGAGGCGACACCACCGTCGCCGTCAAGGGTTTATAACGTAAAACCCAAAAAAGCTTTGTTACCTTAAACCAAACCCACCGATTCAAGTCCTAACATCACAACACCAACAAAAAGCAACCATCACCGTGAGAATAAGGAAGACTGTACGATTTTCAGGCTATGGTTGCCAACACGGTGGGAGTCAGGCAAGGTAAACCTAGATAGAGAGAGGGATAGGGGGGAGTTGTAGAGAGACAATCATAAAATCAAAATGGTACTAAACAAATACTCTTAAAGACAACATAAATCACACAGTTGCCACATTACTGTTCAATTCACTGGTGTATGAATATATTGATAATGATAATATATTAATAATGATAATTAATTGGGTATCGTGATCAAAAGTAGGGTTGTTTGTTTTTATCCAAAACCCGACCCGAATTCGAAGCCACCCGGACCTGAATTAGAGAATACTCGAAAAACCGAACCCGAATAACTCAAACCCGACCAACCCAAACTTTAAATGGATTGCTTATCGGGTTACTTTTTCCCTACAAAAAACCTAAATAACCCGACCCGAACAACCTGAAATCCAAAACCTGAACATTTAATGTGTTTTTTTATAAATAAATGGGTTTAAATTTACATTTTTTTGGCATCTCAAACATTAAGTTTTAGGACTTTTGAACACTATTATATCATGTTGTCAAATAATGTCTGAATTTTGATAACATTTTTTAACGAACATGGTGAATTTTGATGATATTTTTAGAGTGAATTACTATTTGCGTCCCTGTGTTATAGTGGTTTTAACTACTTGAATCCAAAGTCCAAAACTTAAACTAGTTGAGTCTCTGGCTGGGAATTAACTAATCATTTGAGTCCAAATTACTAACTCCATCCATACAGTCTATTAGTTTTTTGTGAAAAGACAAAAATACCCTTGTTATTTAAAAAAATAAAAAGTCTTTTATCTCTTTCTTCCCCCATCTAATCCACCTTCCCCAATCACTAATCCACCACTGCCCAACAACTGAAACCCTGATTAGGAGAAATCCAAACATTCAAATGGTCGTTGGTATCAGCTTTAGAATTCATAAAGTCAGGAATGAAAATCATAGATTATCAGAACCAAAATCCAACACAATTCAAAAACTATAGAGCAGAACTGGTAAACTGTAGCAGCTTTGTCTTTTACTTTTATTTTGCTCATATGAGGTTCAGAGCTAAAAAGTCAACTAATGTCCAGATTATTGTCAAATATGCAAAGGTCTAATGTTATAAGGAGCCAAAATTACTGATTGGGATTTATAGTTGACATTCAAAATCCAATTTTATATTATGATGGAATGGTGAATGGGTCAAAGTGTTCACATGGCAAATGGGTTATTTACAAAAAAAAAAAAAAAAAAAAAAAAAAAAAAAAAAAAAAAAGGCCCAACCAACAAAAAAATGCTCTTCTTACCCATTACCAACTTGCCTGACATGGTCATTTTGCCCAGTGGCGGATCTAGGCCACAAAATCAGTAGTAACGTTTTTCATTTTTTTCATTTTAGTAGCAACGTTTTCCAAATTTCGTAAAAAAAACCAAATTTTCCACTACGCGCGCGAAGTTGAGCCGCAACGTCCGCAACCTCTCCTCTTTAATTATGTCCGCCCCTGATTTTGCCGCTAGTTAAATGTAATTGTGAGTTTGTGACTTATTATCACAAACCATTACCGAAACTTTAATCAGTGTTAATGGAGCATGGAGATGAAGATGATGATGACGATGCAGATACCCCTTCAGATCTTGTAACAGAAGTTTTAAAATCATTGTCGTCTTCTATACCTTTCCGGGCCGTGTGAAACTATAATCCAGTTGCAGAAATGAAGGTGGTGTGAAGTTGTGGTGGTAAAGTTGGGTGGTTGGAGTTGTAGTGGTGGATTGGTGATGGGGGAAGGTGGCTGTGGTGTAATGGTTTAGATGAGAAGAAAGAGATAGAGACCTTTTTTTTTGTTTTAATAACAAGGGCATTTTTGTCTTTTCATAAAACACTAACAGACTTTATGGATGGAGTTAGCAATTCGGACTCAAATGGCTAGTTAATTTCTAGCTAGGGACTCAACTAGTTAAAGTTTTGAACTTTGGATTCAAGTAGTTAAAACCAATATAACAAAGGGACGCAAATAGTAATTCACTCGTAATTTTAAAAGAAAAAAAAAACATTTTTCACATTACATCTAAACCTGAAAACCGAACAACCCAACCCATACTAACCCGGACCCAAATAACCCCAACCCGACCAACCAGAACTTTAAATGGTTTGGTTATCGGGTCACTTTCTTTCGGCAAAAACCTGAACAACCCGACCCAAAAACCCGAAATCCGAAAAAATAACTTGAAGAACACCCCTAATCAAAAGAGACATAACAAGTCAAATTTCATATATAACATCCTTTCATTAAACTAAGGCTAAAGGGTGTAAAGGAGGCCCATCATGAAAGATGGTACTCCACCTCACCTTCCATGTCATTGTGGGCTAGGTCTATCATTCCCATTATTGTCTAAGGGTGTGGAGGATACACCTACTGCTTTTTTTTTTTAATTAATTATTATTCTAATTTTAAAAAAGTAAAATTAATATTAATAAACCTAAAATTACACACACAAAAATAAAAACGGGCTTTGCAATAATTGGGTGAAAGTGTGGGGGGGGTTTTAGTGCATTTGTATTTGGTTCATTTGAGTGAAAGAATTGGAGTTTTGATGCATTTGCATTTGGATAAATTGATTGAAAGCGTTGGGGGATTGATGGAAACCCGAAAATGTCAACCAATTCGGATTGATTGGTATCGTGTATCCCGGTGTCGTGAATGGATTTGGGTTCGGGTTTTGATTCCGTAACGGGTGTGATTCGGGTTGTTTTGGTATGGATCCATGATGAGTGAGTGTTGTTAAAAATATTGTGAGAATTTTTCAGAAAGTGTGATATGGTGTAAAAAATGAAAAGTGAGGGTTTATTTATATTGGAAAAATTCTTTTTTTTTTTTTTCAAACGGTCGAAATTATGACCGTTGGCCCACCACCAACGTCCCACAACTAAATTAGGCCCGACTCCAACGTCTTGTGGAAAATAGTCACGACGATGCTGCTACAGGGGGCGGTGTAGCCAAGTAACCTCACATATTATTAGGGGTGCAAACGAGCCGAGCCGAGCCGAGCCCGAGCTCGAGCTCGATTAACTTATAAGAGCTCGATCTCAAGCTCGAGCTCGGCTCGTTTATTAAAAAACTTTAAATTCGGGGTAAATAGTATAAAATATTAATAAAATTAATATTTTACTAAAGCTTGATAAGGCTCGTCTTGAGCTCGAGTTCGGGCTCGATAAGTAAATGAGCTTTGTTTTAGGCTCAAGCTCGTCTCGGGCCCGATAAGGCTCGGCTCATTCGAGCTTTTTATTAAGCCGATCTCGAGTAGCTCGGTTTATTTGCACCCCTATATATTATATTATACCAAGCCGTCCCGATCCACACCGTACGGTCTAACCGAGTAACCTAACATATTATATTACACGAAGCCGATGCCAAGACGACCCACACCGCACGGTCTAACTGAGTAACCTCACATATTATATAATAATACAATTACCAACTTAACTGCCCCTTAACGGACCGTTAAGTTTACCGTTACAGTTATTTATTAACGTCTTCCCCTTATAACCTAACCATGACCCCTTTCTTCTTCATATCTTTCCCATTTTGTTTTTTTGTTTGCATTCCATTCCTTCAATTTCTGTTCACTATTGATCGAACACACCATCTTTGTTAATTATATTTATTCCCATCAGTGTTGATCGAAGACACCGTCTGTTTCTTTGTTCTCTCAATCAAAGGTATTAACAATAAACTCCATTCACTCATTTTTTTCTTTGTTGTTTATAAAATTAACACCTATGATTAGGTACATTGACTACATATTCAACATCAAGGTTTTGCCTCTGCAAACCTTTCGTTCTTTCCATTTTATTATTATTATGTTTGTTTAGATTGTTGGTGTTGAAGTATTATTGTATATTGTATTATTATTATTATTATTATTATTATTATTATTATTATTATTATTATTATTATTATTATTATTATTATTATTATTATTATGATTCCATAACTATTATTTTCTTAATTTTCTTTTTCCATAAACATATATACCGTGAATTGAAAGAGTAGATTTAAATTTTGTTTAAGGTTGCAAAAGTCGCTAGGCGGGTGGTGAGGTTCGGCCTAGGGACTAGTCGGGACTAGGCGAAAATTAGGCGGAATTAGGCGTTTTGGTATTTTTATACGTATTTTATATATATACACACAAATTTAGGTGTTTTTTGAAAATATGTTAAGATATATACACATAATACTTAGAAATACTTAGATATATACACATAATACTAAAAAATACTTAGAAATTTAATAAAAAAATTAAAAAAAATCACCGCCTAGGCCCACCTAGGACCACCTAGGTCCGCCTAATGGCCAAAACGCCTAGATTTCCGACTAGGGCCTAATTCCGATTTTTACCTCCGCCTAGCGCCTAGGCGCCGCCTAGGCCGATTTTTGCAACATTGATTTTGTTACATCTGACACACATGTTAATGGTTTAAGATTATGAATTTACATTTGATACACAAATTATTGTTTTTAGAATCAACATGATTACCTGTGTTTAATCTTTACTTCTCTTTTTGTATCAGCACACATAGTGATATTGTTTTGATAATTTGATATTTCAATATTTAAAATTGTTCAAAATTTTAACAGATTTTGGAATCCTATGAAACTATACCTTGTACAAGGATCAGTGAGGAAACTGTGATTTTAAATTAGATGTGTATGTGGGGAAACTACTATAAAATCAATGATTTAGGCATATCGATTTTAAAGTAACTCATTGTTTAAAGTGATGTTAAATATGGAATATGAGTAGTAAACAAGCAGGTTCATGTGAAATTGATAAAACTGTCAGCAGAGCATTAGGGAAATTGTATTTTTTTTTATCAAACTTCTTGTGAGGAATAATTAGACCCCAAGGTTCTTTTGTATCACTCATAGTTATTAAAGGCGCTAGGCGCACTCAAGGCGCATAGGCCTCGCCTGAGGCATAGGCGCGGGGCGCAAAAAGAGCGAGGGCTTGAGATAAAAAAAGTGAACAAAGAAATATGGTAGCACTCTCTAAGCTATATCAACCACAATTACTAACTTATTCTACAAGCTTATAATAATGTTTAGTGGTGTGTGTTCCAACTATGTTAGGATCTTGTCTGCATTAAACTATGAAAGTAGATTTTTTTTAATCATCTTCTTGTGTTGTTAGATTCATATTTTGGTTACTATGTTTTGTTTTTACTTTTTATAGCCAATTAAATTGTTTCTATGATTGACAGAGTGACATAGATCTTTCAATGTTATCTCTTCTAATGTCACGTTGTTTTCTTTTGTAGGTTCAATATTGGCGCCGGTTACCGGGTACCAGCACCACTGGGTACGATTTTTTAACCCTCGGCGGCTGTGTTCATAGCGCAATGTGGTATGTCGCGCGTTTTACTGTTTCGCTTTGTACTTTAAGTTTACGCCACTGTGGTGGTTACTACGGCTTTTATTTATGCTACGTTTTGTGGCGATAGCCCCTATCGGTTATCGAATGGGTCAGCTTTCTTCAGCGTCTTTTACTTTGAAATGATAGGTGACTATGATGTTAGCGTATGCGATGTGGTTGTCGATTGTGATGGCACTACTCCAACGCAACCGATTGACTCCCCGTTGTGCGCCTGAGTCGCTTGATTGTGTTAACTGTGGCGGGTATTTGCTATGTTGTCAGCTTATGCGATGTGGGAGTCGATTATGATGCCACTACTACTGTGCAGCCGATTGGTTTCCCATTATGCGTCTGCATCTGTTCGTTGTCTTAATTACTTTGAGTTTCTTTATATTGCGCATAAAGATGAATCAGAATTAGGTATTCAAGTTCCTCATGATATTTTAATCACTTCGTTTTACTTTCTGCAAATTATATTGGGTTAAATAAGTGAAGTTGATTGAATTGCTTTACATATTATATCTGTGTATGTATTCAGGTTTCTTTAACATATAATTTTGCTTCAGAGGGCTGCTAATTCTTTCAAAGAGGCTGCAGATCAACCTTTCAGAATTTTGGTGACAAGAATAACTTCTTTAGGATGTTAAGATGGATAGTGACATGGCTATTAATTGGTTTGATATTGAATTAGTCTTCTTAGTTAAAGTGGTTGATGATCTTGACTTTAATATTTTAGTGAATGTGCAGAGTTAATACTTTAATTTGAATATCATTATCATCCATGCATGGTTCATCTTCATCTATCTGATGATGAATGCATCCATGAAGTGTAGGTTTGTTGTGAATATCATTATCGTCCATGCATGGTTCATCACCAGTTTTTTATATATTAATTATATTTAAAGCGACCCGTTATGCCTGTCCTGACCTGAACCACAAATAATCCTTCTTTTGAATTGACCCGTTTGACCCGAACCTTAAAGAACGTAGACATCCGGTCGCCCCTGCCGCGGCAACGCGCGGTGGGTATAAACCTAGTTATATTACAACTTACACATGTATACCAACTCTCAAGATATGAAAGTCAAAGGTCAAACCACTCACCAATAGTCATGCATGATTGCATGGTGACTTAAGCAATGACGAACCTTCATCATAGACGCATCTATTAATATTAATAAACTTACCTCCTGCGTAATCTTACAACTACAACAAAACGTCCAAACCTATCTTCATGGCCAACGTAACAACCACCATGTCACCACCACAAACCACCCAATTCCCACTCCAAAACCGTGTCGCCATCGTCACCGGCGGCTCTCGCGGTATAGGCAAAGCCATCTCTCTCCACCTCGCATCCCTAGGCGCAAAGCTCGTAATCAATTACACTTCAAACTCCACTCAAGCCGATCTATTAGTCTCGGAAATCAATACCAAATCGCAATCACAATCCGCAATATCAGTCAAAGCCGATGTTTCTGACGCCAATCAGGTCAAATACCTATTCGATACAGCTCAATCGGCATTCGATTATCCGTTGTATGCACTCGTAAACTCTGCTGGTGTTATGGACGCCAACTACACCTCAATCTCGAACTCTAGTATCGACGAATTCGATAGGATGTTTGCGGTTAATACGAGAGGCGCGTATTTATGTTGCAAGGAGGCGGCAACTAGGTTGAAACAAGGTGGTGGAGGGAGGATTATATGTATAACGACGTCGTTGGTGGCGGCTTTGAGGCCCGGGTATGGGGCGTACACGGCGTCTAAAGCCGCGGTTGAAGCTATGGTGAAGATTTTGGCGAAGGAGTTGAAAGGGACGAGGATTACCGCGAATTGTGTCGCTCCTGGGGCCGTCGCGACGGAGTTGTTTTATGAGGGGAAAACCGACGAGATGGTGAATAGATTGGTTGAGGCGATTCCGATGGGGCGATTAGGGTTGCCGGAGGATGTTGCTCCGTTGGTCGGGTTTTTGGCGAGTGATGCTGGAGAGTGGGTTAACGGTCAGATTGTTCGCGTTAACGGGGGATTTGTGTGATTGTACTTTTATTTTTTATCGACTAATTTCCTCCCAATATTTTATGTCTTTTTTTTACTCTTATAATACTTGAATTCCCAACCCTAACATTCTATTTGAAATCCCAACAATGTGAATGTAGACTTGATTAAACGTTTGTTAAGGGTTTTTAGACATATTTCTAGACATGAGTATTTGACTATTTGTATTTCGTTTCATTGTTTGATACATTTTTGTTTTATATTATATGTGATATTTGACAAGCTAAGAATTTATTTATTATTATTTTTTTTTGGTGAAGGTAATTGTAACTTTGTTAATCCATTAATTGTGTGATACTTAGAATTTATTTATGTATATTACCCGTGTCTGATTGGTTCACGATTTATTATTATTTTGTTATTAAAAAATTGGAATAAACTACCCAATAATTTTAAGTTATGACACAAAAAAAAAAAAAAAAAAAAAAAAAAAACAAAAAACAAAAAACACTCTTAAAAGGTAATTTAATAAATAAATAAATAGGTTTAAAGGGTTCTCTTGCGAACCCGTCAAGGCAAACCCAAACTCAACACATGTAGTTAAAATACCGGCAAGTTCAACCTGAATCTGACAGGAACTTATTTGAACTAAAATCAGACCAACAAATTTCCTATTAGGTTCTTCTTGTTTTATATTTTTATTGTCTTATTAGAAAAACAGGACATACTCAAAAGATCAAGATCGAACCAACTTCTATGAAACTATTACGGAAAACAATAATGAAATGCTTAACCTTTATTCTATACAACAAAAGCTTCATCTATTACGCTTAACCTTATTTAAAACATTTCTTGTAAAATTTTCTGTTAATTCGACAGTTTTGGATGTATACAAGTATATTTTTGAGTGATTTGTTTGGTTAAACATTTTGTTATTTAAATGACCGCAATGCGTGCCATTTTCTTATTTTCTTGACACTACACACAAAATAATCAGGTTTCGAATTATCATCTCTAGCCCATTTAAATAGACGAGTAGTGTTTAGAATATTCCTTTAAAAATGTAAAAAAAATTGTTTAATCACTCAAGCTATTTGCAATATGTGTTAACCGATGTACAACCCCAACATGTTTATGATCTGTTTACAGTTTGATTACGACCTTTTCAACCCACCAACTTGTTTACCACCCGTTTGATCGGCTTAGATCAATGGGTTACATTACATGTGTTGTATTTGGGTTACATAATTTGAAATGTGTCAGAATTAGAGATGATTAGGGGCAGCTAAACTTTTATGGAAGCCTAAGGTGAATTCCTAAATTTGGGCAGCAAAACATGTCATGTAACACTCAAGAAACTTCATTCAAATTTAGTATTTTTAGTCTAGATACGTAAAAAGTTCTGGTTATTCACTCTTTCCTTTGATGTTGGTGACCTAATTTTCCATCTCTAGGTGTTTCATACTTTGATTGAGGTTAGCCATTAGCTTCAGCCCATTGGGCCGACCGGAAGTTGATGTGTATGATACAAATAACTTTAATGAACATATTTATCAGGAGAGTAAGAAGCCTTTTTTTTTTTTTTTTTTTTTTTTACCAAATAGCAAACAAAATCGATATCGATACGGCCATTATTTTTTGGGTTTTCGGTTTCGGTACAAGTTAGTTTCGGCATTTTACACTTCTTGTACCATACCGCTATAATCGATATTATGATCTCATATTCATTTTATATTTTAACTCGATTTCAGCATTGATACTTTTCGATACAATATTGTTCGGTACTAGTATGATACCGATCTCGACCTTCTGGCATAGCCCAGTTGGTCATGCGATGAAGGGAGGAGGGTCTGGTCACAGGTTCGAATCCTGGAGTACACAAGGCAGTGAAGATAAGAGCTTGTAGTCCAAAAGTTGATGCAAGTTCGAATATGAGCTGACCCGTTTTTCATCCGGTTGTTACTCCAGCGAAGAAACTCGTGTGGAGGCAGTACGGTTTCTGGGCGAACGCCGTAGTCCCCACCATACCAACGTGTAATGATCACTGCCACACAGTTAAAAAAAGTTACCGTTCAAAAAAAAACAAAACATAAAAGAAAATATCTATTCAGACCGGGGGTTGGTCCGCGTTCCGTTAGTAGAGCGGGAGTCAAACTAATCAATCACCGGTTCATTTACAACCGTCAAGGGACACAATAGTAATTTCAATATCTTTACACAAAAGATATTCGCACATGCTAGAGAAGAAGAGGGAAAATAATATGTGGTAACAGATTTTTCCTTACAAATATTGCATAACCAAAACTTCCACAACTCAATCACTCACAAATTCATCTAAATCTAAAACTTTTGCTCACAAATTTACAAAACCTTCATCCAATCGATCAAACACATTCAACAACACTTCCATCAATGGCTGAATTCACCGTTATCCGACGCCTGTTGCCGATCTACACCGTTGATGAAATGTCGCTAGGTTTTGATCCAAAAGACGTGATCGGAGGTTGCAGAGGACTAAAAACAGTAGATAAACGGAAGATCATGAGGTTAAGTAGTTGTAACCGTAATTGTACGACTCGAGGTGTTAGAGTGTTTGCGTCGATGTCTGGAACTGGAAGTAGGTCGAGGAATGTGAAAGGTAAGGATGTAGATGCGGTTGTTGATCAGGAAGCGATTTATGAAGATCTGTTGGGAGATTCGGATTATGAGAGTGATGATTTATCTTGTTTTAGAGGTTTAGTGTTGGATATATCGTACAGGTATGTGGTTTTTATAATTTGCATATTATTATATTAAGTTACGTGATAATAAGTAGTTTTAGTTGAGATTAATGAGGTGTTACTGTAGATTTGTTGTTAGTTAGCTGTTTATATATGTATTGATGCATTGTTGATGCTTAATTAGGGATGTTGATGTGTTTAACTGTTTAATGAGGAAAATCACCAAACTAGACATGTTTTGATAATTAACAAAATAGACATGGAAATTGAGCCTGCAAAAAACAATGACGGCTAAGACGGTTAGGAATTAGCCTGGCATGGAAACTTTCATAAAGTACATTGAGGACTACTGATAAACCAATCGAAGGGAAACACATGTAAATGTGTGCGCAGCTAAGCCTTAGCCGGCCTATAAAAAGCGAGGCTAAGCCTTAGCCGGCGGATAAATTTTAGTCGGTCTTTTACATGTGTATTGATTTGATTGGCGGTTTTTGTGGACCTGTGGTACTTTTTATCATTTAGTTTGCCGATGATTATTTGCCGTTGGTTGCCTAATTGGTTGGTTGTTTTTAAAATGTTTGAAAGCCAATGTCTATTTCAGTGTTTGTAAAAAAAGCGAGTCGACATATTTATTTTGGTGATTTCCCCCTATTTGACTTGTATCTATGTGTTATTCGAGTTGCTGTCCTTGGTTAGCTATATTTGTTAGAAATACTTTTGATCTAAGTTGTGATGGATATTGATGGCTGTAAATGGAACTGATTGTGATTATTGTTCTAGGCCTATAAATGTTGTCTGCTGGAAACGTGCCATTTGTTTGGAATTCATGGAAAAGGTTAGACATGTGGAAACTTGTAACGATTTTGAATTAAGAAATCAATTGATTAAAATCATTATTTCAGTTTAGAATGTGCTTGTATATCTACTCCAGTTGAGACTTTTGATCTGCAGTTTTTTTAGAGTGAATTAATGTATGATGTACAGGCTGATGTTCTGGAATATTATGATCAGACTGTGAACTCTGTCAACGGATCCTTCTATATACCTGCTGTTTTAAGGGTAATTCATTGCTAACTATTATATTATTAATCTTCTGGTAAACACATTTATCTATCTGAATCGAGGAATGTTTGAATGCTTCATTTGTCTGTTCTGCCAGGTTCCACATTTGCTTCAAGTTGTAAAGAGGAGAAAAATCATCAGTACACTCAGCCGGAAGAATATACTGGCCCGTGACAAATTTTCTTGTCAGTAAGTACTCTGCTAAATCATAGATGTTTAAATCTTTAGTAAATTTTGCTAAAATACTTATAAGCTGTTGAGAGAAGTGAGAATATGAATTGGATTATCCATGTTGATATAGTTTGACTGATATAACTCGAGTCTCAAGCGTAGTTGCATATATCGACGCGCTGATCCTACAGTATAAGTAATGGTGAAAAGCGTGAACATTGATTGTGCTAAGCTAAAAGTAGATACTATGTTTGAATGTACTGATTTCTGTAGTATGACTCTATGACATGTTGTTTCTTATATCTACAGGTATTGCTCTTCAACCGCAAACTTAACTATTGACCATGTTTTACCTATATCACGTGGTGGCGAATGGGAATGGGAAAATCTGGTACGACAAAAGATTTGTCACATTTGCACCCTACATACTATTGGCTCTTATGAGTTATGAATCAAAGTTATCTTATTCTGGAGATGTTTTTATCAATTAGTATCAGAAACAATTGTATTTTAAGACTGATTTGATATGAAGAGAGCAATATAGAAATATTAGGTCAGAGTAATAGTTCCATTATATGGGTACAAATTATAACCATTGCAGTCAAAGTCCCAAGGTGCAAACGACTTGCATGTCGCCTTTGCACAAGGTGCAAGAAAAGCACACGTTGAGACAATACATAATAGGCATGGAAGATAAAAAAAATAATTTCTAGTTTTTTTAAAGATGAAAAAATGCGCTTTGCCGCCCTCGCCTTGCATCTGCCTTGCATGTGCCTTGTGCACTTTTGACAATTATGGTCATAACACTTGTGCACTTTTGACTACTATGGATGCAACGCATTTATATCGTGTTTATCTTAATTTTCTTTCTCTAAAATGTTTTTTCTAACAAGTGCTATGGTGATTGTTCTTATTTAACAGGTTACTGCTTGTTTAAGTTGCAACTCAAAGAAAGGTCAGAAAACTCCTGAGGAAGCAAACATGAAGCTGCATAAGGCCCCGAAGGTATTCTTAGGTTTCCTTAATCAGGACTACTTTAGTTAGATTTTTAAACTCACTTAACTTTCAAACACTGCGACATAAACCAACCAATGTACCAAACTCCAAAACGTTTATAATAATTTTCATCGAGTAAAAACTTAACACACTCTAGTCTGGTTTTCATTTCAAGTAACAACTTTTTAGGCAAGAAAAAATCGCCCAACTTTCAAATATATCAATCAAGGCGTCCGAGACCAAAATTCATGACATGGTAGTGCCGTGTAAGTAAGTTAACCATGTTGATTTTTTGTAAGTATCACCATGTTCCTTAAATTACTTTACATTTTACCTAAAGTTTTATTAAATAAAATTGATTTTTAGTAGTGGGGTCCACCTCTTCGGTTTGTGAGCATCCTTCGGGAAGGATGAACGTCCTTTGTAAGGACAACCAACGACGTTTGATCTGGAATCACAAATTCTGATAATTTTCCGGTCTTAAAAAAGCTGGTTACCAGAAATCAAAGTCAAACCAAAGTTGACTACCCTTTTATGCAATAAAGTGTGTATCAATTAAATGGTGGTGTTGTAGGCTCCGAAAGACTATGATATAATCGCGATACCCTTAACAAACACTGCGATAAAGATGCTGAAAATGAGAAAGGGGACTCCAGAAGAGTGGCTTCAGTATTTGGGAGGGCCATCTCCTTGATTAAAACCTGTACATGTTCAGTGATTCGACCTGAACATAAGTGTATTTATATAATCGAATGGCCGAGGTAAGTGCCTAACTGTATATAGGCGTTACGTTAGTATCTATGTATGTTTATGTAGGCTATGATTCTACATTTCTGTTCATATATGTATAAACTCAAAGCCACATGTTAATAAACTGATATGAATATATATATATAGGCTTCTTTTACTCTTTGATATTTTATGATACTTGAAAACAAAGTTATTTTTAGAGCAGACACAAGGGGGTGTAACAGATGGCCACAGACGCAATGGTCTGTCGCCGAAGGATGGATGGATGTCCATGGCGACGGACAAGCACGCAAAGGTTTGTGGTTGGGCCCCTTTCAATTTTTTTTCTAATTATTTTTATTTATTTTGTTTTTCCTTTCTTTAAAGTAAAAAAACATAACATAACATTTTGTTTTTTGCAACCAAAACACAATGGTTCGGTCGGCGTTTGCATTTGCATTTGGTGTCTGATCGCAAGAGTGCCAAGGCCAAATGGCATTAGTCTAAAGGGTGCTCTCAAACAAAAAGGACCTTGGGCCTAACGGTATCAAAGTATTTGATCGCAAGAGTGCCAAGGCCCAAAGTATCTACACACTCCTGAAGGGTCTATGTACGCCCCGTATGATGGTCACTTTATTGAATTTTGTATCAGCAATCATTGAGTGTCATATCTAGGGATGAGCATACGGTCCCAAAAACCGATCCCGAACCGAAAAAATATTGATCCCGTACCGAACCGAGGGTGTTCGGTATCGGTATCGGTACCCACATTTAGAGGTTTTCGGTTTCGGTATTATCGGTATCGGTATGGTATCGGTATTTTACCTTAAAATACCGATACCACACCGGTACCGTACCGATACCGAATCGATACCGATACCGTACCAGTATAATCGGTATTGGTTTTTTGGACTTTTCGGTATTGGTATTGTCGGGATCGGTATCGGTTCGGTACCGATACCGTCCCGAGCTCATCCCTAGTCATATCAGTCTCCCTATATGCCCCATATGATATCATACGCCCCATATGGCTATGTTTGGGTTTTTTTTTTGGAGAAACTATGGTTTTCCTTTGTTGGCACGTTTATTTTTTAAAAATTTTAAACATTCGTTATAGATACGCGGTAGGTTGTTTTTTTCCGGCATTGACATGTTACGAGTTATACTTTGTTAAAAACGTTACGAATTATTTTTTTAACGACATATACATGTTCTTTTTTATTTTAAACATTTTACAAACAACTTATACGAATTATTTTTTGTTAACAATTTTCCAACTTATAATCGATAGTTATCCGTTTTGTAATGTTTAACTTAGTAAATAATAAGTCATTTTAGATGTTTGTTGTTTATTATTAACAATTTTAACAAGTTTAACAAAATTTTAAGCAACAAACCAAATCAAATCAAACCAAACATACTAAAAAAATAACAATACACAACCAAAATATAAAACATCCATTAATGATATGATTCGAGTTCGTACATAACAAAACAAACTAAAACAACATACCATAAAAATTAAATAAACCTCCAAACAACCATCCTAACCCTCACCTGCGTCATCCTCATCCGAATCTTGTGCTAACGGTGGTAAATCTAGCAACGGGCGGACACCCTCTCGCCACATCCGGTCCATCTCTCGGTCAACCAGCCACCCACATAACTGCTAGACGTGGGAGACCCGATGAGCAGTGGATCGGATATGTCGCTGTGTCCGAGCAGGCAACCATAAAAATTATATGCCTCGTATGAGGTCATATGAGGCATATAGACAAGCATATGGGGCGTAAGATGTCATACGCCCCCCCATATAGACCCTCTTTTTGTTGGTTTATTGTTGACCGAGTTCACAGGAGGTGAACGTTGGAGTACCACAAATAAAGGAACAGAGTGGACCGAGATATCTGCTGCATTTTATTAGTATTTAATCAGATATGTTTTCCAGTTTTATTATCACAAAAACTAGTCGAAAATTCCTTGTAATCATTCTGCTGCTTTTGTAAGCATTTGGCTATTGAATAAAACGATTACATTCGACTATGTTTAATCTCCATTTTCTTTGATTTATTACCGACATAACCTGAACCAAATCTTACACTTTTGACCACCATTTCAAAGGTTGGCTACATTAAATGTGTAAAGTTGAACCATATGGGGCGTATGATGCCATACGACCCTTATAGACTCTTTTGACCATCATAGATTCCAAGGTTGACTGCAATTAATGTTTAAAGTTTAACTATACGGGGCGTATGATGTCATACGGCCCATATAAGTGGGTGTGTAATTAATTGTGGAGGAGATCAAGATTATGAGCTTCTTGTGGGTTACAACTCGGTCTAAAATAGCGGACATGTCTTGGGAATCTTGGTGTCGTTTTGACGTAACAAAAATGGGATAGTTGGGCCTTTTGGTCTTTTGTTTCGGATATTGTATTACGGTTTTTGCTAGTGCCTTACTAGCGATGAAATAAAGTTTTTGTTGGCCATTCAAAAAAAAAAAAAAAAAAAACCAGTTCTATACCACATCAATTATTGGAGATTATGACTTTGACTAGTCAAAGTCACTAGTCAAAGTCATCCTTATTCTATGCCCCAAAGACTAGCTCTTTATTGTGTGGTCAAAAACTAGCTACTTTCTCATTTTATGTATTTCTTTCATGTATTTATAGAGGAGGTTATCTCCTCATTTGAATGTACCAAACATTATAATAAAATAACTCCTCTATACTTCTTGTACCAACAACCATTTTACCATTTTAAGAGTCGGTGTCTACAAACTGAGTAGCCCTTGGCTACAGGGCTCACAAATAAACTAAAACCAAATAGAAAATCACTTCCGTTCAACTTTCTATATCAATATTTTACACTTTTAAATGCATAAGCTACAAGTTATTACAGCATGATTATTCTTTCTGGTGCTACAAACAAGATTGGCCTACACATCATATGAGGTCTGACATCAAGAACAGGAATTTATTTGTGTATTTAATTTTCATTTGTTTTTTGTTTTTTCTCTTTTTTTACATCAATACCAATAATTATTGCTGAAAGTAACAGTTGAAGGTGCCAATGGAGACCTCATCTGCATGCTTTCAATGTGGTCTCTCTGTACACTCGCTTATTATTGCACAGGTATGGACGTATGGTCTACTCTGATCTGCATTAAGACTTGTACATCCTGCTTTGTTAGTTGTTTGCGTACAAGTACAAAAAGTGGTTCTTTATGGGAAACTATGTACATCAGTACATATATAAAGTATAAAGTATTTTTACATCATAAAGTTGAACTAAGTTACAACTTTTAATGTCCAACACTTGTAGCCTAGTTGGTTGAGGGCCTAAAGTTTCCTATGGGAGGCTTGGGTTCAATTCCTACTAGCTACATTTGGAGGACATTGGTGGATGGGAAATGAGGGATGACCCGGCCATTGGCTTGGGTTCGAGTCCTGATCCCGACCGGTTTTACCGACTATTTCACCGTCGTGCCTTCGGGCGGGTGAGTGGTCGGGTTTTCCCGGGAATTGGTGGCAATTGGTGGCCCGGGTACTCTCGAGTACCTGATTCGCCAAAAGGGTGCCCGAGAGTGCTCGGAATTGATTTGTTGGCCGTTTAAAAAAAAAAGTTACAACTTTTAATGCATGATGCACAAATCAGTAGTAACTTAATGTAATTTAGTGTTATTCCGATATAAACCGGTACCGTAATGAACCGAATCGATACTTAACGAATAATATCAGTATTTATTTTATGTTTTTCAGTGGATTTAAAACATGTGTCTGAGACAACTTTTACGTAATTAAACCACTCGAAACAAATTTTATTTTGAAATACATATATGTTTATCTAATTCCGGTTTTTATGTATATTTTCCCATGTAGACACTCGACTAAGAGTGTGGGGAGTGAAGCAGGGGTTTGGGCGTGAGAACCCAACTCATGCCGGCTACACTACCCCCAAGGGTGAATGAGTGTCGGTGTTGCCCCAATGGCATGGGAATTCACCCGGGCGTGGGGGCTTAGTTAGAGGGAGGTGGAGGCCTATAATTGATTGTTTTTTAAAATAAAATAAAATGGTGAAGTGAGGTGGAGGCCACATATCAGCTCATGCCCTAAGCCCAGGCCCCTTCACCCCCCTACATTTTGGTGGTTGAGTTGGGTAGCTCAGTATGAAACAAGCAATTCTAATTAGGGGGTGTTTGGGATTGATTATTCAAAACAAATTATGCGTTTTGGAAAAGCAGGGATGATGCTGCTTATAGATTATTGCGTTTTGGTAGCCTAAAAAACTGATTATCTGCGTTTTCAAAACGCAATCCAAACACTAAAAACTGATTATCTAGGTTTTCAAAACACAATAATCTAAAAATCAGATTCAAAACGCAATCCCAAACACCCTCTTAGTCGGTTTAGTTTGTTTATTTCTTTTGAATAAGTCTTTTGCTAGTCTAACGGTTCCTTTGGGAGTATACCGTTTTTGTTGGTTTGTTTCCATTTTTCTATGATAAGTAGTTTATTTCCGTTGTATTTGTTTGCTATTTAAGTATGTATTTGCTTCAATAAAATCATTCTCAAGTTTCAATAATAATACAACAAAAAGTGTTTTTAGTCTGATCAATCGTTGGTTTTATAATTGTGGTGTGATTCAAGAAACAACAGTAATATCATCCTAGGCTCTCCTAGGTTTACACTCACACGGCTTACATGGTAGATACGTGTCAACTAATGCCCCTAACACAAGCTCCTCTACTCCCTTCAGTCTAATACAACAATACGATTTGTCATATAATTTTAAGTAGCGTACTAGACACTTTGCAGAGTCCACAATGTAAATGATTATAGTCTAGGGTAGTCTATGTAAATTCCTAGATAATAAAAATACTTTTGAGCCAATGACCCTGTGGTCTAGTGGTGGAAAGAATTTGGTTTCTCCTTGAAGAGCCAGGTTCAATTCCCACTTGCTGCAGGTGAGGTGGGAGGTTTTCAGGCTTTGCCTGTTTCCTACCCTGGAGTGCCCGGTTCGAATCCCACGTCGGCCGGACTATGCTCATGTATAGCCCTGAGCGAGATGCCGTTCAAAAAAAATAAAAAATAAAATAAAAATAAAAATACTTTTGAACAAAACGTAATCATAACACAATTAATAAATTGTAATCATAACACAATTTATTTATCTCAATTCACAAACATTCTCTTTGTCATTTCTCAATTTAGCGATCATTGGTTATCAATGTGTGACAATATCGAGTATCATATATCACGCTATTTGCTAATGACCAGTTGTTTCATGTCAAACATTATTATAAGTGCATGTGTAGTGGAGAGCTGTTATGGGGCTTCATGAGTCTTTATGGAAAATAAAATTTTATAAAGTAATAAAGGGGGCTTTATGAGACGTTATGGGAAAAGATGATGTAGTAGGAAAGGGCTCCATAGGGCTTTATAAATGATTGGGTAATCATTGCTTAATTATTGTTTTCTTATTTAAATAATAATATTAAATACCTAATAATATTTCATTAAATAAAAAATTACAAATACTAAAAAAATACAAATACTCATAGATCATATTTTTTTTCTCGATTTTGGCCTTTTGTTTCAAACACGTTTCCAAGGCTTTGTCGGTTAGGTGGTCGTGCGACTTTATCTAAAACTCAAAGTCGCGTTGAAATTATCGATCCTTCATAAGCTCAACCACGTACCTCTCGGTTTACTTGGATACGTTGAGCCCCGATGTCGCGTATGTCTTGGAGGCGTTGGTTCATCTCAGAAAACGTTGGGATTAACTCGTTCACCCCTGATGCAGACTCCGCCCGGGAGGCTCGAGCAGCCTTTCGACCGAGCGGACGGGGTATCTCATCCGCCCCTTCCTCCCCTGCAAAATACACATTTTCTTCGGCGTTTAGGTCGATGAAACGCGCGTCAAACGTAGGCGTTTCGGGATCAACCGAGTTAGAGGTCTTCGACTTCTTTGAAGGCCTCGTATTTCTGGCCCTAGATGAAGAAGTTCCAACCGTTGGGCGGACATTGGACAATTTGGAGCAGTCTTTCAGCAGCCGCCAAACCCTCAAGTGCTGAAAATTCCCATGGTGTTGTTGGTATTCTTCCAAAGCCGTCTCCAAAATATTCTCGTCGCTTTGGCCAGATTTCCAACCGAACCGGGTGCGTTGATAAACAGCTTGAAAGTTGGTGCATTTGCTGTTGATATCGGTCCACTTGCCCGATATGGAATCCTCGGGCCGGTAGTTTTCTCCCCTGCTAACTAGACCAAAAAATATTGTTCGGACTATTTTCCAAAACTCCCCTTTGGATTGATAGTTCGCTAAAAAAACAAACCAAAAAAATATATAAGTGCGCGTTTAAAAAAATATATGTAAAAAAATATAACATAACAAAAAATATGTATCTTACAAACAATGTGATCCTCCGAAATGTCAACCCACGCTCGGGCTAACGCGAACAATTCCTCGTCATCCCATGGTTGTACGTTTTTTTTGGTGCGGGCTTCGGTCTCTTTCTTTTTTGTGCGACTGTCTTTGTCGCCGGGTTGGTTGCTCGGGCTCTTGCTCCGGCACCGGCTCCTGTGTCTCCGGAACCGAGAGTGGCTCTTGCCAAGCATTTGATGACCCGAACATCTGAGAAGACCGAAACACTTGTGATGAGCCGAAACCACCTCCCATGGATGAGCCGAAACCACCTCCCATGTTGAAGTTATACATATTCGGGTCCCAACCCATGGGTTGGTTTAACAGGTCCATAAAGCCTGCTTGGTTTGAAACCGAACCTGGAGCTATGGGTTGGTTAGGTTCGTCAGTCGATTGAGGACCGAACCCGAAACCACCTCGACCGAAAGGATCCATCTTTGCGTTTGATTGTGTGTGTGGAGAGTAGAAATGGTGTTTTGGTTTGGTTTGTGTGTGTGTGTTCTGTAAATGGTGATGGTTGTGGATGAGTTTGTGTTGGTGTATATATGTATATAAGTTGAGCCCCGATTTTTTTTTATTCATGACCGTTCAACGGTCAAGACACATGCCCCAACAATCATCACTCCTCCCAATGTTGAAAATACTCGTTACCACCATAACACTCACAAGCATAACACCCCCATAGCGCAAGCATAACACCCCCATAGCGCTTGGGGGGAGGGGGGGGGGGGGTGTTCCCCGGCGCTATGGGGGCCATATCGCCGGTATAGCGCCACCACTACACACACTAATTGAAATAAAAAGTAAATGTCTAATTTTGTACCGGTCTTGACTTGGTCCTGGTTGTGTTTTTGATGATTTGAAACAATATATCAAAATCTGGGCAAGCTCACATTCAAAGCATTTGTAAAGAAATTGAAAATAGACTTGAACCACTTAAATGTCGATAACAAAACTTAAAATTGTCGGTCAAATTCACCTTCAAAATGAAATTATACATACATACATACTGTCAGGACATTCATCTTTTGATGAAGTTATCAACTCATAAGCTTTTCTTTTTAGTTTAAAGACACTAATTAAAATCTCTTGCATTTCATTCCTTTTTCCAAGGCTAAAAATAGTAATTCTGTGATAAGGTACAACTTTTAAGACAATTTACCGATCATCTATTGTTATTCATATGGATTTAGAATAAAGATCGCTTCTTTTAACCTTTTCCTATTTTTAAATAATCATATGTTTGCCGAAACCAAGACAATATGCGAGTGGTAACTTTCTGTTGTGCAATAGTACTTTGTGATGTTTTGGGAAAAATTTGTTAAAATTTATTTAAATGGTGGACATGGCAGGGTTTCTATAGGAATATTGGTTTGTATGAAAAGTGTAGGAAGGATTAAAAATTGATATGTATGCATATTTTTTTGACGTATTCATGATGTTTTGATTTGTTTTGCTTAGAAAAACACCAAACATAACAAATTAATAACCGAAAACAATGTATTTTTAGCAGAGTGTTTTTAAGTAATTACTAAGGTGTTTTAAGCTGAGTGTTTTAAGTAATTACTAGGGTATTTTATCTGTAATTTAAATTTAATGACTATAATACATTGGATTGTGTTTTGAATTTTTATATATTGTCGTGTTAAGTGTTTTTTAAGCCAAAACAACCCAATACGTCATTCAAAAATAAAAAAAAAACATAATGCCTACATGTCAATTCTTAATCCTTCTTACACTTCTCACACAAAACAATATTCTACGAAATCCTGGTGGATATTCTAACAAGTTGCACTAAACATACCCCATCTTCTATTGATTCACTGAATCTACTCTCGATCCCCCTAATAAATCAATCACATTGTTGTGTTCAACATATTAATTGGTACGTTTGACCTCACCTATTAGACCTCAGGGAGTGGGCATGAAAAGTGTAAGCGCCCAAGCCCCCCCCCCTCCCGGTGTAAACGAGCCGGGCTCGAGCCTGGCTAGGCTCGAGCTTTGCTCGTCATGCTTTTATGAAGCTCGAGCTCGGCTCGAGCCTAATACTTTGAGCTCGAGCTCAGTTCGACTCAACTCGAAATAATTATAAAACAATTTAAAAGTAGCTAGAAGCTCGGCTCGAGCTCACTTTGATAGCTTAAACGAGCCAAAGCTTGGCTCAAGCTCGACTCGCCAATGTTAAATAGTAGGTATACAATATATAACATAATATTAATATAAAATTTTTTTGGGCTTGTTCAGGCTCGCGAGCATAAATGGTCTTTGTATGAAAAAACTCGAGCTCGGGCTCGATAATTAAACGAGTCATATTTCAAGCTCGAGCCCGGGCTCGTTAAGGCTCGGCTCGTTCGAGCCTTTTACCGATTCAATCCCAAGTAGCTCTCGAGCCGTTGCGCATCATTTACACCTCTACTTGCCCTTACCCCCATGGGAATTCTCACTAGTGTGCTCCTCCTCTCACCTATTTTGTGTTTTTAGCCTCCTTGCCATTGCCCATTGCCTTTCACAACCCTCGCTTTTTTTCCTACGTGAAGGGCAAAAGCCTCTTTGCCTATGTGGCACCTACGTAGTGAGGCAAAAGCCCCTTGTCCTCCATCACCACTCCTTCGGTCTTAGGAAGATGGTGTGCTCAAAATGAATTATTTATTACATAAGTATCTCTATTAAATGGCTTATAGTCTAGTGATATCAAAATGTACGGTACTTACGTTGACGGTCCAATTCTCATGGTGTACAAATCTGTAGATTTAAAGTAGAATCAGAGAATTTAAACTAGATAAAAATTAATATTTTTTTGAAGGAGACTTTTAAATACTTTTAAAGTAAATGCTTATTCGATTAAAAAAAAAAAAACTTTCCTTCAGATAAAGGGAAACCATGAATAATTGTTTAAAATATATATCGAATATTTGATACCAACATGACAAAATTAAAATAGCAGAGAACCCATGAAGACAAAAATATCAAACAAAACTTTCGATTATGTCCAAAACTGAAAATTGAACCATTGGTTATCCATTTGGTCCGATTATTCGCTTAAGTTATACTAGGTCAGAGACCCGTGTGTTACACGGTTGATCTAAACGTAAAATGAAAAAATTCTATCAATATTGTAGTATGCAAGTTGTTTTATGTATTGAATATTAGGTAAACAAATTGATATGGATGTTGGTTGCATGCTATTCCGATATAAGGCTTTTAATGCAACGCAATAATGAATGCACCAATTAAAATTTGATTTGACAAAATTTATAAACAAAGACTGAAATCAAACGAATAATAAGATAATTATTCTAATGGAAGCTAAATGAATATGAACATGCAAAAGGATTAAATATAGTTTAATAAAACATAAAAATAATGATAAAAACAAATTTCTTTGTTAAGACATTTAAAGAAACATTGATAAACCCTATATAAAAAAAGAGGCAATTTAACATCTCATAAGGTTATTCACAAACCTCTAAATATTTCTTTGTAGACAACATTTACTTTTTGGTGCGTAACGCTATCATCTTTGTCCAATATTAGTATCTTCAGTCCGTTTTGACTCTTGACTCTTGATAACACAACATACAATTGTCCATGTATAAAAACAAGATCTTCCAAATACGACCAACTTTAGACAGGGATTGTCCTTGACTCTTATTTATTGTCATTGCGAAACACATAGGTAAATTTAAACGGAAGTTTTTTTTAATCAAGAGACAGACTAATTCTTGGGAAAAGGTTCGCATTACGATGTTTTAAAAATTATTTAAAAATATATATCGAATATTTGGTACCAACATGACAAAATTTAAAATAGCAGAAAACCCATGAAAACAAAATATCAAACAAAACTTTTCGGTTATGTCCAAACTATAAACTGAACCATCAGTTATCCATTGGGTCCAATTATTCGCTTGAGTTATATTGGTTAACTAGTTACAGTCCAGTTAAACGGTTAACGTAGTTACCCTGGGTGAAAAGTGTAAGGTACAATGAGTGCCTATATGATTTTTGGGGTTTAAAAATGGTGCATTTAAGATGAATTATTTTGAGTTCTTTTCTCTTTAAATTATTTGTTATAGTACGTATAAAAATATTTTAAAATTGCAGTTATTCATGTATTTGTTCTACTGTATTTTTCTATAAAACAAAAATGTTTTAGAGTGTGCAAACGTAGAAATTTTGACCAAGTTTCTATTTTTTTAAGGGACAATTACATATATCCCCTCCAAACTTCATAAATTACATATATGCCCAAGTCAAAATTTTATTTACATATTTTCCCTTTCCAAACTTCATAAATTACATGTATACCCAAGTCAAAAATTTTATTTACATATTTTCCATTCCCAAAAACTAAAAATATCAAATATACCCATTTTATTATTAAGCACCTCATATCATTACATGTTATGATAAATGTAATGATATGAGGGCTTAGTAATGATTATGTAAGAGTGTTAAAACACTCGTTTCGGTGAAATCAAGTTGTAGGATGCATGAAAACATTTTGCATGTTACATGTTCTTGGTGTTCATAATTTATTAAGTTGGAAAGATCGAATGGGATATAAGCTGTAGGATGCAAAGAATGTGTTGTATGACTTGTCGTGAATATAGTTTAGTAAAAGAATTGAGGTAAAATAGTCATTTTCCTATGCATTTTTAATAGAATGGGTATATATGTAATTTATGAAGTTTTGTAGGGGGGATATATGTAATTTAAATTTTGGGTTGGGTATATGTGTAATTATAGTTGAAAATAGGGGATATATGTAATTAATCCTTTTTTTAATGTTCGCGAGGAAGATGGTTATATATCTTATAATTATAATTAAACACGTTTTTAGATTTTGTATATTGCTATAATGATACATAAAATCATCGACAGACCCGTTTGAAGGGAGATCAGTCTACTATCAACAGACGTTTTCGTGTGTTGATTAGGCAGGTGAGAAAAACTCTCGTGTGGGCCTTATCAGAGTGTTCCTTCTTGTTGGGCTTAGGGACAACTTGTTCGTGGCTGGCTAGACTGTGTTGAAGACAGAATCACGGAAAATTGCTAAGCATGCTAAAGCTTATGCATGGAATCAACATATCTCCATTCTCTTTGTTTTTTTTTTTTTTTTTTGATACAATGTGAGTCCCTTGCTCCCGAAGCTATTGATTTCCTAGACAAAGTGCAACACGTCGTGCACAACAATTTCTCGACGTCGAACAACCAAAGCTTTGTTTTCGGTAGGGTCGGCTTTGCTATTCTAAAGTTCAAAAGGAGGCTGAGACACGACTTTTTGCTCATTTATCTCTCATTCTAGTGTAAATTTGTAATGGTTTTCAACTTAAATATTAAAAAAAAAAAAAAAAAAAAAAAGTTGAAAACATTTTTTTTTCTTATTTGCCGACACAAAAAGGAAAACAATAAAAGAAAATAATTCACTTTACTCCATTTTTACTCCATAAATAATATTCTTGCTCTAGCTAGTTTCTTTAGTTTATACAACTCTCTAACTCTACTTTCAAATCCTCTATGAATTTCTGCCAGAATATCCCTCTTTCCGGTGGTCTTCCGGCCACCTATCCGCCGGAGCAACACCTTCATTGCAGCCTTGATAACCTCCTCTCCGGTCACTCCATGGTACTACCCTCTCTCTCTCTCTCTCTCTTCAAATGTACCTTCATTACCATGGACGGACCTACTATATACAGAATTTTTTTTTTATCATTTTTTGGTGTTACATTACGATTTTTTTTTTTTTTTTCATTTGGTTTGTGTTAGACATTTTGATTTTGGCTTTTGGTGTAACCGCAACCTTAAGTTGGACAAAAAGGTGGTAGAAACCCGCAAGTTGAGGTTGCAGTTTGTCAACGTGAGCATAAACCGCAACTTGAGTTTGCGGTTACACCTTCGCAGTTTTCTTTATTTTATGTAACGTATTTTACGGTTTTTTGAGTGACCTTGAGATGTTTGAACTAACTTATAAAAGATTAACCTATACATGTCTCACTTAAAAAACAAATGTGAAAAAAAATGAGCATGATTTCTAGCCTTTTCGCCGTTCAAAAAAATAAAATAAAATAAAAAAATAAAAAAAATTCTAACCTTTTCATGGTCATATTACCTTAAAAAACCCAAATTTTAACTTTTAGTTTTACCGGTTACAACCACAAACCAAAAATCCGGATGTCTAATCAAGAGACATTCGAGCACCGAAAAAAAAAAAAAAAAAAAAAAAAACCTTTAAAGCTGTGGTCTCCTAGAAGCAGCCTCGCGAGGTAAGGCTTGCCTACGTCTCAGTATCTCACCCTTCCCTATAGTTTGACTGTTAGTGAGATTTACTGGGTATGGTTGTTATTGTCGAGCACAAAAAAAAAACTCGACCCTCATGGAAAAAAAAAGAATAAAAAATATGGACGTCCAGTTAAAAGGACGTTCGAGCACTAAAAAATCATGGTCCGGCACTGTTCGTTACAACCAAAATTCACACTTGTGACTTGTTAGTTGTACCTCATGCATTTAATGTTGTACACATTTTAAAATGTAGGAAGAAGACGACATTAACATGGAATGGCTATCAGTTTTTGTGGAGGATTGTTTATCCAGTAGTGTAAATTATTGCATGCCACCAGAACCAAAACCAAAACCCCAGAGTACAACTTGCAATGCACAAGTTACAAACACAGCAGCACAGCCTAAAGTGAAAGAAACCCATTCCACGCTTAAACTAGTTGTACCATGCAAGGCAAGAAGCAAGAGAAAAAGAAGCCCAACAATAACACGTTGGTTAGCCGAGAGTGAGCTCATTTTACCCAAAAAATACAAGTCCCTACAGCAGCAGTTTCGGGCAGGAGGAAGGGGGCAGCGGGCAGGGGCAAGGAAGGAAATGCACACATTGTCTCTCACAGAGAACTCCTCAATGGCGGGCAGGGCCACGTGGACCGAAAACATTGTGTAATGCATGTGGGGTAAGGTACAAGTCGGGCAGGCTGCTGCCCGAATATAGGCCCGCTAAGAGCCCAACTTTTGTGACCCATAAACATTCTAATTCTCACAAGAAAGTGTTGGAGATGAGAATGTCTCTTTTGTCCTCTTCTTCCTCTATCAATTCCTCTTCTTCTTTCTAGTTAGGGTAAGGGCTTAGTAGTAATCTTCCATCTTAGACCATCATGTAAAAATTTAATGGAGATGGTTAATTCTTTTAGAAGTTATGTTTTTATTTATTTGTTATTATTATTTAGCTAATATACAACTATTTAAGTAGTTATAACTCTTATCCGAATGGTATCTCATGCATCATTTCCTTTTTTTTCTCTTTTGGAGTAAGATGCAATAAATTTTTTTTCCTTTAGAAGTATAATGAAACAAAACGTTAAAACCCTTTACAAAAGATTACTAGTTACATAAATTTTAATCCTATTAAAAATTGATATTAAAAATTGATGTAATTTTTCGCGATTATGCGTTAATGAACACTATTGGAAAAAAAATTAAAAATGTGTGTTTTTTTTTCTCAAAACAAGAATGAAATATGTGTTCTTTACCTTTAAAAATATTAAAATATTTTTAAAACCATTTGAAAAGAATGCTAACTAGGATAAATGAGATGCCTAAAAGTCCTTTAAAATCAATTTAGGGTGGAAAAATGAGATGGTGGCGTGTAAAACATATAATTTACTAGCTTTTATCCCGGGAGTATCCTGGGGTTGAAATATCTAATATAACATAATAAAATATCTAAATGACAACATAATTAATGATTTGCCAATACATGATTAATGAATATTATTATTATTATTATTATTTATTTTAAACAAATCTCTGCCATAAGTTATCATATCTATTATCTATTAATTAATATATATAAAAGAATTGAACATTGCTGACGTGGCGTGCAATGGTGCATTCAACCTCTTCATAAAACTGCCACGTGGCATCATAATTGAAAGATTTTAGTGTTTTTGAATTATTTCCTTTTTTAAATAAATTGAGTTATTTTAGGAAAAAAAAATTTAAAAATAAATTTAAAATTTTCTCTCTAATATTTCCTCCCATAATTTTTAAACGTTTATATCTTTTATATACGGGATTTTTTAAAGAAAAAAATTACACCAAATTAACGAGCGTTTTATTATCTTTCCAACGAGTACCATAGTGCTATATAAAAAACGGAGAAAAAATCGACTATTTTTTGTGGGGTTTCGTTCATACAGAAAAAAAAACACACAAAGTGTTCATGTTATTCATTAATCATGTTTTTTCTTTTAAAACCAGGTTCTTATTTACGATGTTGAAAATCAGCCCAATCGCCATGTTATCATTGGAATTTTACTAGGTATACTTCATCAAGAGAAGCTAGGAGAAAGAATCGCGCAACACTGCAACACATGGTGTCAGCTTATAGCAATGCTATTTTTTATTTATTTAATTACAAGAGTAATAATTATTACTATTAGTATTAGTATTATTAGAATGGTTATATTTTTCAACCCCGGAACGCTCTCAGGAAGAATTGATAATTGCTGGCGTGACATTCAATGGTGGCCTCAACCATCTCTTGATTACCACGTGACATAATGAGATTCAATGGTTACAACTTCCAACTTAAGTGTTTGTTTAGTTGATTAGGTTAGGAATTATAAGAGCCATTAGAATGTGAGAAATTAGAGAGATGTGATGAGTTTTTGAATAGTTGCAGCTTACATAAATGATTCTTTAGATGATTACTGATTAGGTTTTAGATTAGGGAATATGACTTATTACTGATTAGAATACTATGAACATGCAATGATTGAGAGATTTTTGTGCTTAGTTAACTTGAGCCATGTGCAATAGGTTATCACGTAAAATTAGATTTTTCAACCGGGACGCTCCCGGGATAATTAGCTAGTTCAAATATAAAAAAAAAGAATTTCTGCCTATGAAGTTATGTTTATCGTTTGTGATTTATTAGTAGAGTAAAATATATTTGAAAACAAAACCCCACAAAAATAGTCGTTTTTTCTCCGTTTTTTATATAGCACTATGGTACTCGTTGGAAAAATAATAAAACGCTCGTTAATTTGGTGTAATTTTTTCCTTAAAAAATCTCGTATATAAAAGATATTAACGTTTAAAAGTTATGAGAGGAAACATTAGAGAGAAAATTTAATTTTGTTTTTAAATTCTTATCTTTTCCCAAAATAATTATAATATATATAGATTTATTAAAAAACTCAAAAATTAAAAAATCCAACATAATGCCACGTGGCACATTCAAGGAGGTGTTGAGGCCTCCAATGAATGCCACATCATCAAAGTTCAATTCTTTTATTATAAGTTATAGATTTTTAGAAGCCCTAAAAGAAAGTTTGACAAAGATAAAGTGTAGTTATAAATGAGGTTACAACTTCAACCATTTATCATCGTTCAATTTAAACATATAGGCGTTACCGAAAACTACGGGTCAATTGATTCCCGATAGCATACGTAACATATGAAAACAAGTGTGGGATTGCTTGACCCTGGTGCCCTTATGATGGGTTTGTCCATGTTGGGGGTCTTAAAGTATAGGGTCACTTCCTTGATAAATTGCATACATCAAGTATTTAACAATAATGTCGAAAAGATTTTATTTAACAATAACATTTATTGAGAAAAAAAGGGAATAAAATTGCACACTTATGATTACGAGGTATTATTATATACTAAGTTAATACCGTGTATTACACAGTTGATAAATGTAATTTATATAATTAATAAAAAAATTATGTTTAAGAAAACATATGTATTTAACGGTTGAAAAAATCAGTGTATTATATTAATAGAATAAAATATAATGCAATTTATTAACATATATAATCGTCAAGATTGTATCTAAAAAATGAACATTACAGAATAGTTATAAATTTTGTCAAGTTAATTTTTAAAACTCTTTTTTTAATGGGAATTAACTTTGATTTTCTAATACCACCTATTTTTTATTTAACATATTATATTTTTAATATTATTTACCATCCAACCACATCAAGTATTTGAAATTTTTTAGATATCACTTATAAAAAAATATTTTTCATTTTTTAGAATTTAGCTCATATAAATTTAAACTAAAAAGAATATATGTTTATTTAAAGTATTAATAATTAATTTTATATTAAATTTATTTGGATAATAATATAATAATTATCTTTAATTAAAAAATAAGTATCCATAATTAAGTAAGATAAAAATAATATATTTAATGAAAAGATATGTATCATTTATTAAGTAGGAGAAATAATATATTTAATTAAAAGATAAGTATTTATAATTAAGTAGGAAAAAGAGCGAGAAGACCAAGAAAATAGATGACTCCAGTAAATGACACGTGTCCAAACTTATATTGGTTTATTCCATATAAAATAATAATAATAATAATAATAATAATAATAATAATAATATATTTATGAAAAAACTAAATTTTATCTCAAAATGAAAACAAAAAACGGAAATCGATGCTGAGGACTTTAGATACGACGGTTTTAAAAAGAAAAAGAACGACCTTATTCTCATGGCTTTAGCAACGCGACAAAGGCACAAACAATGCCACACCAAAGCTAACCATTGATTGCCCCACGAACTACTAGCCTTCTCTATCCTCCCCTCTCACGAAACCGACATTCTCCCTACACGGACCAGGGAGTCGCTCTTTCACTATTTTGTAGCTCGGTTCTCCACTCTTTTCCAAAATGGAATCTGTGTCGGCATTTGTTGAACTAAAAACCATCGATTGAAGATAATCTTACAACCTGTTCTTAATTTATTTGATGGTGTAAAGGCAGATATGGATTTGTATCCAAGTCTCTAAACCATATCTCCGTTAATGCTTAAGCTCATACACCTAAGCTATGAAGCTAAATACGTATGTACATGTCATTGGTAAGAGCATTAACAATGGCACCACCACTCATATCTTCTTCGTTCTACCTTTATCCGTACTCTCTCCTAAAAAAAAAACTAGTTTAAAACGTCTTAATGAAATGAAACTTATTACTCTCTTTCCTCTCTCTCCACCTAGACACCACATATGCCCCAAAACACTTCCATTG
This sequence comes from Ambrosia x helenae, assembly GCA_030844895.1. Classification (NCBI taxonomy): domain Eukaryota; kingdom Viridiplantae; phylum Streptophyta; class Magnoliopsida; order Asterales; family Asteraceae; genus Ambrosia; species Ambrosia x helenae. The sequence continues at coordinate 5,421,729 of CM061228.1, forward strand.
AAAATATGACCGATGCATCACCTTCAAAACCTCTCCACAACAAACTTCACCCCACAACGCATATGTTCGTTATATTGGGTTTGAAATTTTCGGAAGAGTGCCACCTCACCTGCGTTATGGGAAAACATGATTTTCTGCGAACTTTATATACATTTTTCACATATACAAAATTTTGATTATGCATTTTATTTTCATGATTTTTCAACTTATAATTTACTTTATTTATATATGCTAAAATGGGTCGGATTCTTATTTAAAAACACGTTATCAAGTTGTGGATAAAGGATAATATTATTTACTATATGTGCTCTTATAATATGTTACTTCAATCAAGGTTGCAAAAGTCGGCCTCCAAGGCTTTCGAATCACCAAGTACTCGCTCCTCATTAGGTCACCGAGTATAGCCAAGTTGGCCGAATACTCCAAGTACTTCCCGCATAGGTCAAGTACTCTCAACTCCCTAGTCGGCCGAGTACAAGCTCAAACCGAGTTTTGCAACCATGATTCAATAGTACACATATTTGTTTGCTACAATAGACCATTTTCAAATTAATAGAAAGTTAGATACAACTTCCGTATGCAAGATTTCTCATGTTCAATTAAAGAATACATTCATCATCATATCATATTTACACACATGCTGCAAACAGTACAACTGCTAAAGAAGCAAATTTTTGGCTTCTTGTGCTTCATATTTGACTATTGAGACCATCTTTACACACATCATCATATCAAATGCACATGCGAGATTTCAAAAATGGGAGACATTAAAGGTTACAAAAAAGTACAAAGATTCAAGCAGCCATGTTCATTTTCTCGTTTTTAGGAAATGCAAAATTTTTAATAAAATTTATTTAAAACTCATGTGTTGATTTAGGTTTCCAAGTTTATATGATTTGGTACGCCCGCCTCTTACGTTTTTAGCATCACTAGAACCGAAAGGATGAACCCCCCCCCCCCCCCCCCCCCCCTTGAAACAGTGTTCGCAATGCTACGTCCTTGGGACAAACCGCATGCATTATAATTTTCACAGCTTAAGTCTTCTTTGGAAAGTCAGGTTGAGTTAGCTAACATGTCAAAATGGGTCATTTTAAATATCAGTTGGGTCCAGGGGCGGATCCAGGGGGTTTTAGGGGGTTCCCAGGAACCCCCTCGGTTTGGAAAAAATTGAAAATTTTAGTGGAAAATTTTAAAAAATTAGTGAAAATCAGTGAAAATCTATGAAAGGAACCCCCTAGAAATCCGTCCTGGATTCGCCACTGGTTGGGTCCGGCCTAATTGAGTTCTAACCAAAATGACTCGGGTTGAAATGAGTGGGTTTAGTAAGAAAAAAAAAGAAGACATAAATCTCAGTGGGTTCATCTCCCTTCATCCCCTATATTTGGCTTTATTGTGACTTCATAATTTAAATGACACAATTACAAGTCAATCCATTTATTTAAAATAGATAATGAACATTTCAACATAAATTTGAAACATAACCAGAAAATATATTATGGTGTTAATCAGAGAAACTTTATATGCTCACAGGTTTTGTTAAATAAACATTTTAACAAAATTCTCTCATAACTTAAAAACCATTTTCGAGCACATCCTTCGTTTCTCATTTCCTGTAATTTAGTACTATGTTACGATATTTTGTATTTTTTAAGTCATTTTTTGGTTTAAGAAGGTTTGAAAACAGATGTGGTTGACATCATGTATAACTACTTATTTATATATCTCTTCCATATTTAATGAAAACTAGAAAGAAATCTGACCATGTAGGCAGCAATGCAACTGTGCAGAACTTGAAAATGTGGCAAAACATTAAAAGGGGCCACAAGTGTTTATACAATGAGTTCATCTTCAAGAAAACTGTACTCGAATTTGAAATCATTTTTTATTCTTTGGCACCTGCAAATCAAATTAAACCGACCGTCACCAAAAACAACCATGCAAATCTAAGATACCAGTCACGTTATGAATGGGTCCATTCAAGTTATTTTTATCTCCAGCGTGCCAATCAGAACAAATCAAAGAAATTATCAACAAACTATAAGGGAGACAAATCCCATCAAGAAAAAAATGGGCTAAGGTTGGGGTGGTAAATGGGTCGACGTATGACACATGTAACTCAAAACAAGTCAGCTTCGGGTTGACCTGACTGACCTGACCTGACCCGCCCCTTTTTAACTCGTTTGTAAATAATAAATCAATAAATGATATATTAAATCTGCTCCCCATTGGCCTGACCAACCAGTCTTATAAGTGTCAAGATTAACTAATTGGGTGATGTTTAGGCTGGGTTATAGGACCGCAAACCAACACGAACAGCCACAACAAAATGGTTTGAAATTAGCCCAAAATGTACTATCGGTACACAAACCATGTTTACAGAAAAAGAAATTCGGGACAAAGTGTTTCGGGTCAAGTGGTTAACCCCGCCCTCCCTGTCCATTTTGCCACCTTTAAATACAGTAAGATAAACACTACATGATAAGCAAGGTTTTAAGTGATCATACCAGCCTTGCTGCATCTCATCATTGCCCATATGAAAATCGAAGTAGACATAAGTTCCCTGTTCATAATCATCGGTGGCAATCTTGGGCTCTTCATGTCGTTGAAACCATGTGCTGAACTTTTTATGGTATCTCCATGATTGTTTCTTCAGTTCTTTTGCAGCTAAATACTGTTGATATGTGTTCTGTATTAAAAAAAATAATAACACATTATAGAGCAAGATTCAATATATGTGTATTACTGTAACATAGGAAGTACAGGAGAATAACTAAGATGTCAAAAGACCTGCTGATGGTAAAATGCAAAAAACAGAGTATCGGTCCCAGCGCTATCAGATCCGAGGCGTTCCCAAAAGGCTGGATTGCTAACAATCGGAGCCTGCACTTGGGGATAGCTTTGAGGGTCACAGCAGGGTGCCTCTGTAATCCAGAAAAGTATAACAAATTGAAAAATAAATAAATAAATAAATTCACAACATGTGTACTAGATGTAGAGGTTGCAAAATGTTGGGTAACATGTCCCGTAGCACTTTTTGTCACAGTTCTTTAAACTTTTAATTGAGAATTAGCGTGTCAGATACTCATAGATGATTACCAAACCGTATCATTTAAAAAACAATCAATAAAAAATTAACAAAATCATTCCAAATACAGTTTGCCAAAACTTTTTTTGTCAACGTTTCTTTAAACTTTTTAATTGAGAATTAATGCACTTTTACATATTATATATTAGTGTCATATATGATTACAAATATTATACTATTTCCACAATAATCTAATTTCTGTATAACACGATTTAGGAGGTTTTATGCATTAAAGCTACACTTGGGACATCTTTCAAGTTTCAACCGATCTGACCTGCTCAGCTCATTTCCATTCATTTAACCTATATTTTACCTGTTTTAACAGGTAACTATTAAATAAACCCAAATTAACAGGTTTGACTAAAAGGAGTATAGCATAAGGAAGACAAAATCGCCGTACTGGAATGTAAGTCTTCGCCCGTTTCAGAATCTTTGGGTTGTGGAAGCTTGTAAAAGGAAGACTCCAGCAACTGCAAGATGGATTGCTGATCATAAATGGGACCCATGGTTGAACTTAAGCCATTGGGGCTGTCACCAACTGCACCAAGGTCAGATATACTTCTTCTACCAATGACCCCAAGGCTAGCGTTTGACCAGGCTGTAACGGTTGACCAGGAGAGAGATCAACATCCCGGGAAACTTTCTCTGCCTCAGTCACTGAGCCAGATACTCCAGCCTACAGATACAGTTGCAAAAGCAATTGATAAATTACAAATGTTGACTCGTAAAAATAATCAGCTTTTAATGTTTGGACAAGCTGAACGCCAGAACTTGCTTTTGATTATCTAAATGATCACTTCTGGATAGCCTGCTGGCAACAAACGGTTATCAAAGGTAAAATACAAAGCCTAGAAAATATACCTGAGTATCTGCTGTGTGTGACACCTTTGAATCATCATCACTGGCAGAATTTTTTTCAACCACATTACTTGTGACAGAATCATCCGATAGATTTTGATGTTGCTGAGGTTCGTCAGCTTTCACATGGCAGCTTCTACTTGAGAGTACAGATTGTTATTTTACAAAAATTAATACATTTTTAAGGCAAATACAAACTTTAAACCGCTATGTTTTAAAACACAAAAGAAGTACAAGGCTGTTATTTAATCATTTAAACATACCAGTATCTTTCAAACCCAGTTGGCATGAGTGTGTGCTGACTAGCCTGTGAATGGATTGGACTAGGTTTTTGCTGTTCTGATGTGGCAGCAATAAGACCTGCACCTTGAGGTGATGCAGCGGGACTTTGAGAGTTGAGCTGTAATCATAAACAAAGTGAACTGTAAGACATTTCACTTACATATAAATAGATAGCATAACATCCAAACACATTAATGATAAGATAATAATGATCAAGAGATTCAAGACAAAAGACATACCGGTTTAAGAAGTGGGTTCTGCTGTGTAGTAAATTGTTTAAGATTTCCACCAGTAAGGGAAGGCATGCCAAGTAGGGTGCCCTGACCCTGTTGTACCTGTTGCAACCGTTGCAAATAATTCTCCCTTTGATCTGGTACAATTTCAGGTCTTCTATGAATCTGTCAAAATACGCAGCATAAAAATATCTAAGGTTCATAGCTAGAAAAAACATTTATATCTAACAATTATATGTATCAAAATTTTAGAACTAAATTACTCTTTACTTCTTTAGTAATCTTACATGAAACTTCTTTTTTCTGATGTTAAAGCTTTTTGTGATTGCTAATTGATGATATAATCTAAAACCATTGACAAGACTATTCAATTTTCCAAACACAAAAGGTATGATGGCTAAATATGTTTATGTCAATCAATTTGTTTATTTGCTTTCAAATATTTTGCTATTTTACCCCATCAGCTAGATATCCACAACTATGCATCTTGTTTGTTTCAATTATTTTTATTATTCTTTCGCAAAACCTATCCAAAACTAAGTGTGACTAACTTAAAAACAGAAAAAACTAGGGTATTAGGTATACTCTTGATACATATTTGAGATATGTGTGTGTGTGTGTGTAGTGAGAGAGAAAGATTAGCAACATACCCCTTCATGTTGACTTTGGAAGGGACTTCCTGGCCTCCATTGTATACCAGGAACTCCAGAAGCTGTAAACACCCTGCTTGTAACACCTCCTGCCTCAACATTACTGCCATTGTCACCACCAGTAACCGCATCACTGGTCTTGCCACCTGGCGGCAATATCATTCTACTGCTAATAGAAGAAACCAACGGTGACACAATTCCACTACCGCCAAGTCTCTCATCAGCACCTAACATAGCCCTCCGTGGCGTTTCTGAAGAAACACCAAGTGATTCACTGCTAGAAACCGTACCACCAGAGGTAACTGGGATAGAGATCGAGGGTATACTGGTCACGCCAGTTCTACCAATATTCTTTAACCCTGCTTCGGGAAGGGCTGGAGATGGTTTTCGACCAATCTCTTCTCCCTTGGGGGCATTGTTTATTGATGGGGAAGAAACGGAAGAGGTTGAATTGTCCAGAATTCCCTTAACAGAACTTGAACCTACAGAGATTGCATGGGTTCCTGCTGATGTTGGAGAAGCCGACGAAATAGAAGTGTTCTTTGGGCCCGCATCATTAACTTGTTCCTGGACTGTATCTCCCTGTTGAACAGACGATGTAGCTGTGGCCTAAAAGGGGAAATAAAAAAAACAATGATCACATTTGCATATCAGAACTAGTATAAAAACAGATAAATAACAAAAGAAGAAATAAGAATAGAATGAAAGTCAACTTGCTTAAAGAACAAATTTCACATATTAACAAAATTATCAGGCACCGTATAGGTTGTATGAGCTATAAATTGCATATATAATACTGAAACTTAGAAACTACATTCAGTGCATTCTTGTTTCTAAGTAGAGCTGTTACATACCGGCGACTGAACTGAAGATGTAGACAAGGCAGATTTTATGCTTAAACCAGCACCAGTAGCCCCAACACCCTGCCAAAACATAAATTACTCTTATAAACCTATGATCCTGGCCTACTCTTCATGACATGCTGACAGTTGGTATTTTCAACAAAGAAAACTAAATGAAAAAAAGAATTACTGTGTGACTATTGCAATTTTACATACCCATTGTTGATTGGAGACTTAAATATTGTATAATATCATAAACAGAGAGATGAAAGTAGTTATACACATGAAAATCTCGAAAATAACCGAACAATACAATATGTTTTCAGTTTACCTTAACAAGACCAGGTGGACCGCTGGTAACTAGATCTTCGAGTGACTCTACCTTGTCCAAAGGTAAGGTGCTGTATAGCATGTCCACATCTTCAAATTCATCAAAATCTTCCTGTAGAAGAGATGAGAACAGTCCTTAGTATTGACACACAAGCAAGACTCGAAGTTTAATGAAAAAAAAATTCTAAGAGAAAAACCTGATTGCGTTCCACATAGTCGTCCAAGAAATCCTTAATATCATTAACTTGCTCAGGACTCAACTCATCATTATCCAGCAGTCTCAATATCAACTCTAACTTCATTATGTGAGCCTTGTGCCGAGTGATTGATGACTCTAGATGGGTCTGTGAAACTTGATTATCAAATCATGATATAGTAACATATAGTTGATAGGCGTTGAACTTCTAGTTTATCTTACCAATCTTGGTGGCCTTGTTTTCCCCTTTTTAACAGATAGCCCCTCCATCTCAGCTTCAAAAGTATCAATTTGGGATTCCAGCTCTGACACCTAACAAAAAAGTATACCCAAGTACAATATCCAACTGATTTATAGATACATTATAAATAATCAAAATACTAGTGAATTTGAAGACGCTATCATGCAAAACATAAACATATTAATAAAAATAATAATAGGTACAACAGCTATCAAGTAACAAGAGCAAGAGGCAATGCCACACACTAAAACAATGGTTTCTTACCGTATTGTTCAGCCAATCTCTAGTCTCTGACTTGGCTTTCTCCTTTGGATCCTACAACAGACAATCAACAAACAAGCCTCACTAAAACAGACTTAAAACCGTTAAATCTACAGTTTATTAAAATATGTAGAAAAGGGTGATGTCCACAAATGCGCAACTCAGATTCATAAACAACATAATGAAGTATAGCAATGCCTACTGTTTTAGGCTGTTGTCCGAGGCCTTCCTTAGAGAATGCTTTCGTCTTTGTTTCCTTTTCACATATCTTAAAACGTTCCATTTCTTTTTCAATGAGCTTCCGTGCATCCATCAAAGCCTGCTCATAAGAGGCACTAACCTATGTCAACATTTTTCAGAACAAAAATTCTGCTGTCAACAAAAAAAAATACACATTTGAAAAACAAATGATTATCTTAGAATCATAGTATATAACCTAATTACTAAACACAGAATTGTGATAGAACTCCAAAGACAAACCAACTCTGCCAGAATGACAGAAATATGAGCACCTAAGAAAAGCATTTACAAACAGAACAACACTTAGCTAACTGTTACGTGCCAAATGTTCGAAGGTCGTTTTGCTATGAGATGTACTTAAACGCCTGGGCTCACTAGCCAATCCGAAACTTCATCAGGGACAGCCCCATCAAAATAAAGCGGTGTACGTTGCTAGCCATATCTATCCAAGGAACACACCACTGCCGTTGCCACTCTCCTGATGAGTCCTAGGCAGGACGAAACCAATGAGACCCTAATCTAAGCAGGATGGATTGGCTGGCTATCCCTGCACTGGGATCAAAACATAACCCCGTGACATAATGCCGCAGATTTCACTACTATTATCAATACCACAACACTAAAGCAAACAATAATTATTACCTCTGTAACTTATACAAACAGCATTCATAATAAGCATCTATGAAAGTATTAAACTATTAATAAGCAATAATAGTAAGCTAAAACAACCAAACTCCACTAGCAACTAACAATATAATAATAATAATAATATAGATTATCTAAACTAAACTAACCTTCTTATCCTTGATCTCACTAGACTGTATCCATGTCTTAATCTGATCTCTATACCTCTGAAGCTTCTTGATCTCCTTCTTCAAATCAGACTCAAACTTCTCCTTCTGATTCGCATTATCCGTATCATAAACCTAAACAACAATATTATATTATTATTATTATCATAACCACCGATCGTTAACTCGTTACACATTAACGTACTCGTTTAACAAATTATAATAATAATATCAAAAGTAAATAATAATAATAATAATAATAATAATAATAATAATAATAATAATAATAATAATAATTACCTTGTTCCAGATACTATCGAAAACATCGACGCCTTCCTGGACTTTCTTTAAAACTCTATCGATCTCTATTTGTAGCTTTCTGCTGGCTCCCATTGAGTGATTGTTAAATGTTGTAAAGTGTCAGTTATAGGATACTATCATTTAAAATAATAGTATGTTATAATAATGTTGAAGTGGTGATGGTGTGGTTTGGGTTAGTTAGGGTTTTGATGATTGGAGTTACTGAGGTATGTGAAGACGATGATGATGATGATGATGATGATGATGAGTTTTGTAACAAACAAGAGATGAATGAAGTTTTTTATACTTAAGATTTCTGAAATAATTGTTGTGGGTATTTGAATGTTTAAGATTTGATTTCATCTGAGTAATGATTATTTGATAGTGATAATATTAATTTGTCACTCACCTTTGGGTAATTTTAGATTAAACAACGAAATTAATGACCGACTATCCGGGAATGCACGCTTTTTGGGTGAAAACTCCTCATATACTTGAGTTTGCCAATAGTGTTGGATAGCCTAAGTTTGTAAGTTTCCGAACTGAAGAAAACCCGTCTGCCATAAAACCCAGGTAGGATCAGATTCGAACTTAAGACCTTTCAACCCCAAGCTTTAACCCTCATTTTCCATCCCACTTCACCACAAGAGTGAGGTTGGGTAATTTTATGTATATCTTTCTTTTTAAATTATATCTCCTTAAATTTAGATGGTACGATTTTTATAGATGTTTTCTATTGAATTGAAGTTAATAATCGAAGTGATTGAAGTATGGATACTCTTGTGTTTCTTGTCATATTGTGCGAACACTCTTTCAGTTGTTAATAGACTAATGAAAATTACATGATAAGATGGTTTATAATATTAACATTGTTTTCTTTTTCCTTAATATGATGACCCTAGTTTTGTATAATGAATCCTTATGATAATAAAGCTAGAAACGTTGCCCATGTTTGACGTTAGAGAATTGCTTCGACTAATATTTGACAAAGATGAAAGAAGAAAAGGAATGATTGATTTGTTTATTTTTATTTTATATAAAATTCATTTTCTCATGAAAAAATAGAAAAATGATGAAATGATCACTTCACATTTTTTTTTAACGGGCAACAAAAGATTTTTATTAATCACCCAAGCTAGCGGGATACTAGCGAATCACCCATGTACAATTGGACCATTTACATTCATCACCTAGTTCTATACATGCGGATTCACTTAAAATTTGACAAATCAAACCTTCGCCATTTATCCCAATCTAAGTCACCTTGTTTCGCCCTTGTCTTTACCCATAGAAAGCTCCTCGCCTTGATTTCGCCAATAATTCTTTGTAGAGTAGCTTGTTTTTGAGTAAACACCGCCTCGTTACGAGTCTTCCAAATACACCAAATCGTTGTAAAGCATACCGCGTTAAACACCTTTTTTTTCTTCTTTGTATCCCCAATGTATAAGTGTAATTGCAAAAGATCCTTGAAGTCGAATGCGAACACATTCCCTACGTTGCACCATTACGAGATTACTTGCCAAACAGATTGAGCGAAAATACACGACAAAAACAAATGCTCAATATTTTCCGGATACTCACTGCACAATGGACATAAATCGGAACCCACTTGAATGTTTCTTCTAATTAGCGCCACCTTAGTTGGAAGTCTTCCCAATGCCGCGCGCCAAGCCAAAATCCAAATTTTCTTTGGTAACACTCGTTTTTAGTGTTTCCTAATGTTAGGAACTTAACACATTACAATGCAACAAAAGGTTGGAACCAAATCCATAGGTATTCAAAAGTAAGGACTAAAATACCGACATACTACACAGTTAATGTCTGATTTGGTATTTATACATAATGATGCATGTTAAGTTATATACACACATATGAGGGTGGTTATTGTGTGTAGGTTTTTTTAAAATGTATCGTAACGGTGTAGCTCACTTAAGTTCAAACCGATTTTGTTTAAAAGTGTGACTTACTAAGAAACTAAGGCACAAGTGTACCTAATTATGTTCGTTACCAAGTTAAAATTAGATTTTGGGAGTCGCAATACTTTAAAGGACGTCATGCTTGCTTGAAGTACACTCTCAAGGATCATGCATGCTCATTCAATTAAGCAGCCTATAGCTCTCGAAGCTTGTTTTACCCGTCAGGATAACTTAAATTGACAACGCTCGCTCAAAATGATGCAATTACACCCATTATAAATCGTGAATACTGTGATACGTCATAAGTTGGAGACCATTCAACCTTCTGAACATTAAAAATTATAACCATACCCTCTGAAACAGTAAGTGAGCTCATGTCTTTATAAACTACTTTTATAATAATACTCAAATTATATGGAAGAAATTATCCTAAACATGAAAACAATAGTGGAATATGATTAAAGAGCTCACATTTACAATCCAAAAGTGTAGCTTGAGTTCTCACAATTGGTATGTGGCCCAAAGAAAGCTTTAAAATAAAAACAAGAATAGTCGATCTATTCAGTGGCGAAGCTTGACCCGAAGGTTCGGGGGGTCGGAAATCACCGAGGGGTCGGAAGTCACTAGTTTCGGGGGGTCGAAACCCTATATTTTTAAAATTTTCTATACGAATACTATATAATCGGAACTTCTGCGCGAAAATTCGGGGGGTCGGCCGCCCCTCCCCGCCCTTACTATGCTGCGCCAGTGGATCTATTATGTCTTGTTTGATCTACCAAGTCGATCGATATGTCTTGTTTGATTCAACTCACCGAATTTCGAATCTAAGATTGAGAAGATATTTACGCGCATGAGTTTGAATGGTCACCCTACTAATTTCCTAATCAATGGACATCAAGTTCTGATTGAGAGTCGATAATATTTGTCCCAGTTTATGAGATCAGCTTAGAGCTTGTGAAGGTCATTTTCATCACTTTTGAAAGCAAATTTCCATTTATATTACCACTTGATCTTATATAATAAGCAAAAACTAAGGGGCTGTTTGGTAGCCTCTTAATCAGCCTCTTAACCATTCAGATCTGAATCATTCAGCATTCAGACTGTTTGTTTCAGCATCTGAATTGAATGATTAAGTGCTGAACCATTAAGCTAATAAGGGATGTTGAATAATTCAGCTCTTAACCATTCAGACATCTTAATAATTCAACACTTAATCAACCAAACAACCCCTAACTTTTGAAATTCACCAAATGATGTTTGGACTCCTAAAGGTATATTTGAGTTTTGTTTGCGCACTTCCATGCATTATGTACAAGTGCCCATAAGACATGCGTGTATCCGTAAAACAGTAGCTGGGTAAGCTAAATATCCAGATATTGAATGTATGTGTGTGTCATTAAAACGATAGTTGGCTAGGTGGTTACATAGCCGTGTAGATTTCGAGCATAAGGTACAAATACTATCCCGTTTGTACACTTATCTACTGGTTGTGTAACAAAAGTGTTATGATAGATCCGATTGATGCTTCGTTAATCCTTCATATAATGAATTTACCTTAAAATTTTAACTGAACTAATCATTGCTTCTTATTATTGTGAATTACAAAGTACAAAATCAATACAGAAAGCATGCCACTTTTTCATGTGCCTGCTAAATCAGAGCAAGATTTTCTATCTGAAATTTAGAGCCTGCCCCTTTATTATGGTTTCTAATTTCTCTTTACAAACAAACACACTCAAAACCCACCACATGTCTCCCTCTCCTCTTCTCTTGGTTATTATTTTTATTTTGGGGTACTTAGATTTAAATAATCCTAACTATCAACAATTGGTCGGCACCACTCTCAACTAACGAAATGCATGTTGACGGACCCATCTTTTAACATATTGGCCACCAACGGATCATTACTAACAAAATGTTAACTGATTATGTAAATGAAACAATTTTTTAGTTATAATCTGTTGGTGGCCAATATGTTATAAGGTGGGACTGTCAACGCATATTTTGTTAGTTAGGACTGATGGCAGCCAATTGCTGATAGTTAGCATTATTTTTAAATCCAATACTCATTTTATTTTTTACAACTCCAAATTGGAAGCAAAAGAATCAAGGATGATATAGATCTCACAAGGTCCACAAGGCGCAAAAGAATCAAGGATGATATAGATCTCACAAGGTCCACAAGGCACAATCTCTCCCTCTCCTCTTATATTGGTTCCTTAGCTAGACTGCCCAAACACGTTGCTTTCTGATCGATGATACAAATCTACGACACAATACAAGAAGCAATAGAAACGACGCCTCAAGAAAAACTTACCGCCTCAACCCACTTCCTATAATTGCTCACATCAAAACATACAAGTTATTTCCACATTGCCCCACGCCCGCCTAAGACACTATTTTAAAACCAAGTTTACTATAGTTTTAATGGTTATGTTTATCAAATTCCCAGTGTTGCAAAACAAGGCCGAGTTGACCGATTACTCTCCGAGTACTCGCTCCAAGGTAGGTCGTCGAGTATAGCCAAGTTGGCCGAGTACTCCAACTCTCCAAGTACTCCCCGCATAGCCCGATTTGACCCCGAGTACTCCTCCGATTAAGCCGAGTACTCGCTCCAGGGTAGGTCGCCAAGTACAAGCCCAAACCGAGTTTTGCAACACTGACTATTTTATATCTATATGTTTAACTTTCTCAAGCACTAGATTGGAATTATTATAAATGACAAAGGTTTCACTAGCTAATATTAATATGATCAAATATTACAACCTTGCAGTGTTGCATCAACTATAGACTAGGATCCCAACCATTTTATCTACCCTTTTAATGGTTAAAACAAATTATTGCCTAAAATCAAAGATGACAAGCATCTATATCACCATAATTCTAACTCAAAACAAAAATAATATAACTATTGTTACAAAATTCGTTTTAGAATAAGTTACCTCTCAATCTTCTAACATCATTCGACGACTCGCTAGCTAATCTCGATCAGAAACATCATCAAACTCTTCATCTTCATCTTCATGATCAACCCATTCGCCACTCGATTCAACCTCGTCATCCCCCGAAGAATCTTGCGCATCGATCCCAACCGCATCATCGTCAACCAACTTATCCAACTCAGGCAACATCTCCAACCCTTTATTCCTATAAACCAAGCCAATCCTCATAACATGATGAAACTTCCCTCTATACCTCGCAAGCCGACACGGATTCACCAACTTCCCTCTCCTATACCCTTCCTTCAACGCCACAGACGTCGTCTTACACTTCAACGAAAGATAAAAAATCCCCGGATACCTAGTAAATATGCGCGTAAACCTAAACGGCATATTATACTCGTCCGTCAAATTCCTCAAATAATTCCTCTTCGTCTTCTTATAAACCGTCAAACTCAATAACTCATGTAACACACCCACAATCCTCTTCTCCATCAACTCGCTCCCCGGATCAATCCCACTCGAATCCTCGTACGGCGACACATACGGCAGCTTTTGAAACTCATCCATCCAACTCTTCACCTTCTTTTGCCCTCCATACCCTCTTGGAAAACTTAATGGAAACACTAATCCACTTTCCCCTCTTACAAACCTCCTATAACAATCATTATTATTAATATTATTATTACTCTTTTGCAGCTCAGAAACAGCAAACTCATCAACCCACTTAACAAGTTTCAAACTTGAAGACAACCCATTTGAGCATTTCACAACCCGAAACAGATCCGAATACTTTTCAACCAAAACCTTATCATAATCATACGGAAGCCCTAAATCCCATCTCAACAAATGCACAGACTGAATCGGCAGCTCTCTGTTTCTACACATCATCAAAACCTTACAAAGCCTTTCAACAATATTGGGTTCTTCTAAATCATAAACCCTTTGTTCCAATTTATGTAAATTATACGCAATGTTTGTTAATCGGAAACAGGGAGGAAGGGTAATTAGGGTGGGGGTATTCTTGGAATAAAGTGGGGTAACGGCGGAGGAAACGGAGGGTTGGGATTGTAAGGCCGAGGAGCTTTTGTGTGGCTGAGATTGATTTGGAGGTGATGAATTGGGAAGAGGATGGACGGTGGATGATGAAGTCTTTGAGGATGGAGGCGGCTTTGAGGTCGGTGTGGATGTCGATGATGTTGTCTAGTGATTTGTTTTTGACCCATTTGAGTCGGACTTTTGTGATGGTTCGGTGTTGGGTGTGGTTGTGGTTGTGGTTGAAGAGGGTTTGGAGGGATGACAGGGAATGGGTGATGGTGATTTTGTGTTTCATGGTTGTTTGTGAATGTGTGTAATGTTTGCGGTAAGTAGGGGACAGAGTGAACTGAAGCCAGTTGCTAGACCAGGTTTTTGGGTTTTGGAACTTTTTTTAGTAGTGAATGTGAAGTAGTGGGTTTGGAGTGGGAGGAACGCAAAGATATCGGTTCGGTTTGGTTCGGTTTGTTTACCTATTTGTATGGTACTGTTATTTGGTATAAAAAATCAAAGGGGAAGCAAAAAATAAATAAATAAAGTCTTGATGTGACTGAAAGGTTACCTGTATGTGTTTTAAATCAATCGAAAACCATAAAACGAACACCTCTATCGGTTTTAATAATATCGATATTGGTACACATGTTGTTAGATTGGTACCAGTTTGTGTTGTCGTTAGTATCGGCACTCGTTATAGCTTACAATACAAAAAAATACTTTACTTTGAATGCAACCCTGTTTTTAACACATATGTGTATGTGACGTTAAAAAAATAATGAACAAAATATATTTGAAACAGAAATAAATTTGTTAAACACGTATGATAGAAGAAAAAATAAAATAAAAACTCAACACTTTAGATACGTATATTGGTATAAGGGGTGAAATAGAAGCTTAATGTTAAATATTATTAAAAATCACTCTTTTTGGTTTTTACGAAAAATGTAAATATAAGAATGTCCAAGGGTAAGGCCTAACAAAAAGTTAGAGGCCAAAACGCGAAAATAACAAAGTTTATTGTAGCTACAAATTGTGTTTTAATATAATAATATTTTTTTGTAAGAAAAGTTTAATTTTCTATTTAGACTAGTAGGCGTTTCAAATAGTATTCACATGTGAAAAAATGTCACTTAAAAGTCACGTTAGTTGTGATGGTATGGAAGATAGTTTTCACATATCACATGGTTTCACGCCACATCACTAAGCGTCACGTGGTCTTGAGAGGGACGTGAGAAAAGGTGGTCACCCTTGTGAAAATCTCACGCAAATCAGTCACAATGTGAAGCTTCAGTGTGGCAACATGGTGTAGCGCGCGAAGTATAGTAATAGACTCGTGTTGCCTACTTGCTGAAAGCACAAATGGAATGGCTGATCATGATGTAGCACGCATGAGAAAGGGTCAGCTTGGATTTACACGTGAAAAAGAGAGTGCTGACTTGACTGTCTTATATACTTACTTACGATAATCAAATAGCATGTATATGTTTTTATAGTAAAATATCACTTTCCAAAAGTGGTATTTTAACCTTCTTATGTATGGTTTGTACAACATTAACTATAGAACAGTATAGGAAACAAAGATGCAAGTTAAAACACAATATTAACTTGAGTAATATATATATTGGATCGTATGTTGAAGTCTCGATGTTCTTTTTCCCATGGTTTTATATTTTCTCTTTCGTTTGCTATACAGAATACCGATAATCAAATTACCGATAATCAAATTCCCAACCGTACTCTAACGTAGGTTAACATTACTAGTTATATAAAATCATACACTTTTTAATGAAACTATTACACTTTTCAAATCATTAAGTGGTGGATTTTTTGTAGTTTAAACATCTCGACTCAATGTAAAGAGTAAAAACATTATATAATATACAACTTTACTATGTCTTCTTACAGTTATCTCTTAAGTTCTTAAGCTACATCATTAATTATATGCTAGTTATAGTCATATTATAACAGAAACATTGTGTTTGTTCATGTTATATTTAGTTGCATCATTGTAACAGATGTAAGATAACTATTATATATGACAATTATATTATCATTTCAAGTCTTTATTGAAGATACATATGAAGTTATGAGCATTTGTAACCCTACAATCACCAACACAAACTCTATACTTAAAGACCAAAGAAACTGAACAGATCTACGTCGAAAGACACCAAAAACATACCCAAAAAAGTATAGCAATCATCAAAATTCTGGGACCGTAGCCAATCAAATCCATAGCACAACTCGCAACTGTAAACGCTACTAAATATAAATTGTACAACAAACCAATTTTCAGTGTCGATGAGAATGTTTTCTACTGCTTCGGTTTCTTCTTTCCATAATTCTGAAAATACATGATATCACTCCTATGGCAGCCATTGCATAGAAAGCTTTGTAAGGAGCTAAATCTAAACCCCAAAGATAACAACAATACCCGGCAATCATGTACACAAACCCTTGTCTAATTTCATATCCTCTCATTCCGGGTATCTGAAAGAAGACGTTAAACTCGGGTTTCGAGTCACAGATACCGTGCAGAATGATACCTATGCACAACATGGAATCCAAGAGCCATGGGAAGTTGTGGCTCACGCTTAGCCTCTGCAGATAAAAAGATTATTTATCAACAACATATTTTATTTTCAAATATTAACTTTTAATCGGATTTGACATAAGAATAAAAGGTCTAGTTAGGCGCACAAAGTGTTAGAAAATTGGTTATTATAGTGGGTGTTTGGGATTGATTATTCAAAACTGATTATGCGTTTTGGAAAAGCAGGGGTGGAGCTGCTTATAGATTATTGCGTTTTGTTAGCCTAAAAACCTGATTATCTGCGTTTTCAAAACGCAATCCCAAACACTAAAAACTAATTATCTGCATTTTCAAAACGCAATAATCTAAAAATCAGATTCAAAACGCAATCCCAAACACCCTCATAGTATATAGTTTCTAATCAAATTTCACAGTAGTTATTTGTAAAAAAAGTAAGAAACAAATTGGACAAAAAGTGTTTTGGGTCAATCAAACCAGTACGAAAAAATAATATACCTTTTAATACTTGACACACTAATTGTTTATATAAAATGTAAAAAAATTATCTATTTTGACTTGAACCTGTTTTGACAGTACGCGCCCCACCCATTTTACGACCACTAACAACGAGGGAACTATGGATTATACCTCCAACCAAGCAACGAGTGAAGGAAGAAACATGAGCATATAAAGAAGATGGAGAATTAGCAAGCCATGGCAGTGGTGAAATATCTCTAGTTGTGCGTCACCATAGCTTCTTGTAGAGTCCGGGGAGCTGGAACTGTGGTCGTCCACAGGTAATCCCTCCTCTGATGATTTCTTCCCATTTCCAAACCCGAATAAATCTTCGGCCCGAGCCTCGCTGGATATTGTAAAAAAGCTGTAACACAGAAAAAGAAAGATAAGTTGTAAGATAATTACTAATAGAGATAGCAGGATGGGGGTTGGCCGGGTTGGGTAACTGGTTAAAACGAGTAGAAAGTCTCCGGGGACCCAACCCGTTTTGACTCGTACAAAAAAAATACCCACTTTAGGTTTCCAACCCACCCATTTGTCGACCAGCTAGTTTATTCATGGATCCATTAAACCTTGGTAGTCAAGAAAGGCAAAAGCGGAATTTTACCTGCACAATGCATGGTGACAGCATAGTACATGTGAGCACAGCAGAATAAGGAGACCTAAAGCTGGATGTACAAAACAGACCAAAACAATAGCAAGAAGTGACGTGGCCAATGACGGATTGGCATTTATGACCCTAGAGACCTGTCACACAATGAAATAAATACTTTTTAGATTATATCCAGATGTGGGAAGACTAAATGAAAAGGAAAAAGGGCAAAAGTTCAAAGAAAGCTAGAAGTAATATTTGGATAACTAAAAACCAAATAACTAATAATTACCTTAAATGAGAAAAAACTAGAGGAGAGATCAAGTATCCACCATCTCCACCTGCAAAAATATCCATACAATGTGTTGATTTGGATTATGTTCTATCTCTAATGGGTCAAACAACCATATATAAAAGTTAAAAAGAACACTTAATGTTTTTGCTTTAATGCATACCACATCCTAAGTCGGTTTTAAGCTAAAAATTAGATTTAAGTCGTATTAAAATAGTGTGAAAACTTGAGAACAAAGACATCGCTTTCTACTTTATTAATGATTAACGCTTATAACATATAGATATAGAAAAAGAATATGGGAAACTATTTAATACTTAATGCCAATGCACACATGGTCACACGCTATTAATGCACTCCTTTTGACGACAATGAAAATATGAACAAAGCTTTTAAACACATCTTTCATAAACCAAACCAAAGTTATATAAAATATTTCAAAGTTCATAAATATTAAGAGAGAGAGAGAGAGAGAGAGAGAGAGAGAGAGAGAGAGAGAGAGAGAGAGAGAGATGAAACTGACCTTGTTTTGAAGAAGACGTGTATTCTGGCAATCAAATGGGAGAGGATTAGTGTGGTCATTACTAAAATAATTACACCCGCGTTTGCTATTATATAGCAAATCATTGAGACAGCAAAGAAACTACCAACTGAAGGCAATGGCTTGGAATTCAGATAGGAATAAAACAAGGCAATCAGAATGGGTGAAATAGCAAGGGGAAGAAACGGCAGTGGCATTCTTAGATTTGATTCTATCGCAGATAGTAACGAAGGAACATGAAAACCAAGCTCCCATGCATTTGCTTGCCTCATTAGGGCAAAGAATACTACAGAAAATAAGAAACCAACGATCTGCATAACAAAATTCAATTTAAAGTAAGATGCTAAATAAATACATGTGTCACAAAATAACACATGAAGAAAACTATAAATAGGTAACTTCATAGCATACAGTAATTCCATAACATCTAGATTCCAGGATAACACGAAACAGGATATTTGTCTTACTATTTTATTTCCTTCCCTTGCACTCAGTGTGGAAAAAAAAAAAAAAAGAGTTAGCAAGATGGGTTGGTTGGGTAATGAGTTTAAACAAGGTTTTCAGTAAGCAGTTGGCCTGAAAACTTCTGTTTTTTTTTTCTCGTATAATGTTTTATTTATAATTAATACACCAGAATGGTTACAATAATACAATACTTCAATAACAATCTAAATAAAGGAGTAAAGCGATTTACTTCAGACGACTTTCAAACTGTTTAATCAGTTCGATCTGTTTGAGATATAAGGTATGTTTGGCAAAACTAGCTGGAGGCTGGTAGCTGCCTAGCTGGAAGCTGCAAGCTGGTAGCTGGATGATAAGGTTGAATTGAGAATCAAGAAAATCAGAGAGAAGAATTATCACAACACAACCATACTCATTCTCATTCATGTTCCCGCCTATATAACAGCTGTTCAACTAACATTTTACACAATCAATCCTCACACTATCAACTATTGACACTTATTACAATTACACAAAATAACAGACAATACAACTATTAGAATATGACAGAATGGTCCCTCTACTTTATTACACATATCAATACTCCCCTCCTCAGCATTTTTGACCTCAAAAATCAAAATGTAAAATCTGGAAATCT
Source organism: Ambrosia x helenae (assembly GCA_030844895.1). Lineage (NCBI taxonomy): Eukaryota > Viridiplantae > Streptophyta > Magnoliopsida > Asterales > Asteraceae > Ambrosia > Ambrosia x helenae. Next base: position 5,441,498 of record CM061228.1, read on the forward strand.
GATTTGGAAGTCTTCAGCGTTTTCCCAAGTAGCTTCTGTGATGGGTAAACGATCCCATTGCACTAACACTTCAGCAGAGGCTCTGTGTCCTCTTTTAGCCAATCTTCTGCTTAGCACTTGCAGTGGTTTATACTGAAATCTTGACCCACTCGGTAAAGGAATCACATTCAAATTATCACCTCTTGCTTTCTTCAACAAAGAAACATGAAAGACAGGATGAACTTGAGCCTCAGTTGGCAAGTCCAACCTATAAACTACTTGGCCAATTCTTTCAGTTATCAAATAAGGACCAAAGAACTTTGGACCTAATTTGTTGTGCTGTGAAGCTCTAAGTGTGTTCTGGCCATACGGGTGTAGCTTCACAAAGACAAAATCTCCCACATCAAAAACTCTTTCACTCCTATGATTATCAGCAGCCTGCTTCATTCTGTTTTGAGCTTTCAACAAGGACAATTTGAGCAGCTTAATTGTTTCTTCCCTGTCCACCATCAACTCATTTACTGCTGCCACTCTTACATCTTTAGGAATGTAATGCACAAACAATGGTGGAGGGTAGCCATATAATGCTTGAAAAGGAGTCATGTTCAAAGATGTGTGGAAATTAGAATTATACCAAAACTCTGCCAGAGATAGCCATTTAACCCAAGTACTAGGCCTATCCATCACCATACATCTCAAATAGGATTCTAGACATCTATTCACCACTTCAGTCTGCCCATCCGTTTGAGGATGATGAGCAGTGGACATTGCTAGCTGTATCCCTTGCAATGCAGTAAACTCTTTCCAAAAGTTACTAATAAAGATAGGATCTCTATCAGAAACTATAGAATCAGGCCAGCCATGTAATTTGTAAATATTATCTAAAAATGTTTGAGCAACCTGTGCAGCAGATATAGGGTGAGATAATGCCATAAAGTGGCTGTATTTGGTTAACCTGTCAACCACAACAAAGATAACATCTTTTCCTTGGGACTTGGGTAATCCCCCAATAAAATCCATGGAAATGTCTGAGAACACATTGGTAGGAATGGGTAAAGGCTGCAACAGTCCAGGACTGGCTAATGTTTCATACTTAGCTCTTTGACACTCACAACAATGTCTAATGAAATTCCTCACTTGTTTACTCATACCCTTCCAATTCAGTAAGGACCTGATTCTCTGCATTGTACCATGAACTCCCGAATGTCCCCCTGCACTGCTGTTGTGACAGAAACTGATAATCTCTTTCTGCAAGTTCTCATCCTTTCCAACAATAACCTTCCCTTTTTTGAACAATGTACCCTCTTTCCATTCATACTTAGAATGAGTCTGCCCCCCTTGTAGTAAAGTAACAACAGGTGACAACTTAGGATCAGAGGACCATGATTGTTTAATCTTATCCCACAAGGCAGGATTGAAAGTAGTTATAGTGAGGGCCATTAACACAGGAGATTGAACCCTGGATAAGGCATCTGCTACACCATTCTCAGATCCTTGTTTATACACAATCTCAAAATCATAACCCAACATCTTTGTTAACCACACTTGTTGCAAGGGTGTGTTAATCTTTTGTTCCAGGAGGTGTTTCAAACTCCTTTGGTCAGTTCTGATCACAAAGTGACCTACTGATAGATAGTGATGCCAGTGTTTAACTGCAAACAATATGGCTAATAACTCCCTTTCATACACAGACAATGCTTGTTGTCTTGCAGAAAGTCCTTTGCTGATGAAAGCAATAGGATGTCCTTCTTGCATGAGTACAACCCCAATACCCTTTCCTGAAGCATCAGTTTCAATGATGAAAGGTTTAGATAGGTTGGGCATAGCAAGGACAGGAGGAGAGGCCATTATCTCTTTCAGTTGGTTAAAAGCTTCAGTGGATGCTTCAGTCCACTTGAAAGCATCTTTTTTAAGCAAATCAGTGAGTGGTCTTGCTATGGCCCCATAAGATTTAACAAACCTCCTATAATAACCTGTGAGTCCCAAAAATCCCCTCAATTGTTTAACATCAGATGGTAAAGGCCACTCCTTGATGGCTGCCAGTTTGGCAGGATCAGTGGAGATTCCTTTATTAGAAATGACATGCCCAAGGTACTCAACAGAAGTCCCCCCAAATACACACTTAGATCTTTTAGCAAACAACTGATGTAATCTAAGGATAGAAAGTACCTCATGAAGATGTGTAAGATGCAATTCCAAAGAAGTGCTATACACTAGGATATCATCAAAGAAGACCAATACAAATTTCCTCAAGTATTCATTAAAGATGTTGTTCATGAGAGCTTGAAAAGTTGCAGGAGCATTGGTGAGTCCAAAGGGCATCACCACAAACTCAAAAAGTCCTTCATGAGTTCTAAATGCAGTTTTCTTGATATCATCCTCATACATTCTGATCTGATGATAGCCTGCTCTCAAATCCAGTTTAGAGAAGATCACAGCTTCTCCTAACTCCTCAAATAATTCATCTACCAATGGAATGGGATAACTATTTTTCACTGTGGCATCATTCAGTCTTCTGTAGTCTATGCAAAATCTCCAAGAGCCATCTTTTTCTTAACCAACACCACAGGAGCTGCAAATGGGCTGGTGCTCCCTCTAACCACTCCTGTATCTAACAATTCATTAGTCAATCTCTCTATAATATCTTTCTGAGCTGCTTGATATCTATAGGGCTTCAAATTAACCACTTGAGACTCATCTTTCAGCATGATCTTGTGGTCAAACTCCCTCTTTGGAGGTAAGGTATTAGGGACCTCAAATACATCCTTAAATTTGTCCAACACCTCATTAATCACCTCCTGATTTGCTGTTGCTTTAACTACTGTTTGGTGTTGGAAGTCTTCTTTTGAATCTTGTAATTGCAGACTCAAGAGATGAGCCTCAACTACCTTTTCTTGCTTATCTAATAAAGCCTGCATGGCATTTGCTGAACATAGGGACATCTTGTTGTTATCTACACCCTTCAACTTATAATGGTTGCCATCAATTGTAAATTGCATTGTGAGGTCTAGGAAATTCCATACAATTGACCCCAATGTCAGCAACCATTGCACCCCTAGCACCATGTCATAGTTATCCAAAGGAATAGCCAAGACATCAGTTATAAACCAATTCCCTTGCATAAACCATTGGAAGTTAGGAGAGAAATCTGTACAATTGATTTCTGATCCATTAGCCACTCCAACAGACATGTTAGTGACTGGTTTAAGGGAACACTTTAATTTCATGGCTAACAATTTATTAATAAAATTGTGTGTGGAGCCTGAATCAATCAAAATTCTTAGCTGTCTGTTTATTATTGTACCAATAACCTTCATGGTTGAATATGAAACCATGCCTGTCAAGGCATGAATGGAAATCTGAGGAGTGGTATTCCACTCTTGCTGTTTTGTTTGGACTTCCTCATTATCCATTTGACCCATGTCCCCTTCTTGGAATACTTCTTCAATTTCCTCTTCTGCCCCTATAACCTCAAGCACATATAACTGTTTATTTGGGCATTTGTGGGTAGAAGAAAACTTCTCTGGGCACCAAAAACACTCTCCCTTGGCCCTTTTCAATTCCATTTCCTTACTTGAAATTTGTTTAGTATTATTAATCTTTTTATGCACTGGTGGGGATGGTAATAAGGGTAAGTGACCAACATTCACAGGGGGTTTCACTGTATTTTTTCCATAGGAAGAATTATACCTGACTACTGAAGAATGGTTGACCTTCTGATTGGTATTATTCTGTGTTTTTGCAAGGTAGTAGGCTTCTTTCATTGTTTGGGGCTTAAACATCTTAACTGGCCCACCAATTTCAGGCTTGATGGCCTTCAAGAATATGCTAACAGCATAAGGTTCAGGAATTGAAACCTTCAACAGGCAAGCATCAAATTCATCACAAAAGTCTTCTAATGGTCCTGTTTGAACCATTGAAGCCAAGGTGCCCATTGCATCCTCAAATAGGTCAGTAGAAAACCTATTAACAATGGCCTCAGAATAATCTTGCCATGTTACTTCAGCAATTGGTACTCCTTTTGTTTTTAAAAACATCTGATGCCACTTAACTACCTTGCCCTCTAAATGAATGGCAGCATACCTAACTTTGAAATTATCAGGGGTGTCATCAACAGTAAAAAAATGTTCACAACGATAGATCCAGTCATCAACTTCTGACCCATCAAACTTGGGAAAGTCAATTTTCCCAATTCGGTGTAGCCTATCATTTCTTGGAGCCTGATTGTTATTCACCATGTTTGAACCTTGGTTTCCATGACTAGACACTCCATTAGAAGTCTCGGTGTTCAGTTTAGACAATAAGGCCTGAACACTCGCATTCAAACTGGCGATTGAGGCTTCTGACTTCTGCATAAAGGCATCAACCCTTAGTAAGGTCATTGCATGCTCATCAACGGTTTTTTCTAATGTGGTTCTTTCCGTCTCTGATCGACTACGAGTTGTCATCTTTAACCAAGAATTAAAAGAAAATCAAGAATGATCAAGAAAAGAATCAAGAAATCAAGAATTGTTGTCAAGATTGGACGAATCTCAAATAGATCAATCCAAGGGATTGAATGACCACTAGTTGATCAATTCAATGGAATGATTTAATCAATCAATTGATTAAACCGACGTAAGAATTGAATTGAATTGGATTAATGAAAGAATGAAGAACAGAGCAATTCAAAAAGATGATGAACAGAAAAAAATGGTGGTTACGGCGGTTTGTTACGACGGTGGTGGTGGTGATCGGAGGGCCGAGGAATAACCGCTCTGATACCAATGATAAGGTTGAATTGAGAATCAAGAAAGCCAGAGAGAAGAATTATCACAACACAACCATACTCATTCTCAATCATGTTCCCGCCTATATAACAGCTGTTCAACTAACATTTTACACAATCAGTCCTCACACTATCAACTATTGACACTTATTACAATTACACAAAATAACAGACAATACAACTATTAGAATATGACAGAATGGTCCCTCTACTTTATTACACATATCACTGGAAGCTGTTTAAATATATTTTGGTGTTTGGCAGAGTAGCTGGAGCTTTTAATAAAATGTATAAAATGACCAAAATGGTCATAATTAAAAGATTGTAAAGAAGGTTTTTATTTTATTTTTAAAATAGAATGGGTATTTGTGTCATTTACTAACTAAAAGCTTGTAGCTAGTAGAGCTTTTTCTTAAAAGCTACTACTAGTAGCTTTTCACTGTAGAGCTTTTTCTCTAACCTAAAAGCTTCCAGCCCCTTCAACCAAACAAGGCTTTTTATTAAGTAGGAGCTTTTTCTTAAAAGCTTGAAGCTTGAAGCTCCTAAAAGCTCTTAAAAGCTCCTTGCCAAACATACCCATAAATAACTTAAAACAATCCAGTTACAAGTAAATGCGTTGAAATTTGCCACCTCTAAGAAACAGCATCAAATTGCACTATGTGTTATTATTAGGTAAAGGTAATTGTATTTCTGTATGAATTGATGATTACAATGGAAGAGAATATATAATGCTAATACATCAGTAAATAAGGAAATATAAATCACAAGAATAATGCCATTGCCATATATTCTCTACTTAATCTTAGCCTACAATTATGCTCTAATATCCCCCCGCAAGTTGAGGACGGGGAACGACCTGCAACTTGGACCGTAAAGACTGGAAGCGTTGTGAAGATAACGGCTTAGTGAACACATCAGCGATCTGATCACTTGTGGAGATGAACTTGACATGTAGATTACCCTGAGATACCTGCTCACGAACGAAGTGATAGTCAACTTCAACATGTTTCGTGCGTGCATGGAATACTGGATTGGCAGAGAGATAGGTCGCTCCCAAATTGTCACACCAAAGAGTAGGTGACGGCTGTATATTAACACCGAGTTCTCGAAAAAGAGCCTTTAACCAAATTAATTCTGCAACGGTATCAGCAAGAGCTTTATATTCTGACTCGGTAGAGGAACGTGACACAGTTCGCTGTTTCCGTGCTGTCCAAGAGATAAGGTTCGATCCAAGATATACAGCAAATCCCCCCGTGGATCGACGATCGATAGGGCAGCCAGCCCAATCAGAGTCTGAGTATGCTTGTACCGAAGAGGATATGGAGCTGTTCCAATCAGCATCAGTGAACGCATGGAGAAGGGAACCTGAGTTATGGCGTATGCGTAGACCCAAATCTGTTGTCCCCTTCAGGTACCGTAAGATGCGCTTTACTGCTATCCAATGATTTTCTGTGGGTGCATGCATGAATTGGCAAACCTTGTTGACTGAGAAAGCAATGTCTGGGCGAGATAAGGTGGCATATTGTAATGCCCCAACAATCTGGCGGTATTTAGTTGGATCAGATAAGAGAGGGCTGTCATTAGGCATTAGAATCTGAGAGGTGCTAATTGGTGAGCTGACTGGTTTGCAGTCTGACAAACCGGACTTCTGCAGGAGATCAGATATGTATTTTTGCTGAGATAAGATGAGGTCAAGGTCATTACGAACAACTTCAATGCCCATAAAATAATGTAGAGGACCAAGATCCTTAATGGCAAACATGGAGCTGAGACGCTGAATAATGTGACCGACAGTCTGGTCATTATTGCCGGTAATTATAATGTCATCAACATAGATAAGAGCATAGACAAGATGACCACGAGAATTGAGTATAAACAGTGAGGGGTCCGTCTTTGAGCCGTGAAAGCCAAGTTGCTGGAGTGCAGTTGTCAACCTAGTAAACCAGGCCCTAGGCGCTTGCTTCAACCCGTACAGGGACTTGTGAAGAAGGCAAACATGATTTGGTTTGATGGGATCAACAAAGCCTGGTGGTTGTTTCATGTACACAGTTTCCTGTAAGTCACCATGAAGAAAAGCGTTTTGTACATCCAGCTGCCTAAGCGACCACTTATGAGTAACCGCAAGAGAGAGAACCACCCTAATGGTAGTGGCTTTCACAACAGGGCTGAAAGTCTCATGATAGTCAATACCAGGTTGTTGATGAAACCCTTTGGCTACAAGACGAGCTTTGTAGCGAGTAAGTTTTCCTTGTGCATCTGTTTTTAACCTGTACACCCACTTACAATCAACCAGATTAGTATTTTTAACATAGGGGACTAAAGACCATGTTCCATTCTTATGAAGTGCATGAAACTCTTCGTCCATGGCATGACGCCACTCCGGTGATTTGTTGGCGACAGTAAAAGAGGTAGGTTCAGTAGGTTGACCAGGGAAGGTGGTGGTAAAGTAGGCTGAAGGATTGTAACGATCTGTACGTTTTGGGTTGGGGCGTAAGTTTGCAGGACGCGGTCGGGCAGGTTGGGTGATATTTTGGGAAGCTGTGGGTATGCAGTTGGTTTGGGTAGTGTGTACGTGGTCTGGAACATGCTGTTGAAGGGTTTCGGTTGGGTCAGAGTGGGCTGAAGAGGTTGCGGTTGGGCTGGAGTGGGCTGGGAAGGCGGCAGTTGAGCTGGTGGAGGCTGTTTGATGATCAGAATGGGTAGCTGGGCAGGATTCAGGTGTGGTTTCTGGTGTAGTATATGGTGGCGGGTCAGGAAAAATTGAGGTATAGGCTGGTGGGGGTGTAGCTGGTGGTGGCGGAGCACGAAAGGGCAAGATGTGTTCATTGAATCGGACGTGACGTGCAACATAGACACGTTCGGTTGCTGGGTCAAAGCACCGATAACCATGATGATCAGGGCTATAACCAAGGAAGACACAGGGTGCGGAACGGAAGTCCATTTTGTGACGGTTGTAAGGACGAAGGAACGGGAAGCATTGACACCCAAAGACTCGAAGAAAGGAATAGTCTGGTTTTTCGGTTAAAAAGGTGTTGGTAAGGAGATTTGTTGGATGATGTCCGGGATGGTAGACGATTAATGAGATAGGTGGCGGTGTCAAAGGCAAAGTGCCAAAAGCGTTGTGGAAGATTAGAGTGGGCAAGAAGAGCAAGTCCGGTTTCCACAACATGGCGATGTCGTCGTTCAACAGTGCCGTTTTGCTCACTGGTATGAGGGCATGAGCGGCGATGAACAATGCCTAGAGAGGTGAAGAATGGTGTAAGGTTTCGGAATTCGCCTCCCCAATCAGTTTGAACACTTTTTAGTTTTGTGCTAAATTGTCGTTCAGCCATTGATACAAAATTTTTAAAAATTGTATAGACATCAGATTTTTGTTTTAATGGATAAAGCCACATGTAACGAGAGTGATGATCAACACATAATAGAAAAAAACGATAGCCATCAATAGATAATGTGGGTGAAGGACCCCAAACATCACAATAAACTAAGTCCAAAACATGATTACTATGAAAAGCAGAAAGTTTTAAAGGAAGTTTGCATGACTTTCCCATTTGACACGAAGAACAAAGACAAGACGATAATTTTGTTGAAACAGGTAAGGAACAACTAGAAATAATGGACTGTAAGACACGACGGTGTGGATGCCCAAGGCGATGATGCCAGATGGTGGAGGACTCTTTGGTAGCAGTGAAAGCAACTTTAGGAATGGACTTGAGTTGGGGAAGACGAATGGTGTAGAGACCCTGTTCACTTGGACCCATAAGAAGGGTAGTGTGTGTAGACTCGTCCTTCACGACAAAAAAAGAAGAGTGAAATTCAAAGAACACATCATTATCTGAGCAAAATTTTTGTACAGAAAGTAGGTTTTGTTTAAGTTCAGGAACATGAAGGATATTGGAAAGATTAAAGGTTTTGTGTGGTGTAAAAATTTTAGATGAGCCAATATGAAAAATAGGAAGGGGTGTACCGTCGCCAACATGGAGAGAATCATTACCTTGATATGCCTCAGAGTTGTCAAGACTGGATAAGTCTGGAGAGGCATGACTGTTAGCCCCAGTGTCAGGTTTCCAAATGGCTTCATACTGTGATCCGACCTCTGAAAAATTAGCATAATTTGCCTGATGAGGCTGTTTAGATGGACCTAGCTGATTTGGGCATTGAGAAGGTATGTGACCAATACCGCACCTGTTACAATGCCCAAATACGGTATTCTGAGTGGAAGCCCAAGAGAACTGACGAGTGTTACTGTTCATGTCACGGCCTCGGTAATTGTTTGAGTTCCCACGTGGACCTCCACGAGAGTTTCCCCGTCTATTACCACGGTTGTTGGAGGTTCGGGGAGCGTAGTAAGCCTGCGGCTGTGATGTATTTGGGTTATTTGGTTGGATGGGGTTTGATATTGGGTTTAGTTGATATCCGAGTTGGGTTGCAAGAAGTTGGAGGCTTTGGAGTTGGGACTGTATGTTGGCTAAGGAGGAGGTAGAGTTTCCAGTGATGGTGTTAAGGGCTTGCGGGACAGCAGAGTTTTGGGTTTCAGTGTTTTTATGAATCATATAATCATGATCAGTTAAGAGACCATGAAGTTCTGAAAACTGTACCGGCGGGGAACGAGCAAGAAGGTTACCTTTCAATCCGTTGTACTCCTCGCGAAGACCTGCGATAGCAAGCATGACCACGTCTTTGTCCTTTTGTGGTTCACCAATATTTGCAAGGGCTGTGGCGTACTCTTGAGCACGACTCCGGGTCTCGTCTCCTTTCATAGATAGCTTCAACAGCTGTTGTTTTAGGGTGTATTCATGAGAGGCAGTTTGTGGTGCATAGGCTCGTTCAAGGGACTTCCAGACTTCTTTGGAAGTAGTTCCCTGAATGTGCTGAAAAGATGCTTCTGAAACAGTGGAGACGATAAGCATTCGGACATGAGCGTCATTGGCAATCTAAGCAGTTAATGCGGAAAAATATCGGTTATCGGTTGAGGACCGATATTTGATATATCGTTTTTCGCGGTGAGATATCGGTGAGATATCGGTCATTGCAAAATCTATATACATGTATTTTTATGCATTAATATAAATATTTAAGTTTGGAAACTATATGTAAACAAGTGAAATATGAAGGGGGTTAAATTAGAAAATACCCAAACTTAACAAAAACATAAACCCTAGCCCATTTATAACAGCAGCCACAACTCTCCTCTCCATTTTACACAGCAGCCACACCCACAACAACAAAACATAAACCCTAGCCCCAAATTTGCTTCATCTATTGATGGATTCTTCAGATAGGGTTCGATTTTGCCCAAAATAGACGCGTGCAGGTCTGATGTTTGTTCGAATCGAGGTAATAACTAGTTTCCCTAAACTGATTTTGACCTAATTTTTTTTATTTGGGCAAAACCGCTATAATCGGTGAGATTACCGATATAAAAAGTCAAATATCGGCCGATATCTTGGTCATCTCGGCCGATATTCTCGGTCCCGAGATTATTACCGATATTTTACACCGATATAGGCCCTTAACACCGAGAACCGAGATCTCGGACCGATATAACCGAGATCTCACCGAGATTAACTGCTTAGTTGGCAATCCAGCGTGCATAGTTAGGGTTATCAGCAGCATCATCTCCTGTTGAAAGTTTGGGTGAGGGGCAAGGGATTGTGCCATCGATGTAGCCGAATAGGGAGTTGGAGAGAAGAAACGGCTCAACCATGGCCTTCCAATACCCATAGTTGTTACGATTAAGGGTGAAGGCAAATTTATGGGAATTATGGTTGGTCTTTTCTTGAGTGGTAAAAAGGGGGAGAGTAGCCATTGAAATCAGTGGATAGGAGGAGTATTTCAATGGCGGGTACTGATCTGTGGTTGCTGTTTGGTTGTTGCTGGCGGCAGTAAAATGGACAGAAAAGTTGAGCAGGTATTAACCTAGCTCTGATACCATATTAGGTAAAGGTAATTGTATTTCTGTATGAATTGATGATTACAATGGAAGAGAATATATAATGCTAATACATCAGTAAATAAGGAAATATAAATCACAAGAATAATGCCATTGCCATATATTCTCTACTTAATCTTAGCCTACAATTATGCTCTAATAGTTATTAATTACAAGTATATATTTGTGGAGGAAAACCAAAAGTAAAGGATCCTGCAAATGATACTTTTTAAGGTAGTTTTTGGTAGTTACATAAGTAATTCCATTATACAAGTAACACTTAAGAATGGAGTTATAAAAGAGACCTGGGAGTTATATAAAAGCGTAAATCTCCGGCCAGAAGCAGTTAGAGAAACAGCAGCACTAGTTTTATATGAACAATGTGGATCAACCTGCATACGGATCACCTTTAGATTAGAATTTGAAAATTTATGTTAATTTAATAAACTAATGATGAACATGGTATACATATTAAATCTACCAGTAACAAAACATTGGTCTGCTCAGATCCCTGTGTTGAGCTCCAAACTGCAGGTGATGAATCAACTTCTATTGTACGAGAATATAAATTAGGAAAAATGTTAAGACCAGATGCAGGGTCCCACGCAAGGGCAACTGGTGGAAAACATCTGAGCTTGCAAAGTCCTACAAGATTAAAGAGAAGCAATCATTAATACAAATTTATGAGAAAGAGTAATGACCAAAAAGGTTTAAGAAGAAACTTTTCACAAAAAGACTCTAGATTGACCCAAAGGTTTTAATATTTATTGGGTAAATGCATAAATCCTATAACCAACTTTGGTCCAATTTCTACTTTTGGTATCCAACATTCAAAACTTTCTATTTAAGATAAGGGACTTTATCTTTTTTTCTACTTTGGTTGGTGGATGTTGAACTGTTGCTGAAATTTCATTTTCTTATGAAGTTGGTTACCCAAGATAGACATGGGACCAGATGTGGCTACCTTATAATACAATTAGGCCTATTGTTTATTGCTAACCTCTTAGGAAAGAATCGAGATTAACTGGGGATTTTGCCACAAATAAAATCAATTTAAAACTAACTCATGTAAATGGAAATCTATTGTACGATCAATAATGTCAAAAATAAGGTATAGCCGTATAGATAAATATTAATATAAGTGTCCGATTGGCATAGTTAAGTATGCTTAAGTTATAAGAAGAATATAGTGATGAAAATGTTGACACAGTATACCTGCAATCTAATTAATCATCAAACAAAGGGCATATGGGTTGAAACAGATCATTTTTAGTATAGGTTAAAACACGTCTGCCTAGGTTGAGAGGCAAACTTGTTTGTCCATTCTTATAAATGATTAACGCATTCCAAACACTATTATAACAATTATAATTTGAATTTTGAGTGAAATGACTTTTATGAGGTTCTACGCTTTAAGGGAAAGGTAAGGCAGATTTGAACTTGCTCAACCCATTTACCTTTTAGCTAATTCTTTTATTTGACCCATTTGGGGAATTACACAACTCAGATTGACTCGTTCAAAAGGAAATGGATCTACATAGCCTCCTATAATCTATAGCAACAAATGGTAAGCCTGGAAGGTTTCCAGACATATCAGCAATGAGAATAATTCACTGTAAGTGCAAAAAATGAAGCAAAAAAAAATAATAATAAAATAAAAAATAAAAAAATCTTACTGCCACTATTCATGTCTCCAGCTTCTTCAACAGGAAGTCCAGACTTCTTTATCCCACAACCTGTAGTTTCTAGAGAAACTGCAGCTGGCAAAAGCCCTAAGTTGATACTAAATGTAATATTCATGACAATAGGATGATCCTCCTTAATGAAAATGTCCTGCAACATGTTAATAACAGTGGTTCCCACTTCTATGAATCATGAAGAAATGAGGAATGGATTTAAATTCATAAGAGACTGTCGTAGGTGCGTTTACAAGATGGAAAAAAAGAGGGAGCGCAATTCCAAACACGATACAAAAACCAACACAAAATAAAATGGTAGACATGGCTAACCCATTTAATAACGTCGGGATGTCCTGACCAGCCCATTCTCAATAGGTCAAACCGTTTAATATTAGAATTAAAAATTAACCTCTTTACAACCTGTTTAGCCCACTGATTCAAGCAATCCATATAACCCCCAACCCGTTTGACACGTCTAGATAATAGGTTATACGTATTAGATAGTATTATCAGACTAGGGTTTATTAGTGTTAGCTCACGGGCTTGCTAGGTTAGTTAGGGTTTTGTTATGATTAATCATATGGACCTGATATGAATTGCCGCCAAAAAGGTATAAAGGCCAAATTGAAATCATCATTCATCGATGTATTCAAGTATTGTAGATACTTCCAGAAAAGTACTAACCTTCTGAGAAAGCACAGAAAGAAGCAACGATTTACGAGAAAACTCTTTACGCCCTTCCTCCGGGTTGAAAAACTGCCCAACTGCCATTGAAGCTGCGGGAGGAGGTCTCCCTGAAACAGTCTGGGTGTATACAATAGCTGTCAGTTGCTAAATTTTAAAGAAATTACATGCATGCTTATAATCTCTGTCTATTAAAGTATTGACATTCTGAGACCATTATAACAAAGTATTATTCCAACATCCTAGCCTAATTGGGCATGATATCCAAGTGTGTGCCATATAAGCGAAAACAATGTATGTCATTCATTTTAAAGTAGGAATGAAACAATGATTACAGAATTTAGTATAGGAGACTCAATGTTGCAACTTGTAAATGCCATGGGAACTGCACTTTTCCATTTTGATCATCAAATCAGGTGCATTGACCTTTCATAGCTCTAATTATGCATTCGCAACATCTCAACATTTAAGCTTTCATCCCTAAATTAAAAGTTGAAGGAATTTTGAATGAATGACAAATTAAAAGCCATCTTATTTGTTGTGCTTTACAGAACAAAAGAACATATCAAGGGACAGGGCTTGGTGCAACATGGAAATGTAATTCAGTTCAGTTCTAGAACTAATTTATTATAACATCAACTCATGATATAATATACATGATAAATTTAATAAATAATAGATAAGGAGGCATTACTGGGCTTGGTGCAACTGAGATTGTAAGAAATCTGAAACCATGCATATCCTTGGAGTCCAACCAAAATAAAGCTGATGGTGGTGGTTGTTCTGTTTGACTTCCGGGTTCAATCTACAAACATGACATTAAATGTAAATAAATAATCAATTTCAATAGCTCATCAAGAATTATAATTACATCATGGATAACATAAAATCTTTGGATTTTTCATCAGAAACGCATAGGAACTGCCTAAATCAGATGAATATAATATGTAGATGTGGTGAAATTAGCGAATTGGACGGGTTGGGTAATGGGTCAAAACAGGTTATTTTTTGTGCGGGTTAAAAGGGTGGTACGGGGCTGGGTTGAACTGCCAACTTTTTTGTCCATTTTTAGGTTTTATTTATAAATAATTATTATTACAATTTACAAATCTAATATAGCTACAGTAATAATCTAAGTCTTTTGTAAAAACGAATCGGGAGGTTTTATGCATCAAAATTAGAATTTTGGTGACTTTCCACTTCTTTGAAGTGTTCACCCCGTTTAGCTAAAAACGTGTATTTGACTTGTTTTAGATGTGAAGTGTGGCCTTGTTATTCATAAGTAAATGGTTAAATATGCCACCTCTAACATCAATATGCTATATAATTGAAACTGAAAATGAAAATGAGTCATATTTAATGTATGTAGGAGTGCTGCAAAAGGGATTAAAAGATTAAAAGTTAAGAAAATGTTATGCAAGGGTTTTAGTACCTGCCTTGGTGCTGGTCCTGAAGGAACCTGAACAAGTTTTGATGTCACTTCTACAACCCTTTTGCTAAGAGGCGAATTTGACATAGAAGTTCCTTTTTCGGGCCAAAGATGAAGTCTAACCCCATAGCAAGGAAGAAGATTTGTAACAAGAACAAAGTTGGTTCTTCCATTTGACCCTGATAATTAGAACTTTCATATTTGTAAGAAATATATTATAAAAAGGCAACATCACTAAAGCATATATTTAAAGTAACTTGATATTTTTAGCTACCATCAGATGTTAAAGGAAAATTGCCGTTCCCAACTACCGAATTTAGCTCAGTATAGTATCCCTATAAATAGAATGTCTGCCCTGATGAAACATACTAAAAACTGGCCTAATCACCTCTGCATCACATGGAGCCTAATATAATTATTCATGTAGTAATACAAAAATATTATTAGAACAATTGTCCATAAATTGTATAATTGAATAGGCATAAATGATGTAACTAGTTAACATTACAATATAAGGGGTGTATATTACAACTATATTTAAAGATAAAAATACAAAAATATTAATTAGTTTAAGAATCTATGTTTGTCTTTGTACGATGAGATAATAGCGAACAATAAACATCAATAATGTGTCAACTTGAGCTCATTTTGAAGGTAGTGAAGAGAACTTAAAAATGGCATAACCTGTATAAAGAAATATTTCAGTTTCTGTTATATACACATAAAAAGGGGGAAACATTAACTAAAAATTTAAAAAGGAATACTGGTAAGTTTTGGTAATTAATTTTTGGCAAAAGGGGTATATTTATAAGATTTCGAGTAATTACTTAAAATTAGAAGTGTACCTATGTCCATTAATTAGATAGTGGCATCATCAAATTTATCAATTTCCAATTGAAGGCCGATTCATGCTCAATAGATTGACATGTGTCCAATTAGGCCAAATGATGGCAACATCGTTACAATCATTAAAATATGCAAAGTATGACTAACCAGCTCTTTTATGTCCAACCAACGTCTTCTGCCATCCATTGCTAAAATAGTTACTGTTGGTGTCTTGATGTAAAGATCCCTTTCAAGTCCCTCATCACTCCAATGAATTTTACTGGGACATGCAGTAATAGTTTTTTTCACAGATCCTGAATAGCCATACAGGTGATCTTTATATACTTCTATAATATAAATGTGCAAGTATCAGTGTATCACATTAATTGGAAACATGAAAGTACTCCCTCCTCCCAGATTAAATGAGCCTTTTGTCAACATTTCAAGTAATGTTACATATTTAAAAAAAAATGTCTAGGAAAAACTCATTTACAATTTCTTTTGACAATCATATATTTTAACTAAATCATATGACTGCCAGTTTTACGCGTTTTCACTAATTTTTACATATTAGCCCAAGTTGACAAGTTTCTCTAGATTGAGTTGTGTTACCCATCAAAAAGAAGAAGAAATTGTGTTTTCATCTCTATATTTCAGCAACCGTATCATTTTTCTGAGAGTACGATGATAATATTAGTCAACTATTATATTATTTATGTATCTTTATTGTGATGTTCTGTAAATTAGCATAGATTTATTTGCGATTTATTGTGTAACAGAACGTAGAAGGATGGCATCAACATTGGTTGGTATAAGGAGTGAGGTTTTACAATAATGGTATCAGAGCCACTAATGTGAGAGTAGTATCATCACCTCTTGAAAAGTTAGGGCGAAGCAGACATTATTGGTTGGTATAAGGAGTCAGGTTTTATAATAACTCCTAGCCACTAATGTTACTGATACCAAGGCAAACCTCATTGAGGGCAATGCGACCTAAGGGTGTATGCGTAAGGAATGTTCGAAGTCAAGATACCACCACAACATGTGGGCAAATCTGACCAAAGTTAAGTTTGTTTTTATTTCTATGTTCAAGATTTTGTTCAAAAAACTCATTTTCTAAATAGCGTTTGATCCATAGTCACATGAATCGCGGTACGCTCCGGTTCGCGGTACGAAAACGGGTACGTGGTTCGTGCATTTCTAAAATCCGGTACGAAGGGGGGTAGGTTCATTCGGTTCGCCAATTCGGTACGCGGTACGGTGTACCTTGTAAGTTGGTACGTTGTATCGTATAAAAATATAGGTATTTATATTTTATATATATATATTTAATTTATATATATATATAGGGTAGAGATCCTAAGAGAACCAACCCCTATTTGAGAACTGAGAGAACCATTCTGAGCCACACATTTCATATAAAGGCAAAAAAAAAAAAAAAAAAAAATTTTTTTTTTTTTTTTTTTTTGCTTTAATCGCACATTTTTATGCAAAGAAAATTTTTTTTTTTAATTTTTTTTGAATTTTTTTTTCATTTATACATATGTGTATATGACAATTATACATATGTGTATATAGCAATTATACATATATGTATATAGCATTTTTCAGCTATACATATGTGTATATTTCAGTTATACATATGTGTATATAGCATTATACATATGTGTATAATGCAATTATACACATGTGTATACTGAAAAAAAAAATACAAAAAAAATAAAAAAATTTTTTTTTCTTACATATAAAGCAGCGATTTTTGCAAAAAAAATAAAATAAAATAAAATAAAAAAAATAAAAATAAAAAATAAAAAATTTTGCCTTAGAGAAATGTGTGGTCCAGAATGGTTCTCTAGTTCTCAATTTGGGAAAAGGTTCTCATTTGAACCAAATCCTATATATATATATATATATATATAGGATTTGGTTCAAATGAGAACCATTTCCCAAATTGAGAACTAGAGAACCATTCTGGACCACACATTTCTCTAAGGCAATTTTTTTTTTTTTTTTTTTGTATTTTTTTTTTCAGTATACACATGTGTATAATTGCATTATACACATATGTATAATGCTATATACACATATGTATAACTGAAATATACACATATGTATAGCTGAAAAATGCTATATACACATATGTATAATTGCTATATACACATATGTATAATTGTCATATACACATATGTATAAATGAAAAAAAAATTCAAAAAAAATAAAAAAAAAATTTTCCTTGCATAAAAATGTGCGATTAAAGCAAAAAAAAAAAAAAAAAAAAAAAAAAAAAAAATTTTTTTTTTTTTTTGCCTTTATATGAAATGTGTGGCTCAGAATGGTTCTCTCAGTTCTCAAATAGGGGTTGGTTCTCTTAGGATCCCTACCCTATATATATATATACATAATGTTTATTTCATACTTTTTATATATAAGTTCATAAGTTTAAGCACTAAGTGTAAACTAGTGAAGATAGAGGGATTAAATGTTTAAATACACACAAACTAATTTTACATAAAAAAATTACAAGTTTTAGTAATAAAAGTAAACTAGTAAAAGATGGAGGGTTAAATATGAAAATACCTAAATCTTATTTAACCTAAAAACACTACACGTATAATCAACAGCCGCCACCATCTTCTTCTTCCTCCTTATCATCCCTGCCATCTTCTTGCTCCTCCTCTTTATCAGTGGTATCTTCTCCTTCTTCCTCCTTATCAACTGCTATCTTCTTCTTCCTTCTAGTTTGCTTCTTCCTACAGGTTTCCGGCAGAAAGCAGCTCCGGCATCGGAATTCGTCGTCGCTATATGCAGCAGAAATAACTTTTTAACCCCGATTCGCGAATCTAAATGAATCTGGACAGCGAATTTGACAACCTGGTACGCGAATTTGTGATATGTGGTTCGAAATTCTACACAATCGGGTACGCCAAATTCTACGAATCAGATCGCGAACCCTAGACGAACGGTACGCGAATGTACCCGATTCCGGTACGGGCGATTCGGTTCGCGGTACACAACATATCCAGCGAATCCTGTGACTATGGTTTGATCTTTGGTTTCATATCACTGTTGCACAAGGCGCCCTAGGCGGCGCCTAGGCGCTAGGCGGAGGTCTTTATAGGAATTTCACCCTAGGCGATGAATTAGGCGAAATGGGGATTATGCGAAGTCTAGGCGGGCCTAGGCGGCCGTATTTTTTATTTATTTTAATTTTTTTATTAAATTTCTAAGTATTTCTTAGTATTATGTGTATACATCTAAGTATTATGTGTATATATCTTAATATATTTTCAAAAAACACCTAAATTTATGTGTGTGTGTGTGTGTGTATAAAATACGTATAAAATACCAAAACGCCTAATTCCGCCTAATTCCGCCTAATTTTCGCCTAGTCCCGACTAGTCCCTAGGCTGGACCTCACCGCCCGCCTAGCGCCTTCTGCAACCTTGTTTCATATGTTAAGTTTCTCCCATTACTCGATGCATTATTTGCGGGCCTATGGCATCCATCATATACATGTTCAACAATGCCACATGAGCGTGTTTAAATTGTGCTCGTGTTGGACACCCAGCTAGTGAATTGCACGAACAAAAAAAATCAACGTAGGAAGAAACTCAGTTCTAAAAGGAGTGTGGCGATCCGATATGTTTTGGTGTTTTGCTCCTGAAAGCTGATGCGTGAAGCGCACGCATCACGTATGTGAGGCGTTCTTTATTAAAAAGATTTTTTTTATGGCGAATGTTTTAACTTGTCAACCTTTAAACACTAAAGAAAAAAGTTATTCTCATCAACTCTAGTGAGATTTGTTCAATCGATAGTCTAATATGCTTAGATATTGGTCAACTGCATAAGGTGGCGCATCAAACCACATCATGTGATACGCACATTTAAAACCAAGGGAAGACATAGTATTAAAGCCACTCTTTGTGTCGTTCGGGATGGTGGGGCAAACCTTATTGAGGACAATGAGTCCCTATCGTGACAAGTTAGGCTATCTCACATCCTTGAGCCGTTTAGGATAATGGGATGGGAGGATGAGTCTCTAATTTGGCACCGAATGAAAGAGGGGGGGGGGGGGGTTAACACTTTAGGCCGGTCCCACATGGGTTGTGGATTTGGAACATGTTGGGTAATAAATAGTGACTGGCCTTAAATACCACTAACATGTTTTGAGCGCTTTAGCTATGGACGATAAGAGAGCTCCGATTTAATCGTGCCTCGAGAGGGTATAGTATTAAAATTTAAAATGGGAGTTTGGAAGTTGCCGCTCAAGTAACCAAAAACAAAGTCTTGAGCTCCCGTTGGGCAATGCAAACAATATTATCTAGTATGAGAAATATTTGTTAGTATGAGGGGACATGTGTTACGGTTAAGACACCCAAAAACCTCAAACTTTAGTTCCATTCTAATTTTAGTTCACTATTTGAGAATGCTTAAGAGTTGCACAAAATGGTGAGTAAATGGAAATACCTATGTAGGAAGGCTGTATAATGAAATTCTACTGTGATTTAAAAAATCCCAAATCACAAAAGTCTGGGAAAGCTCTAAGCCAATATTCAGAGTTTGCACCCCATGGTAAACCATCGTAAATTGATAATGACGGTTTCCAGCATAAGCATGTCGTAAAGTATATATGACAGAAAGAAATTGTACGTTTTCTGTTTATTAAGGAAATAGAAGTAAAATATACCAGAAGATTTTCTCCCTTCCTGTAAAGGAAGACGTGGTGGTTGCTGATGATAATCCGATTGCCCCAACGAACTTCCTGGCATTCCACTTTGAAGCATTTTTGTAAATATTGCTAGTCTTTTCCTTGGCCCAGAAGTCGGGCGACCCGTTTCAGGGTCTACCAAACTAAGAAGAGTATGTGAAACCTGAAAATTATGTAGCAGATCAGGCCCATTTAATGGTATAAAAACTTTGAAAATTACAAAGGAAAAGAAAGACTCACTTGCACAACGAGTTGATTACACCATAAGATAACCTGGTGTTCCATTGATAGCCATACATTCTTCACCCCCATGCTACTGATCATAAAACCATGGGTACTTGGGACAATACCATCAAGAGATTCCAACTTTGACCTTATCTACATTGAAAAGGCTAAGGAGTCAAACATGCTGCAAGTCTGGAGGTCATACACCACAACAAAAACATGAAATCTTCACAGGTAGTGTAAACGCGTAAAGTTTTGAATTTTTAACGCATTGGTAAGTGCATGAAAATATTTCAAGTTTTTAGAAGTTAGAAACTAATGAAAACTTCTTATAACCATATAGATATGATCATATGATAAAGATTTAAACCTCTAGCTGCAAAGTGTGAAGATAATGTGGATATTGAAAAAGTCGTACCTAAAACGTGTGAAAATTAGAAAAACTGGAATCTAACAAATTCCTCTAGTTGCAAAGTGTGAAGATTTAAACCATTTCTCCATGCATTTACGTGTATTTTTACCAGGTTCTCCACATGTCTAAGCGGTGTCCAACATCTTTCACGCGTGTTTTCAATTCTACACACCTAAAGGCATGCAGAATTGAACTACCGTCTATAGTGATATAGCTTTTGTATGCTTGACAAAAAAATTTAGGGTATACAGACCAAAGGAACTCAAAATGAGCAATGCTGGTAGTAAACAAAAGAGAGCGGCAGTGGAAGAAGCTTGACATAGTGATATAATAGGTCCAATGCCCTACTCGATCATCAAGTGAGTTTTTAAAGCTTTTGGATGCCATTTATTGTCATTTACGGGCCAATATTGTTGTCCTACTTAAGTACTGAATATTATAAGCTTTAATAGCAACTATGACTATGTACCATGCTTAAAGCAAAGATATAATATAGCATGCTTACATACATAAACTAAAATCTTATTGTCATTTACAGGCCAATATTGCTGTCCTATTTAAGTACTGAATATTATAAGCTTTAATAGCAATTGTTACTATGTACCATGCTTAAAGCAAAGATATAATATAGCATGCTCACATACATAAACTAAAATCTTATTATGTAATTATTCCAATTGTTTGCACATTGGAGAAACCTCCAGACAAGGAGAAACAATAATCTTAGACATATCAAGAAGGAAACCTTCAAATGCAATCAAGTCAATCAAAAGCAAATTAATGTTTTTTTATAAGAGTTCATGTTCAGTAATTGATTTAATTGTAACCTTTAACCTTTTCAACCGTATGTTTACAACGGAGCTCAGAACTATTATCATGAATATTAAAATAGATAAAAGAATATACAAAAACAAATAATCACCTGGTAATCATTACCACCACCAGAAATGGATATAACAATCACTCTAGATAGTTGAGGGCTGGAAGAGTGAGCTCCTGTTCTAGAGGTTTGAACCTCATAACCCTTTCTCCATTCCTGATTTATGTATTCATAATAGTGACCTAATGATGGTTGCAAAGCCAAAGGCGGTGACCTGAAATATAAAAATATAAAAATATAAAAATACAAAAAATTACAGGTTTACAGTACATTTATCACATCATTAGATACAGGACAAGGTATAGACCAAGAGAACTCACTGATGTGGAGCAGATAGTGTAAGAATAGTTTCCACAGCTGATTTTCTCAAATTAGGGTGCACAACAGCAGCTCTAGCAACAAAACCACCCATAGAATGGCCAACCAATATGACGCTATTGGGCAGACTACTAGATTCAACAGCACCTTCTTTTACTCGAGCATCTTGAGATTCTTTATATTGATCCAGGATCTACAAGCAGACGCAAATACTTGAAACTTACTAGAATGCTGTTGGTTCAACTCTAACAAATAAATTCAGTCTCCAAGTGCTATTATAGGTGTTTTTTTGCAAAGATAATATAGTTGATACCCTGTTAATGGCATATACTACATATTCTGTGTGTTCTTCGAGTACTTGACCATCCATTGCAGAATGTTCGCCTTCAAGGTCAACTGCAAACCAGTCAAGCCTTCGTGCATATTGGTTGAGCATATGAATATTCGCTTCATCTATCTCCAATCCTTCCTCCAACATTAAGGAAGCTTCTTGGTACAACATAGGTTCAGGTGGGCCACCTTCATAAGCCCTGTCAGATTCTGCTGCTAAGGACCTTACCTGTGAGAAATAGTTCAGGACAAAAACGCGTTATCAGATATCTTCGAGATAGGTGGTTCAATGATTAATATATATCCTAAACAACTGATAAATGTTAGACTTAGTTTTTGCAGTTAAAACTTAAAAATGCCCCAATTCACAAACTCAAAAAGCGTGCTTCGTAATAAGCAACATCTTGGTGGATATGGTATCAAACTCACAAACTAGAAAAACGAGCCCTTAGAAAATGAACAACTCTGATCAAAGTCCAAATACAAATCATTACAAATTTACAAGTAATGGTGGGGCAGAAAAGAAAAGGTAACAAAGCTAAATTTAATATCAGAATAAACTCAAAATTCACCTGCTTGTAGCTACCTCCATTGCCAGGAATAAAAAGAACAGGAACCCCGTTAAGTTGTTTAAGATGCTCATCAAAATCAATTTGTTTCCACCCTTCATGATACAAATACAATCCATACTTTGAAGAAGACAAACTTTTTGTTGCTGATATTGGAATGTAGGTTGGGTACATGTATGTCATGGTACAACCATTTGAAATTGGCTTTAACAAATCATATATAGCAACAAGAGCAATTCCAATTGAAAGAACAACAATCGTTGCTAATCGAAATTTAGCCTTGAAACCTTCCATCTTTTTTATCAATCCTCCCTCAAACTCGCATCCTTCAAGGAAAACCAAACAAAATTATTAAACCAACCGTGTTTCATATGACCAACATAACTTTGTTTCTGTCATATTCATTAAATACATGAGTTTCACTGTGAGATAGAAACCCTCACATTGCTGTTTGTATAATTCTCTGAGACGGACCTACGGTGCATTAAATATCAACTCTAATATTATTACCGGTTTAGCCAGTTACAAGCTGTAAACATATATACAAGTAATTAACAAAGACAAGCCTGCTGCATGATTTCTAGGTCAAGTGTACATCGAATTCATACTCTAATACTCTAACACTTATAAACGATGTTGAGCGTATTCATTATTTCAGGTAGCCTATAATAGATTCAGAGAACAATAACAACAACAACTCAATCGTCTCTATCGGCATCGTAATTTCATACAATCAAATAAGTAAATAAAATCGGGAACATTATGACCTACAATTTTTTTTAACTACAGTAACAAAATAATCATCCCTCAAACTTGCATACTTCAAGCACAACCAAACAAAATTATTAAAGCCATCATGTTTTGTTATGTATGAGCAATATAAATATGTTTCTGTCACATTCATTAAATACAAGTGCATAAATAATATTATGACACCTACTTGTGCATTAAATATCAAATATCAACTCTCAATCTCTTATACTAATACTGTTTTAACAAAATACAAGCTGAAAACATATATAATAAGATGAGCAGATTCGTGATTGATAATGCATGTGTATATCAAATCCATATGTAATACACTAATACTTTTACAAAAAC
The DNA here is from genome assembly GCA_030844895.1 of Ambrosia x helenae. NCBI lineage: Eukaryota > Viridiplantae > Streptophyta > Magnoliopsida > Asterales > Asteraceae > Ambrosia > Ambrosia x helenae. The sequence continues at coordinate 5,465,337 of CM061228.1, forward strand.
CGTTACGATCTCGAGATATCACTAGTTAAGGTAGCATGTAACAGATTCGTGATCCAGCAACTCAATCGTCTATATCAGCAGCATCCTAATTTGCTATAATCAAACAATTAAGTGTATAGTGTGTATGAAATCATGTAAATGCGTGGTTAATCAGGAACAGTATGACCTAGAACTGTTGAAATAAAACTTTGGATCTACAATAACACATATACCTTAGAATGATTGATTGATTGATCTGATCTGCCGGTGGTTATAGAGAGAGAGAGAGAGAAGTGACCGGCTACCGTATTGAGTGAATAATAATAATAATATTAATAATAATATTAATAATAATAAGGTTGTGTGATTACTCTGGTGATGGTGTTGGATTTTCCGGCGACGTGAAGAGACTAGAAATGGACTGGTATAATAATATAAAAACACAGGGGTTTAGAGGAATTTATTAATTAAATGCATAAAAAAGACATTAAAAGGTGGGATTTTAATGAAGTCTTTTTGTTTGACGTTTTTTTACAGGGGAATGTTGGCTTTTGCAGTTTTGCGCTGTGACACATTGACGATTGACGAGTGTTTTAGTTTGCTTTATTTATAGGTTTTTTTTTTTTTAACGACGAACAAATCAAACCTGAGCACTTTCGGGGCACCATTTCGACAAATTCAAATATTCCGAGAGTACATGAGTTGTCAAACACCAATTCCTGAGAAAACCCGATAACTCACACACCTGTATGCACGACGATGAAATTACCGGTAAACCCAGTCTGGCTCAGGAATCGAACTCAAAATCCCCTGGGTCTTCTATCATTATTCATTACCCACCAATGTCTCTACCGCTACACTATAATGGTATTGACCAAACAGTTTTTTAATACTTAAAAAAACTGCATCATAAATTAGCAAATAAATATAGTTTTTTTTATAGAAGTTGAAATAACAAGAATAGTCCTTGAGTTTTTTGCCAAAATGGTTGGTTTTTCAAGATTATCTGTGACAAAGGTAGTTGTCAGAAAAGGTTTTTGGCATTTGGAAGACCCGCAATCTAAGATTGCGGGAGTGATAATGTGTCATGCCACCTTGGACGACCTTGCTGACTGTGGACGAGGACGAGCTGATGACTTGGACGAGCTGCCATCTTGGAAGACCCGCAACCTGAGATTGCGGGTGTTGGAAGTCAGATTGCGGGAGTTTTTAAAAAAAGTTGTGCATGTTTTTTGTCTTCAACTCTTACACACTATCAAATCAATTCAATTGTAAATGTAAATGTGAGAGGGAAAGAATCAATTGTATGAATTTTGTATAGTAATATGGCATAGTAACATCTAATCAATTGCATGCATTTGAATATATATATGGAACGAACGGAAGAACCATTTCTTAGACATACATACTAAATATCAAACTCACTATCAAACTCATAACACAAAGAGCTTCTAAAGAAGATAATTTTACAAGCATCATATCTAAAAAAATGGCACATTTACACTCGGGTCCAAGAAACAATGAGCTTCTATGGCTGCAGCCACAACATCGTTCGGCTTATCTGTTCGAAGATGATGTTGGCCATGCCACAGAGCTTGATATTAGGCGGGGCGACCAGGCATTATTTATTGCCATTAAAAAAAATCCGTTAAACCCCAATGTTGAAGAGATATTTAGAATGGCAGGCTTTGGTGGGGTTCTTGATGTTGGATACCTGCTTTATGACCGTGGTTTGATAACCGCGTTGGTAGAAAGATGGCGTCCAGAAACTCACACGTTTCACCTATCGTTTGGTGAAACGACGGTGACTTTAGAGGACGTGAACGTGCTCTTGGGATTGCGAGTCAACGGTCCACCATTGGGAGGACCAGAGGAAAAATGGTCATCCCAAGATCGATTGCAGCTAGTTGGGGGTTTGTTGGGCAAAGAGGCGGGGGAGGGAATGTTGAGTGGAAATTCTATTAAAACAAAATACCTTTTAAACAAAGTAAAAGAAGTTCTGCCTGAAGGGGCAGATGTGAATCTGATTACACAACATGTTACACAACAAGCACGTTGTGTGGTCTTGGTTATTGTGGGTAACACATTGTTTGCTGACTCTTCTAACGGTTTCACATCATTGTCATTTTTAAGGCACCTTGAATCGTTAGAAAGATGTGGTCAATATAGTTGGGGGAGTGCTGCATTGGCTTGTTTGTACAGAAATTTGTGTAAAGCCGTAGTCTCTACTGATAAAACAATTGGAGGACCTATGATTATACTCCAGTTGTGGGCCTGGACACGAATCAGTGTACTATCCACCAAGTGTTCAACCCGGTTGATGCCTGGAAAACCTTATGGTGCTATGTATGTATTTTATCCATTACCCTTATATTATATAAAATAATTATTTGTTAAATAAACAAAGTCGTTTTTTTTATTATTTTTTACAGCTGGAAAGGTAAGCACGGATTAAAGGAGGTTGTCTCGCGATCGTTAAGGCAGATACGATCACAACTACAAAATTTACATGCTGAACAAGTATGAGACCGTTGATGTTGTGTTACAAGTAAAATACATTATGAGACTAATACTGTTTCTTATTAAATTTTTTTGCAACAGTTTATTTGGAGACCCTATGCACAATACATAGGGATATTGCCTCAAAGTTGCACAGAGGGGAGTGATTGTTGGCGTTCGGATTGCTTTCTTGTGTGGTTTCAGGTGGTGGAATACCACCTAGCTAGTAGGGTCATGAGACAATTTGGATTACGTCAATGGATTCCCGAGGGACCACCCTTTACCCCCCAAGTCCACACCGAACTGCACAAAAAAAAACCCGTTCTGGCAGACCATACGAATCTTGGTTTGCAAACTTTCATAGCGAGTATGTGCAGTCGTGGAATGACCGCAAAAATAGAATAGTGGGCGGGGAAGAAACGTCATTTCTTTCCGTGTATCCCGGTTATATGGAATGGTACTTAGAAAGAACCGTGGGATACATGACGAACCCAATGTCCATCCCGGTATCGCAATCGGGTTTCAGAGATGACGCTGGGATTGCCCAAGTGATGGTATATATATGAATTTTTTTTCAAATATATATAAGTGTATATTTTAATGATAACTTTTTTAATATATAACTATTTGAACTTTATAGATGGAAGGATACACGCAGATTCACCGGGAAGTGTCCCAAATCATGGCGACTGTCCCTGCCGACTTTAGCTCCAATCTTGGGGTTATTCAAAGCACTGCCGAAACAGTGATGTCACAGTTTGGTGTCGGTGATCGTTTGAACTACCCTTCACGGCTTCACGGTATACCTGCTGCCTCGGGTGCAGACAGAAGCCGTCCTCAACGAGCGCCTAGGCGTAGGCGGAATCAAAGCAATGTAGAGGTTCAAACAGAAGAAGTGGCAATGGATAGTCAAAATACACCAATTAACGAATTCTTTAATGATGAAATGGGAATTGATGTTGACTCCTTTATTGCTCAGTTCGGTACCGCCCAAGATACATCACATCTCCAACCGGGGCCTTCCTTTTCTGGTCAGTTCGGTACCCCTCAAGGTACATCACATTTCCAACCGGGGCCTTCCTAGATGAACACCGAGCAACAATACATCATGGACTCCCTTTTAAACAGTCCATTCAACCCATTTGATGATCAAAGTTTTGTGACACCGACACCGAGTGACGAAGGAACATCGTCCAATGTATTCTACACACCAGTACCTATTGATTTCCCCAATGAGCCGCGTCGGAATCCAAACCGCACTCGACGTCCTCCTCCATGTGGTACTAGAGGACGATTATGTAACCATCCTAAATAGTTTAGCTATTAGAAAAATCAAATGTAATAAATGTAAAAAAATTTTAACATAATTATTGGCAACAAAAATAGATACACAAAATGAGGTCCGGGGCTTTTTGTGAGGCCCGGGATCGTGTCACGGACAGTCTAGTGACGCCCGAACCAGCGACGGTGCCGTTATGTCTCCCAAGGATGCTACGTTCGACGGTCCGGTGCCGGTAAAGGCCAGCCCGGGAGACGAATACGGGGGCCCCAAAAGGGCCCCCTGGGCCAGTTTCTACACTACGATTTTTTATATTTTCATCCTGATTTTTTTTAACATAATTATTGGCAACAAAGGTATATACACAAAATGAGGTCCGGGGCTTTTTGTGAGGCCCGGGATCGTGCCACGGACAGTCTCGTAACGCCCGAACCAGCGACGGTGCCGTTATGTCTCCCAAGGACGCCACGTTCGACGGTCCGGTGCCGGTAAAGGCCGGCCCGGGAGACGGATACGGGGGCCCCAAAAGGGCCCCCTGGGCCAGTTTCTACACTACGATTTTTTATATTTTCATCCTGAATTTTTTTAACATAATTATTGGCAACAAAGGTATATACACAAAATGAGGTCCGGGGCTTTTTGTGAGGCCCGGGATCGTGCCACGGACAGTCTCGTAACGCCCGAACCTGCGACGGTGCCGTTATGTCTCCCAAGGACGCCACGTTCGACGGTCCGGTTCCGGTAAAGGCTGGCCCGGGAGACGGATACGGGGGCCCCAAAAGGGCCCCTGGGCCAGTTTCTACACTACGATTTTTTATATTTTCATCCTGAATTTTTTTTAACATAATTATTGGCAAACTACATAAAACACCGTACAAAAAACAACACACCCCATAACCAATGAAACGTAAGCAAGAAAACGTAAGCAAGGAACAAGAATTATTAAGCGCCAACGTCATCAGCCTCTGAAGTGTACTCTTCAGGTTCCGAAACTTAATCATTCTCAGTGTGTCGAGGGTGACGGTAGGGTGGGTGTTTTAAAGGGGGCTCCCTTGCCTGTTGGGTATTTGGCCGCATATTTGAGTTATTGGGAAACCGAAACTGGGGGTGAGGTTGATCATCATTAAAGTGGTAATGTATGTGTAGATGTCGTAGTTGTTCGGTGATGGAATTCAATGGATTAGCTCTCAATTGTTCACCCTTGGTGGCTCCACCCAACATACAAAGCCACAACTTCTTGGTCTCCGATTGCAACAATAATACCTACGGCCAGGGTTTCTTGTGCTCCTTGACACTCGAATAATAGTGCCGGAACCACAATTGCAATAGACCATTGTTTGTCACGGATATTTTACTGAGTGAGTGCTATGGACGTTATTTATAGAGTTTGTGGAGTAGAGAAATCTGCAAGCTGAAGTTGCAGATTTAGAGAAATCCGCAAGTTGAAGTTGCAGATTTAGAGAAATGTTTGTCTACTTCCGCAATCTTAGATTGCGTGGATTTGTCTACTTCCGCAATCTCAGATTGTGTGGATTTGTCTACTTCCGCAATCTCAGATTGTGTGGATTTGTCTACTTTCGCAATCTCAGTTTGTGTGGATTTGTCTACTTCTGCAACCTCAGATTGCGGATTCTCTAGTCCACGAACTCTACAAATATCGTTAACGAATCTCAGTAATAACCATTCCACAGTCAAACCTCACTCTACTTTTCCTTCGTAATGGACACCTTTACCCTTTCATTGTTAAACTTTATTAGGGTGGTGACATTACTTACAAAAACCAGACAAACATTACACTTCACAACAATACATAGTCAACTACGTTTATTATGACCCATAGAATGTCATACACGGAATTTCTCAATCACGTTTGTCTCGTTACTCAAATAGACAAGTGTTCATACAATGTTAGATTAACAATGTATTACACTTTCGAGTGGTGTTCTGAGGCTACATACATCACTGGAAATGAGGGTATGGAAATGATGTTATATCTAGCATTAAACGTAAACCACTACGCAGCAGTGATCCACGTTCACTACACGCCATTAGTTCCATTAGAAGAAAGTAGTGCTATGGATCTCTTAATGCGGTTCACGGTGTCGTACGGTGAAGAAACATTTCATACTCCATCACAGCAGCAGATGCAGTCTATCAATTTGGAACTCGGTTCTTCAATGTACAGTAGCCACACCGCAAGCTCAAGTAGACAACCTGTTCCAGATTACCACTATACTGATTATCACTTTAATGAACAGTATGTTGCTAATTTAGATGCCAATGATAACGATGAGGATAATGCTGATGAAGGTAAAAAAACCTGCGTTGTACTGTGTATCTTAATTTTTCAATACAAATACTTGAGCTTATCTAATAAATCTGTCGTTTTTTTGATGTACCTTCAGATGACTCTCAAGGACAACATGAACGAGTTGCCAATGACGAAAGCGGTGATGACAACAACGATGAGAACGACAACGATTTTAACAATGTACCTTCAGATGACTCTTAAGGTTTTATGTCGGATACAAGTAGAGAGAGTGAGGTTCAACCAAATGACGACGTTGATTCAGAAGTAGGCGCCGAAGAAGAAGGAGAAGGTTGGGCAGTACAAGCCCCAACAGGTGTTGAATTCCATGAAGGGATCAATCGTTCATTCCCCATAGACAAACCTGTCGACGAGCAAGACGAAGGCTTGGAAGCATATCGCCTACCCGATTTCGACGATGAAGATACGATGGAGATGTGGAATGGAAACGTAAACAGTATCCGTGTCGGTATCTACTTCGAAAGTAAAGACAAAGTAGTAAAAGCCATTCGGTATTGGAACGTAGAATGTAACAGGGAGTTACGTGTGATAGAAAGCAGACCGGGTACATTTAGAGTCAAATGCAAGAACGAAAACTCTTCATGTATGTGGGCTGCTGATTCATCACGTCCACATAAAGGAGCCTTCTGGCGTTTGCACAAATGGAGTCCAACACACACATGCTACTCAACGGTAGAAAGAAATAACAACAGGGCACTACGGTCCAGAGATATTGCATCACATATCCATGCACAGGTCAAGGCTGATTTAACTTTCCGGTTAAATAGATTATCACCCACGTAAAGGAAGCGTTGAAGGTCGATTTCACCTATTCTAAGGCATGGACTGCACGTAGAAAAGCAATTGAGAATGTCTACGGTACTTGGGAGAGCAACTTCAAGGAGTTGCCTACCTACATTGAAAGGTTACTGGCAACAAATCCGGGTACCGTTGTGAAGTGGCGTCATCACGAGAGGAGCACTTCCGAATGCATGGTCTTCAAATATGTTTTCTGGGCATTCGGCCCTCTAATTGAGGTCTTTAGACATTCAGTGCCTGTCATATCAATTGACTGCACTCATCCGAAGAGGACGTATAAGGGTAAGATGTTGATTGCGGTGACGAAAAACGCAAATAACTACGTTCTTCCGGTGGCGTATGCAATTGTGGATGAAGAGACAATTGAGAGCTGGTCTTGGTTCTTGGAGCAGTTTAGGGAGCATGTATCACATCACAATGCCAGCCGTCCCCTTTGTGTTATTTCAGACCGACATGTGGGAATCATACGGGCAATGGAGGAATTGGAAGGATGGAGGGAGCCACATGCTTACCATCGTTATTGTCTTCGTCACATAAGAAGCAATCTCGGGTCAAAGTTCAAAAGCAACACGTTGAAGAAGCTTTGTTGGACAACCGGAAGCACATCCCAGCGTTCTAAGTATCGTTATGCCATCAGACAGATGAAGTACATTAAGATGGAGGCGTGGAGATACTTGAGAGATATTGGCCTCCATAAGTAGACGCTGGTGCGAGACCACGAAAATCGCCGCTGGGGTAACCTAACAACAAACATGTCTGAGTGTTTTAACCATGTGTTGTCGAAAGCAAGGATGATGCCTATAAAGGCAGCCATACACTTTACATTTATAAGGAATGTTGATCAATTCAACATCCATTATCGAATTGCCAGACGGTGCGAAACAATGTTGCCCACCAGATATGGACGGTCATTTCCGAACGTGATGCTAAGTCCCGAGAACACTATGTACGTTTGTATGATGCTTCCCAGAAGCGATACCACGTGGAGTCTCGTCTGCAACCCAATGATGACGGAGGGAACGATTATACGGTTGAGTACGGTAATAGAACTTGCTCGTGTGCAAAGTGGCAAATAGAACGTAAGCCATGTTCGCATGCTATAGCGGTTTGCCATTTACGCCGTAAGAATATTCATGACCTTGTTGATCCTCGATACCACACCTCTATGTATCGGTTGCAGTACAGCGGGCATTTTACCCCCTCGGTCATAAAAGAGATTGGGACCAGGCAACATGGAGAATTCGTGGTAACCCATCACAAGTTACCGTCAAACGTGGGAGGTTGAAGCAAAGGAGGATACATAACGAGATGGATGTTACGCATGAAGACCAACGAAGAGCATGCCCTAAATGTAGCATTTGTAAGTTGACCGGGCACAACAAAAAAGAGCTGCCAATTCCGTCAACAGTGATTTCTTATGATCCGTTTTATCTATGCTAGTTTGTAGTAGTAGTAGTAGTAATTATTATTTTGTGTTGCTTTGATATTGTATGTTATCGGTTAACCTTAGTACTCGTTTGTTACATTTGCGTGTTCCATTTCAATTTTTCATTTCCATTTCATAAGTTTGCAATTCAACATAATACAATTTCATGCATGATTAATACAAAAACCAGGACCACCACAACTAGGTAGATTACAATATCTACCACCGGCACCACATAGGGGTCGACCCACATTCCGATGTGGTTGTTCACTTTGAACAATTCGACTGGACGAAGCTTCCTGAGTGTTATAAGGGGGTGGGGGGTACACGTAATAGACTCGTGAGGAGTAGGTATGACCCCCCAGAGTGTTGTGGAATGACCCCCCCCCCTAACAGGGATGTGAATGAAATAGCCCCTGAAAAACTAACACTCTCATCATCATCATCATCATCATCATAAAAGCAGCCTTGATAACTCAGCAAAGTCCACATCTTCATACAAGGGAGTATCTGGAAGTGTTGAAGGCCCTGCTTCGTCATAATCATCACGTGTTGACGGCCCTGCTTCGTCATAATCAACACGTCTCCGCTTCGCGAATTGAAGACATGAAGGATAATTCACGTGATCTCCTTTGCGAATTGAAGACAACACTGCGCTGGCAGTGTTTTTAATGTCTCTGAGTTCTTCAGGAGTGCTTGCCATATACCGAGCCGCTAGACGATGTATCTCGGTATACCCTTCCAGCTGCAATAATATTAAAAAAACAAATATTAAAATATTTTTTTTGCATTATAAGGTAATTCATAATTATTAAAGTGATATACAAACCAGTAGTGCGGTAATCGACCCATGATCTCGGGATCCGGTTTATGGTACCGGATTATTCATCGGGTTGGTGACGTATCCAACCGTGTTTTCCAAATACCAAGTCATGTAATCTGGAGACACAAAAGGAACCCAGTTTGTGCGTCTTCTCTCGGTACGCTTCATTTTATGCAATTTTTGGTGGACTTCAGGGGTAAGGGGAGGATCCTGAGGTCTCAATTGACAGAACCCGAACTATCTAAGGACCCTCGAGGGTGAGTGGTATTCAACTATATGCATCCACACAATGTATGACTCACAGCACCATGAATCCTCCCCGTCTTTGCAGTAATCCGGCAAAGACGCAAACGCTTCTTCATATGGTCGCCAAATAAACTTGTTCACAAAAAAATATTATTATTAACACATGGTACCAATTTAACCAATAACACAATGTAGATTAACTCTTACCGACTCCTCATGAAGATTTTGTAACTCTGAACGAATTTGGCGTAAGGAGTGGGACGCGGTCTCCGTAAAGTCATGTCTCACACGCCAACTATAAATATAATTATAAAAACAATAATTAGTTAAATTAACAAGTTTTACTAAATATTATGTAGGCATCACAGAATACTTACAGGACACCAAATGGAACTCCAGCTGGGAACTGGGTTTAATTTTGGGGGATAATACCCGGATTCTGGTCCAGGCCCACAGTTGTAACAAAAACATAGGACCTGCAACCGTGGTTGTGGTCCTTACTGCTGTTTTGCATAAGTTGCGATACAACCATGCTAACACAGCACTCCCTCAACTCAACCTCCCACATTGATGAAGATTCAACAAATGTGATAAAAATGACAACGACACAAAACTTTGGCTTGTGTCGGGAAACAGACAAAATGGCAAAATAATTAAGATCACACATCGTGCGCGTCGTGTGATCTCGCCCTCATTGGCGTCAGCGGGTAACGGAGCCTTTATTTTTTCTACAATTATGCTGGATTCCAAAGTGTTTCCGCGGAAATTGCGGGGCTCATTTTCTACACCCAACATTTCTTCGACATACTCTACCCGTTCCGCATCATCTCTCATGCTGAATTGCGGTCCTGAGACCGCTGCACCATTAACCCGCAGACCCATTAGGACGTTAACGTCCTGTAACGTCACCGTGGCCTCACCAATTCTTAGGTGAAACGTGTAGGTCTCAAGACGCCATCTTTCAACAAGGGCAGATATTAGCCCCCGGTCAATTTTGCGGTATCCGCACTCAAGAACTCCACTAAAACCAGCGATCCGCACCAATTCTTGAATGCGTGGATCTAACGGATGGTCGCCAATGGCATGCCAAAATGGTTGGTCACCCCGTCTGCAATCCAATAAACCCTCTTCGCCATTTTCTTCAAACAGCTTCGCAGTACAATGTTGTGGTTGAGCCCAAAGAAGTGGATTATTGCAAGGACCGGGGTTTAGAGATGCCATATTAGGACGAATGAATTTTGTCGTTCTATTTTTAATAACAACAGTTTGGTTCTCTTCATTTTACTAAACTAAAATCTATATATAATAACACAAACACCATTTAGTCCATTGAAGTAAAAAAAAAAACATTGTACCTATCCCGCAATCTTAGATTGCGGGTGTGTGCCAGGCATGTCAGCAGCTCGTCCCTCGTCCACAGTCAGCAAGGTCGTCCAAGGTGGCTTGTCACATAGTCACTCCCGCAATCTAAGATTGCGGGTCAACCACTTTTGAAAACTAGTTTCTGACAACTACCAATGACACAAAAGTTCTCAAAAAAACCTACTATTTTGTCAAAAAAAGTCAATAGTCCTTTATGATGGGCGTATTTTGATGTTTACTGGTGGGTAACCCGTGCGTTGCGGTGGATTCGACAATACGTGATAGGAACATGATATGCATAAGACATAAGTATTTTGCATGTATTTTAACTGAGTCTTTTTCGCCTTTCGAGGAGATAGCATGTCCTTCTCCACTCGCAATATTGCTAATGCAAAATGAAGATCACCAAAGTGTACTTCAAATGCATTGCTAAAGGAGTTAGATTATATGATTGTAAACAAACACATAATATTGCCATGAATAATATTTGTTTTTGGAGTATTAAAAATATACATTTGGGTATAAATATGTATACGTTATGAGGAATTTGAGCAAGTTATTCCCTTTTGAACCCATTTGGGTAAAACCGTAAAATACGACTTGTAAATGTAACATCTAAATATAACAGTGTCAATAAATCAAATTAAAAATATACAACATTCAAAACTCAAAACTCATAGCATGTAGGTAGGTTTTAAAGTTTTAGCCCAACACTATTATAAGGATAAAAAAATTATGTTGTTTTCTGTTTAACTACCTAAAAATTGAGGGACCCTATAAATGATGAGAGAATCAAAAGCATCAACATCGCTAACATTTTGTTTGCTTTGTTTGCCATCAGTTGGAGTCATATTTCACGTGCTAGAACAAGCAACTCATACTAACATATTTAAATCATAGGGTCATGAGTAAAAGCAAGCTTATTGTAGTGAAAGAAGATGTGAACCCAACCGGACTTTTGTATAGTAACCTACAAATTTCATGTGCTTCTAATTAATTTACATATAATTGATCATAAGACATGTACTTACAATAATTATTAACTAAGCATTTTCAAGTGGGTTGGGAGTATAAACAAGGGTGAATCACAAAGGTAGATACAAAAATAATGAAGGATAACTTGATTGTGAATTTTTAATAATTTAATGAAATAGAGTTACCCATAGGCATTTAGGGAAGAAAAGTGGTAAAATTTAGAAAATTGTAAACAAACCATTGGTGTATTACCATCTTAACTTTGGACAATTTTGACACATTTGCCTATGTCTCCTCCTTTATAATGTCGTATAGATAATTTACTATTGCAATTCTTTTAATTAAAAATATTAATGTCTTACATGATTAACAATATTTATGGGTGAATAATAACTAAACCGTTAATTGAAATTGACCAAAAAGTTGACGAAACCGAACCGAAAATTGAATTAACCAAAAACCAAATTAACTTAATATCGTTTTTTACCCTTAGTTAACCAAAATTAATCGAAAGGAAACTGAATAGTTCATTTTTCTAAGGTGATTTTTCTATGTTGTGACAGAGATCATCACAACCCCCAGAAGGGGATCCCCTAGCCACTCTACAACGGTCAGACTATGTTGTCTTAATCAGGCCCACGCTGACGCGAGTTGAGGCTACACATAAGAGGCACTAAGGGTTCCACCTGGAAAAATTCTCGCCACCTGTCACTTGACAGATGTTGCACCATCCACAAGAGGCAAGCCTCTCTGGAGTAAATGCACGGTGGTAGAAAACCGGGGGGCCATCAGAATCGAACATGACCTCTCCAAAGAGAGTAGGCTCAACCATCACTTGACAAAATATCCAAACTATAAATGTTGAGAATGGGGATCGAACCCTTGATCACATAAAGTGAACAAAGGTCACTCCACCACTCCACCACTATGGCTGGATAAACTGAATAGTTCATATATTCATAAATTTTTAGCGTTTATACATTTAGTTCAAGTACTTATAAGCAATAATTTTATCTAAAGTTTGGTTTGGGTTATTAACCAAATTAAATAAACCAAACTTAAAATATTAATTTAACCAAATAAACTTAAACCAATTAACCGGCTGGTTAATAAAATTGATTAACCGATAAATTCGGTTTCTGTATCGGTCAAGGCTAATAACCGAACCGAATCAAACCCCACCATGCACCATTAGAAATGTATGTATTCCATGTTGTATCGCTCGGGCACACTTTCAGACTTAACATTTTGTTCAACTTCAAGGCGTACTACATTTTCTTCTATGTCCACCACATTTTGTTCAACATCAAATTCAACATTGTTTTTCGATTGTTAGTTATTCACTTCATCCCACTTTGTACACCTCTCCATTATTTCAGGCACCCAGTAATACTTCTTTCTTGCTTGCTCAACCATTTCTTTCATCTCCTTTTGTATTGCTTGATACTTCTTTATGTTCTTATCCATGGTTTTAACCCAAATCTGAGACAATAGAAGAGAAATACATAGTTAAATCATATGTGCGTTTAAATTTTTAGTATAACACAACAAGTGCGTTTAAGTAAACTAAAACGTGCGTTTCAACATACCTACACAGTGCGTTTAAACTTTTCACACATGTGCGTCTGAAATCATTTTCATGTGCTTTTAAATTTCACAATGTATTTAAAGTTTGTACCTTCTTTGCTTTCATTGTTGCATCATACTCTGTCTGTCTAATCTCGAGATTATAACTCAGTTCTCGTTGAGTGTTGCAATATTCAAACATTTGTTGAGTTTGCGTACTCATTCCAAAATCTCTCCGATCTGCATTTTCATAGTCTTGATCATCATCATCATCAACTTGGATCCTTCTTTGTGGAGTCATTCCCATATTCAGACTGTAACCATCCCCGTCCATAGTTGTTTTATCAGCTGCCTCTTTTCCTTGCATTCCTACTAGCACATCCACAACTTCTTTCACATTTTGATCCCTGTGTATTTCGTCACTTTCTTCGTCTTCTTCACCATCTGCATTCTCTTCTTCACTATCTCCCACATCATCTTCTTTATCTTCTTCCACATCAGTCAATGGGCCGTTTTCGTATAAATAAGTTTCCATTGTAGCCAATGAACCAGATGTTATGTAAGAAATTGCTGGTGTGCTAATTTTCAATTGAGATAGATGTCTTTTGTTGTATTCATGTGTGTAGATAACCTGCATGTTATAAAACATCTCGTGTATGTTAAAAAAAATATCAATGCGTTTAAAAGAATATATTGGTGTGTCTATACATATTTCAAGAAATGCAAGTGCGTTTAAAAGTAAATACATGTGCGTTTATATACTTACACTCAACATTGCAATTGGGCCGTTATACTGGTCTTCTTTCCATCCTGCTCTTGTTCTTTTAAGACATTCTATTAGGTATGAGCACCAATCCATATTAATAATATCATCCTCATCTTCAACACCATGCAAAAAACTTTGATTGATTGTTGTTGACTTTGTGATCTCCCCAAAAACTGTGTTCCACAGCACTAGAAAATTCAGCTTAAATAGCCGGCCACCCTTTTGTTGTTGCCTAATTACCGGTGTTATCATTGAAATGCTAACTTTTTTTTTCTCGAATTGATTCTTGAAACTCATCTATTGTAGAGTCAGAACCCTTCCTTGCCCTATTTTTCTCTAGCACTGGCTTCTTGCCCATTGGTATGCCTAAAGCTTCATGTACCATTGATGGTGTGATCTTGATTTTCCAATTACCTGCGTTCAGTATGTTTCTTCCCTCGTCATAATTAACTAGTAACCAGTAAGCCAAACCTGTGGATATTGAATCAATGTTAATGTCTAACACAGATCCAAATCCCATTTTCCTCACATCTTCCTTTTGTTTATATGTGTAATCCTTGATGTTGTCAATAAATTCAGCAGGAGAGCATCTCAGTCTTAACTTTTTATCCCTATATTCTACAAATTCCCTTTCCTTTATCTTCTTCACCTTTTTAGGTTCATCCATTTTTACTTTTTTGTTTAGCCTTTCAAAATCGTCATCTGATTCTGACCTTGGCTCAACATTTTGTTTTTGTTTCTTTAACTTATGCTTCATCTTTTCAACATCAGCCTCTAACTTTTTTGCAGCATCCTCTTTATCTTCTTCCACATTAGTCAATGGGCCGTTTTCGTATAAATAAGTTTCCATTGTAGCCAATGAACCAGATGTTATGTAAGAAATTGCTGGTGTGCTAATTTTCAATTCAGACAGGTATCTTTTGTTGTATTCATGTGTGTAGATAACCTGCATGTTATAAAACATCATATATATGTTAAAAAATATCAATGTGTTTAAAAGAATATATTGGTGCGTCTATACATATTTCAAGAAATGCAAGTGCGTTTAAAAGTAAATACATGTACGTTTATATACTTACACTTAGCATTGCAATTGGGCCGTTATACTGGTCTTCTTTCCATCCTGCTCTTGTTCTTTTAAGACATTCTATTAGGTACGAACACCAATCCATATTAATAATATCAGACTCATCTTCAACACCATGCAAAAAACTTTGATTGATTGTTGTTGACTTTGTGATCTCCCCAAAAACCGTGTTCCACAACACTAGAAAATTCAGCTTAAATAGCCGGCCACCCTTTTGTTGTTGCCTAATCACCGGTGTTATCATTGAAATGCTAACTTTCTTTTTCTCGAATTGATTCTTGAACTCATCTATTGTAGAGTCAGAACCCTTCCTTGCCCTATTTTTCTCTAGCACTGGCTTCTTCCCCATTGGTATGCCTAAAGCTTCATGCACCATTGATGGTGTGATCTTGATTTTCCAATTACCTGCGTTCAGTATGTTTCTTCTCTCGTCATAATTGACTAGTAACCAGTAAGCCAAGCCTGTGGATATTGAATCAATGTTAATGTCTAACACAGATTCAAATCCCATTTTCCTCACATCTTCCTTTTGTTCATCTGTGTACTTCTTGATGCTATCAATAAATTCAGTAGGAGAGCATCTCAGTCTTAACTTTTTATCCATGTATTCTACAAATTCCCTTTTCTTTATCTTCTTCAAATTTTTAGGTTCATCCATTTTTACTTTTTTGTTTAGCCTCTCGAAATCGTCATCTGATTCTGACCTTGGCTCAACATTTTGTTTTTGTTTCTTCAACTTATGCTTCATCTTTTCAACATCAGCCTCTAACTTTTTAGCAGCATCTTTATTTACTTTCTCAATCCTTTTTTTAATATTAATAAGATTTCTTATAGGGTACTGGAAATCTTCTTCTTCTTGTGCCAAATTAGTTATTCTTGGTTCTGTGTTATAAAAAACGAATTAACATATCATCATCATCATCGTACTCAGTTAATCCCACCAATAGCAAAAGCTAAGGTAGGGTCTGAGGAGGGTAAGATGTAGACAGCCTTACCTTTACCCCGTGGGAATAGAGAGGCTGCTTCCAATGAGACCCCCGGCTCGATAGTGGTTTTGTATCAAGCCTTGGACATAAGGCACATAACACTTAGCAACCGGGACAAACCTGATTGGTGCATGTACCCCCTTGTCTTTTGGCTATCAACGCCACCACCTGATGCATGATTAACCGTCCGTCATTTTTAACGTTATTTTCACGAAATTAGTAAAATAACGTTAAAATTAGTGCAACTTTACTTTTGCCCCCCGAGGGTCACGAAATTAGTAAAAAAACGAATTAACATATAAACACACATATAAAACACTTTCGACACACTCTGTATATTATCATATCATAAAACAGACGCACTTATGAAATGAAAAAGATGGCTTCGGATCATGATGGGTTGGAAAAAATTAAAAAGATGTATTTTAAATATTAAAAAACTAAAAAAAAAATTATAAAATTAAAAAAAAAAACGAAAATATTCTCAAGCAAGTTATTATAAACTTTGTTAGTTTGTAATGAAACTACACAATTAAAATTATAAAACTTATTCACTTGATGGATGCCATTTTAAATCAGAATCACAACATAAAAAACAACATATAAGTTACACTAATGGTTAATCAATATGCTCCATCCATAAGCCCTAATGAACAAACTACTTTAACATCATCTAATAGTAACAAACTACAAATCTGGAGATTCTATTGATTCAAGATAACAAACATCTCACATAGACATTTTATCGAACAAGTGGCGTGCATACTGAATCGGGCAAAAACATAAGCTACTTCATGTCAATCATCTCCAAATTCGTAACTAATAAACATGATTCAAGATGTAGCTATAAACAAATAATCATATAATCACATTACTGATGAGAATCGAACAAAAAGATTGATGAGAAAGTAGTCTAGTGAATATACCTTGTCAGGAATCATAATCGACAAATGTATTGATGCCTAATCTGAGAAACAAGATGAAGATGAATTGCAGATAATTCCTTTTTCGCATAACTGATTTCTAGTGAAGTGTTGGTTAGGGCATTATTAACCCATCCTCTAGTTTTTTGTGGCCCCTCAGATTATATAAGGTGTTTTCAGTTTACCCATTTAAACCCCCTTCAAAATAATACCTAACCCAAAATAACCCAAGAGTTGGTATTTAAAGTCCAAGATTATGGGTGCAAACGAGCCGAGCAGCTCGCGAGGTACTCGAGCTCGGCTCGGTAAAAAGCTCAAAACGAGCCGAGCTTTATCGAGCTCGCGCCGAGCTTGAGCCTAAAACAAAGCTCGTTTATTTATCGAGCTCGAGCTCGGCATATGAAGCTCGTTAGGCTCGTCGAGCCTTGTCAGGCCTAGTGTAATATTAGGTTTTTTTTTATATTTAATAATATTTAACACTCATTTAGTAAACGAGCCCCGAGCTCACGAGCCTAAATGAACTATTATTATTTATACTATTTTTATTTAACATATTAACTAAATAATACTAAACGAGCCAAGCCCGAGCCGAGCTCGAGCTTGAGAAATTACAAACAAGCCAAGCTCGAGCTCTTATAACTTAATCCAGCTGGAGTTCTAGCCTGATCGAGCTCGGGCTCAGCTTGGCTCGTTTGCACCCCTATCCAAGATGACCCAAATCTAAGGGTTTGGGTAGAGATTGCCGGGCCTAGGTAAAATCATTCAAGCCTCGCAAGCTGAATAGTGCTTAGATGGCGAACCACCTCAGTTTTAGGTTTATGATGCTGCGCCGCATCATATTCCCACAAACGGTTGGTTCATCGTCACAATCAAGGCAACCGCATTAACATAAACCAACCGTTTGTGGGTTTATAGTAGTTATAAGGTGTATGATCCGGTTTAAGTGTATGATTGACAAACTAACTTAAAGAGGTCTTTTTAATGCCAGTTTCATGTGTCCTGAATACATGCATAATATCATAGCCATTCAACCAAATTCAATACCATATATATCTGATCCCGATCAGTATAGGCACATTCCCTACACACCATGACTGATATCTGTAAATAGGGTTCATACACCATCGAAACCAACTGGACCGACAAAATCGCAGAATGTCAGCCAGTTTGGTATAAACACAGTCCAGATTTAGCGGTTTCACTGCTTAGGGTTTGCAACTCAAACTGGCTGGGCAGGTCTCTCTTTTTCCAAATCGTAGTTAGCGGTCTGGCACAACCAGCCGAACCAGACCATTAACATATGTAGAGCGAAAACATCTCACAAACTCTGTTTAAATACATGTTACCTAATAATAGGGGGCTTAGAGCTCCTACAACAAATAAAAACACACCGCTTTACACAACACACAATCCCAGTTCCTAACCCCAAACACTACCATCTATTTCTATTCATTTACTTGCAAAAACAAACCTCCCGAAATTATACAAAGTCCTTTGTCTGACCGTAAATATCAAACCCATCGACCCCGTGGCTCGACTCCGACACGTCAGCATTGTTTCCCTGCGACTTCCTTAGCTTTGCAATAAGAACCCACATGTTTGCAAGCTCGTTTTCAAGATACGCCTCTCTCTGTTTCGACTCCTCAACGGTTCTTTGTAAATCAGATTCTGTTTGTTCTTTTTCAGAAAGCATGGCTTCGTAAGCCATTTCTCTTTCTCTGCTTAACGCGAGTTCTCTCTTCAATTCTGATTGTGTAGAACTAGGTTCTTTTTGTTTAAAATGAGAATTGTTGTCTTTACGTCCGTTTTTAATGGGTCTACGGTGGTTGCTCGGGGAGGTCTTGTGTGACGCCAGCTCAGCAGATAGCTTCTCGTTGTGGTTCATTAGTTTTGCAACTTCTTCAGACAGTGCTTTCAGCTCAACTGCAGCGGCTGAGGCTAAGCCTTTGGCGTATGAGCTTTCTTCAGCTAGCTTTTTGTTCCGAGCTTCTAATTGTTCGTTTGACTCGGTCAACTCAGTCACTTTCTCTTTGAGCCTTTCAATCTCATGTGCCTATATTAATGCAATGGCACATTAGTTTGCATACTGCTTGCTTTGATGATTCAAATATGTTTCTTAAGGTTTTTCTTAATGAAAAATGTGTTGGTTCAACATAGGAACCGATTCAGGTAAAATTTTGAGGGTCAGTTCGGTTAGATTTATCTCTTTACAGGTAAAATTTTAGAAAACTGTTGGAATGAAAACAAGCTGAAAGAAACCGATTCAGAACCGAGCTGATTTTTTCCTAATTTTTTGTTTGTCAAACTCGAAATAACGTCAGTTCGTACTTAATAAATTTAAACTCCAAGTTAGTAGTAGGTGAACAGACTGAGACCAAACCGGTTTAGATTGCATGGCTCCTCTATTCCATTATTCTCAATTTCAGATTACGGCTCAATCTAGTTGCGTCCCTATGAAGTATGAACTATGAACAGCCCTTGTTTAAAGTTTAAACCGGTACCAAAACAATATCCATTAACCCATCACTCAGCCCAACAGACCAACCCATTTTGCTAACTGTAACTAAACCCGAAATGAAGGCAGAAGTACGAGAATGAACCTGAGATTGACGGAGCAATGCTATTCTGGCATCTTTTTCTGCATCAAATTCACTCCGTGCATCGGAAAGCTGTTGTTTCAAGGAGTTAATTGTTTCTTGTAGTCCTTTGCATTCACCGATCTGGATGTAACATAAAATCGTAAGCAAGAAAAATCACAATGCATCAAGGAAAATGATCATACTAGCATGGGATGCTAACCTTTTTGTTAAGCTCTTCTTGAAGTACTCTATTATCACCTGCTTTGACCTGGCAAAATACACAGAATAATAGGTCCCGATTAAATCACAACGTTTTGTAAACTACATATTTCAAGAAATTACCAAAACACCATTAGGGTGCAAAAATTATAATGTTGGCCATGATGTAGCTAATTTTTCTTTTGTGTGCGTGTGTATTTTCCAAGGAAACATACCTCAAGCTCAAAGGACTTCTCACTTAGCTGTGCTTCTAGCTCAGAAACAGACTGCGTAAGATAGGAATTTCAGCTTAGGATGGAAAAAACATACATTGAAAGGTAGTAGCTAGAGGTGATGGACAAAAACATTATTATTACAATAGTAATTTGAACGCTTGAAAGTAATGTTTTAGCAAAGTACTAGGCATTAAAAATAGACTTTGGGCAGCTTAAAACCTATCTGACCCGTTTGAGGTAAGACAAAAACCCAAATCAATTCATTTATACATGAACGGGTGAAAACTTCCACCTCTAGTAGTAGCACTTACTCGTGTGTGTTCGTCTTCATCAATCTTGCGACAAGATGATACAACAGAACTGGAAATGTTGTCTTCTAGTTGTTTGATTTGATCATTCTTCAGTTTGATTTGTTCATTCAATCGGGCGATCTCCACCTGTAGGTTAAAATAAAGCGTTATGATCAGTATATCAACAATATCTGCATTTGATGAAAGATTTAAGACTTTAAGTTATAAATTACACTGATAAATTCTCTCTCAGAGTCTCGTGAAGCACCAGGTGACAATCGCTTGAGAGCACTTAAATGAATTGCCATCTCCTCTGACAAAACCTTTTGCTGCTCTTTTAGGAGGTCAATTTGGTCAATTGTTTTTAGACTGATCTGTGAATCACATACAAAAGTGGAAGAACTCTAAATGCCAATTAACAACCGAAAGTGAAGTGTGATGCAGATGGACTAATGTAGTTTCAATAAAACTTCTGAGCCCAAGATTTTTCCAAGTTCATTTAGCTATATGACTAGCATCAATGTGAGTACATGTGACTCAATGTGAGTATCAATATCAAATATAATTACGATAACTTCGAGTCCAAGATTTTTCCAAGTTCTTTTTAGCTGCTTTAATACTACCCATTTGACCCGTTAACATAACCCAATCCATTCATAAGTAGACGTGTTTATATTGCCACAGAATATATGACCATTGACCAGAAACCTGAGATACAGACTACCTACTTGAAGAGATGGAGGTTTCAATAATCTATCTAACAATTGTTCATGCAATTAATGTGTAGATGAATTTATTCATGCACGTAGAGATAACACAAGGGAAACGCTTACTAGAGGACTTCCTTGTTGCAAAAAGGCATCCTCGTTGAGTTCTTGATCTTGTGGGGCCCCTGGTGAGAATTCAGCAGACCTGCAATCTGTTGGCAAAGAGTGTGAATGTCTGGATTCAGCAGGATTATCTGCTTGAGGAGTTGAAGGTGTGCTGATAGATTTGGCCCCACTTGACTTATCACTGGTACTGGTCACAGCCCCAGAGATACTGTGATGTCTCTATTAAAAGCAATAGTATTAAAATTATTAATAAACCTCAAAAGGTAGAACTAAAGATTTATTGTTATTGAGTAGGTAATACCTAATACATTAAATTACGCTAAAGTAACAATAACAATAGTCACCAGTATAGTCTTAATGAATAATAAGGTATGTGAATGGATTTCACAAACCACAGTTTACAAGAGAAGCACGAGTACACTTCCATTTCAAGTCGACTAAAATTAATAGCAAGAACAATTTGCTAGACACTTTGCTTACATTTTATTTAAAAAAGGGTAAAATACATAGTGGTGCATATATAAGACTTGCATATTGGATCAATTATCACACTGGTTTTCATTCAAAAAGGGTGATAGTTTTTAGTAAAGCAAAGTTGAATAACATCCTACAATATTTTTCATTGCCTAAATATGTACAGAGAAAAGTAGTGCTAATTTTTACACAGACAGATCTCATAGTTTTGTGTAACATGATCTTAACTTAAGTTAAAACCACAGCTTGAGAAATACGGAGAAAACTGATAACAAAGCAAGTGAAAGTCATTACTACATTCAACCTATTAAAATAAGATGTTATGAAACCTAATAATAATAAACAAAGCAAGAATTGTAATAGGAGACTCACCCGTGGTTTTAACCAATTAAGTAGACCAGGCTTTTTGGTCTTTTTCTCCTCCTTCAGCACATCATTATTTTCCACACTTTCATCAAAAGAAACATACAATTCGGTGTTTTCATCATCCAAAATTAAGTCACGTTTTCGTTGAGGGAGATATGCAAGCTGGCCAACGCAAGAGACTGTTTAGATTATTTAAGTACTAAAGGTGGCAATTTCAACCATTTGATTGCAAACGGGTCAATTCCAGGGAGATATCTCAAACGCGCCACTTCAAAAAGAAAAAAAAAAAAAAAAAAAAAACTAGCAAAAAGAGAAAGTGATCATGTGGGTTGAAAGTCGCCCTAAGTCTATGTTTAATGATACATCCTCCTAAATCATTTCTATACAAAATTTAGACTATTGCCCAAAAAACACTGTTTTGTAACTATAAGAATTGCAGCAAATATTTATAAAAAAAAAAAATGAACTAGAAACGAAGAGTACTAGCAGGTCAACCCAACCCAGCCCAAAATGACCCGTTTCAACCTGAACCGAACCCATTTTGACCCGTTATCCAATCTGTCCAACTCACCCATCTTGTTTAAGGATACAAATAGAATAAATGAAAAATCATTAGCAAAGTACCTCTTCTTCTCCAAAAGAATGTCTTCTTCTTAAGGTTGACCGATGGGGAAGTCTAGATGAGGGTGAGGACTTGGTGGAAACTAGGATTAATTTGGTCAGCCTTTGTATTCGGCTTAACAAGGCAGCTTTAGCGTCTTCTTCTTGCTCCAGTCTTGATTGCAGTTTCATTTGACCATCTTCTAGCTTTAAACATCACAAGTATCAAAAAGAACATGGATAAATGACAAGATACAACTTCTTAAAGTGACGTCATGTTTATACAATTTCAGACTTATTTTCTTCACTATTTCATGGTTTTCACTATTTTAAGGGATAATGTATGTGCATGCCACCCAACTACCCAAGTACTCAACTTTTTTCATTAAGGAACACACATATATTGAAACTACTTAACAGGCCAACCAAGTATGTTACTATGTATCTGGTTTCGTTTATACCAACTTCAGTCAAAAACATGTCAAATGACAAAAATGCAACAAAACTTTTGAATAACAAAAATACTTCTGATGCGGGGTCAAAATAACTTGTCCAAAAAATTAAGATACAATTTCACCATTCTGCATTTCTTTTGACGAAATTGGTATAGTATAAATGAAAATAAATATGCATCAGTGGCCTATAAGTAAAAGTCTTTATGATATTATTAATCTTGAATGAATCAGCTTACAATATCAATCCCTTTATATAGGGAGAATAAACAAAGATAAGAAGGAAACTAATACATATCTCTATATCTATACAATTAAATTCAAATCATTCAAATAATACTAGATAAACCCGATAATGCTAAGATCCCCCGCAGTTTGAACGGGCGCGGAGCAGACGGTTAAACTGGACCGGAAAGACTGAAATAACTCCCGAGATAATCCTTTAGTAAAAATATCAGCATACTACGATGAAGATGGGACATGTAAGACCCGAATATGTCCCACGCGAACTTTCTCTCGCACAAAGTGAATATCGATCTCCACATGTTTGGTGCGCTGATGTTGAACAGGATTATTCGATAGATAGACAGCTGAAACATTATCACAGTAGACTACGGTAGCACGCTGTAAAGGCACAAAAAGCTCGAGTAAAAGGTTACGTAACCAAGTGGCTTTGGCAACCGCGTTTGCAACGCCTCGATACTCAGCTTCAGCACTGGAACGGGAGACAATTGGCTGACGTTTAGATGACCATGAGAGAAGATTGTCCCCTAAGAAAACACAGTAACCACTTGTGGAACGACGTGAGTCGGGACAGCCTCCCCAGTCGGCATCCGAGTATGCAACAAGAGAATGTATGTCGGATTTAACGATCCGAATCCCGTAGGAAATCGTGCCCTGTAAGTAACGTATAATACGTTTCATGAAATTAAAATGGGGATCCCGGGGTTCATGCATAAACAAGCATACTTGCTGAACCGCGTAGGAGATATCTGGCCTGGTAAATGTCAAATACTGAAGTGCCCCTGCTAGACTGCGGTACAAAGTGGGGTCAGAAAACAATGGGCCATCGGTCGCACTGAGCTTGCATGAAAGGTCAACAGGAGTGAGACATGGTTTACACGCAGACATGTTTGCCCTGTCAATGATGTCCTTCGTGTATTGTGCCTGAGAAAGAAATAAACCCTGTGTGGTATGCGAGACCTTGATTCCAAGAAAATGATGCAAGCGACCAAGATCGGTCATAGCGAACTCTCGTGAGAGTGACCGAATAATATCCTGTAAAAAAACATCTGAAGAAGCGGTGAGAACAATATCATCCACGTACAAAAGTAAATATGCCACATGAGGTCCTTTGTTGTAGATGAAGAGAGAAGTGTCGCACTGACTGCTCCGAAATCCTTGTGCAATAATGTAAGTGGCAAACCGAGTGTACCATGCTCTAGGGGCCTGCTTTAACCCGTATAAGGACTTCTTCAACCTACAAACAAAATTAGGACACCGTTTGTCTACGAAACCAGGCGGCTGATGCATATAAACTGTCTCCTGCAAATGACCGTGAAGAAAAGCATTCTTGACGTCCAACTGATGGATGGGCCAAGAACGTGAGACGGCTAAAGATAACACGGTCCGTATAGTGGCCGGTTTGACAACCGGACTAAAAGTATCCTCGCAATCTATGCCAACCGTTTGAGATTTACCATTGACCACCAAACGTGCTTTATATCTTTCCAATGACCCGTCCGACTTAAATTTATGGCGAAAAAGCCACATACAACGAATCACAGGGCTAGTGGTCGGACGGGGAACCAAATCCCAAGTTTCATTTTCCTGTAAAGCATTAAACTCCGCCTGCATGGCATGTGTCCAATTGGGATCCGAAAATGCCTTGGCATAAGAGGTAGGGACAGGGGAGATGGTAGACGTTTGAAGGTTGAGGGGTGTTTTAAGGGAACCCGTTTTGGATCGGGTGGCCATGGAGTGGGTGTTGGAGGGACCGGGCTGAGGTGTCAGGTCTGAATGGGCCGGTTTAGAGGTCGGCCGTGGGTTAGTGGGCTGCAAAGGTGGGAAGCCCGGTGGGCATGTGGATGGTTGGGCCGGTGACGGTTGGGCCGGAGGTAAAGGCTTTGGGCGACGGGAATATGTAATGGGGTTTTTGGGCAAGTTTATGGTGGGCCTGGCAGAATTAATGGGAGATGGCGAGTGGGCTGTTGAGGCCGGTAGTGGTGGTGGGCCAGGCATAGGTGGTGTAAAGGTGAAGGCAATGGGTAAGGAGTCATCTAGAAAAGTGTAGGATCGGGCCGAGTTAGGAATGGTATACGGGAAAGTGGCCTCGTCAAATGTAACGTGACGAGAGATGTGAACTTTACCCGTGGTGGGATCGAAGCATCGGTACCCCCGGAAGTCCGGTGGATAACCAAGAAAAATGCATCGAATGGCCCGTGTATGGAGTTTGTGGGGTTGGGTGGCCGAGGTGTTGGGGTAGCACGCACACCCGAACACTCGTAAGTGATCATATGATGGGTGGCGGAGGTAAAGGGCGAAGGTAGGTGTGAAAAAGTTTAGGCGTTTGGTAGGAAGTATATTATGGAGGTAGGTGGCGGTGTGAAGAGCTTCCACCCAGAACGACGGGGGAAGATTGGCATGAATTAGGAGAGCACGAATACTGTCGTTTAGGCGACGTATCATGCGTTCCGCACGGCCATTTTGGGAGGAGGTTTGTGGGCAAGAGAAACGGAAAAGGAGTCCGTTTTGTTGGGCAAAGGTTTTAAAAGCGTTATTATCAAATTCACCGCCCAAGTCACACTGAAAAGTTTTAATGAGTCGGTTAAATTGTGTGAATAAGACGGTGAAATTTGACAAAGGTAGAAAACGTTTCAGACTTATATTTTAACGGGTAGACCCACACGAAGTGGGAAAAATTGTCAATAAGGACCATGTAATATTTATATCCCGATTTGCTGGCAACGGGAGAGGTCCAAAGGTCACAGTGAATTATGTCAAATGGTGCAAACGTATAAGTATTAGAAGCAGCAAATGGCAAACGTTTACTATTTGAAAGTTGACAAGAATTGCAAACATTAGACCGATGGTCTTTATTACAAGAAAAATTAAAAGTACGATTTAAAATGTCTAAAACTTGAGCTCCTGGATGGCCGAGGCGGTCATGCCATGGTGCGGAAATAGTGGTGAGAAAACATGCTTGAGCTTGTGGTTCAGGTGCGGTGAATGGATATAAGTCCCCAGTGCTATTGTGGCGCGAGAGAATTCTTCCATTGCGAAGGTCCTTCAAAGAAAAACCAAATGGATCAAATTCTATAGAAACCCAATTATCACGTGAAAAACGTCTAACAGAAATAAGGTTTTTAATGATTTGGGGACTGTAAAGGACATTGGGTAAAACATAAGTTCGGTTGGGTAAGGTGTAAAAGGCGGTCCCGGATTTAACAATTGGAATACATTGACCATTACCGACTAAAAGTTTAGTGCAAACAGTAGATGAAGATGGGATTTTGATCATACCTGGGTCTTGAGTAGCGTGTGCTTCGGCTCCAGTGTCCATATAAGAAGCGGGGTCTTGAGCTTGCATATGCATAGCGGAAAAAGCAGCACTCAAATCTGATGGACATAGGGCGTTATAGCCGTAGCTTGATGGTGGAGCCGAAGGAGCAGAGGCAGCATAACCTGCATATTGGGCCGAGGCCTGATCTGCGGAGCTGTGGCCAGGTTGTTGGGCTGATCCAGAAGCTGATTTGGGCTGCTGAGCGGACCAGTATGGTTGAGTAGGATACGGGCATGGTGGGGTATTCCACCAAGCCCAAGTTGGATAATAGGGCATCTGAGGGCTCCAGCCAGAAGGTGCACGAGCTGCTGGTCCGCCGCGTCCCCTGCCTCCTCGTCCGTTCCGGCCTCTGCCCCGACCTCGTCCCCGTGGGGTAAAGGAAGCCGGGTAAGAACTGCTGTGCTGCTGCTGTGCCGTAGAGGCTGATGAATCAGAGGCGGCCGAAGACTGTTGCTGTTGTTGAGTTACGAGAACCGAAGATGTGGTTGGCTGCCGTGCTGCCATTCTAATAACTTCATCTTGTAACATTGTGCACGCGGTATCCCAATCAGCATTATTTTGGTGAATGAGAGACGCTGTGGTGTCGTACTCCTGTGGAAGGCCACGTACCAGTTGAAGAACGAGCCGGGATTCAGTAATTGGTTGGTCCACATCGTCCAATTGGTTTGCGAGATCGCTGAGCTGCTGACAATAATCTTCGATAGAGGAGCACTTTGCGAGGGTTAGATTACAAAACTGGGTTTCAAGGGCAGCCGCGCGGGCCTTCTTGTTGCTGAGAAAAGATTTTTCAAGCTTGAGCCATGCAGCCCTAGCCGTCGAGACCTGTCCCAGCAGACGAGGAAGGAGTTTGTCCGCGACAGTGCACACGATCCATTGTAAGACGAGGGCATCAAGTTCTGCCCAAAGTGGGTATTCGGGTGCTGGTTCATCAGGAGGATTAGTGCCGTCTATGTGATCGAGGACTTTGTAAGCGGTAGCGTGGAGACGAAATAATCTGACCCAGGCTGTGTACGTGACTGTTTTGCCGTCTAGGGTGCGCACTTTGCTTTGTATATTGGAGACAGAATATGCGGGATGAAGCTGATTGGGTTTGGGGGCCGTAGCCGAGGTGGCCAGCTCGTCGTTGTCCTTTGCCATGGTCAGAAGCGACTGAGCAGGATCAGAATTGCGGGGCCGGTGATCGAACTAAAGAGCCGTAGCTCTGATACCATAAAAGTCTTTATGATATTATTAATCTTGAATGAATCAGCTTACAATATCAATCCCTTTATATAGGGAGAATAAACAAAGATAAGAAGGAAACTAATACATATCTCTATATCTATACAATTAAATTCAAATCATTCAAATAATACTAGATAAACCCGATAATGCTAAGAATAAGTAGTTTCACTAAATGTGAAAACCTGAAGGTTCCAGCAGCCGAACAAGAATGCCTTAGCTTCGATCACTATGACCTCATGTTACATAAAAAAGAACGCGCTGAAGGCAATATTATATTTAAAGAAGCTACCTTTTGTTTAAGAAGAACTAAGTCATCCCCTCCATTATCCTTAAACTGAGGAACTACCACAATGCCACTTTTTAATTGTTCTAGCTCCTCCTTCAACGATCGAATTTCATTTTGGTATTTCTTTATAAGGGATTTCTCATCAATGATCTGCAAAAAGATATACGTGCTTTAGAATACTGTAAAAAAGAAGATAATGTCTGAGGCACCAAAGGTTTGATATCCATACCCTATTTTGTGCTGCTTGAATTTCAATGTGCTTTGCCCGGTGGGCAAACTTTAACGTATTATGTGTCTCCTCTGAATTGCTTGATGAGGGAGTAACGGTGCAAATAAGCTATAAAAGAACACAAATAAGCACAATATTATGGCTCAAAAGGACAGTGATTCCTAAAACCTGATCAATTCAAAATTTATATACAAAACTTACAGAAACTCGTCCATGACCACTTAATGAAGATTGAAGAATTCTAGTCAACTTTGAGTCCCTGTATGGTATGTGAGCTGCTCTCACATCTGTCAATTTTGATATTACCTGTGCCAGTTTTGAGTTAGCAAACTCTAAAAGATATCCAACCATCAATATAAGAAAGCAAACAGAAAACCCATCAATGTCATAGATTAGACTCACACTACAGATATAAAACAAAAAGGGGAATTGGATTTTAATAACCTAAATTATTCGAAATTGGCCGTTGGCATCCCAAACTAAAAAATTGGCATATATAACCTGTACTATTAACCTATTGGATTCTGGCACCCAATTTGGGTTAAGTCAGTAACCCAGTTAGATTAGGGCCATGTCAGCATGCCACGTCAGATTGGGAGTGCCACCTCAGCCAAAACCCTAACCGGGTTAGTGACTTAACCCAAATTGGGTGCCAGAATCCAATAGGTTAATAGTACAAGTTATGTATGCCCAATTTTTTAGTTTGGGGTGCCAACGGCCAATTTTGAATATTTTAGGTTATTAAAATCCAGTTCCCCAAACAAAAAACCTAGTAAAGCAAGTGTTGGGGTTTAGTGAATTACAACTCTAAATGCTATACCACACACATGTTCAGTCACTTCAGTAAAATTAAGAAATTGGTTGACCAAAAGCCTCCAGATATAAATGATATGAAACACTGAGGGAAACTTATCGGTGATTTACTTGTTACTTTTTTCCCACATACAAATAGTAATGCTTTGTTGCAGGAGCTTACAACATGAATGGCCAAAAGTAGACATTTGTAGAGCAAACTATTACACTGAAAAAATAATGGCAATGATTGAGGCCTCACAGTTCCAAGAGTTAGAAGACTTTTATTTATATAAGATCCTTCTTTTCGACGAACACCAACTGTCTCTGCTTTAGAGCTCTCAGAACCTGCCAGATCTATAAGGTTCTGCAATAGAAGGTGAAATGAAGAATGATTAACTAACATGATATAAACAAGTGACAGTATTTTACAGCAATGAGTGCACAAGACTTGTCATTTTCTAAAAAATAAATAATGAAAAGTGACAAAATCAAGACAAAGGCAAGTGAGAGCCAATCACAAACCTAACATTGATAGAAACAAAAATGAGAAAATGAAAGGTGGGCTTAAAAGCATACCAACTGTGACAGGTTAACATCCCCTCCATCATCATATTCGCCACAAGGGCTACTCTCTATTGTCTGTTAGAAAGTAGAAAGGTAATAAAATATTAACAGAAAAACAAAAAGCATGAAGAAACAAAATGATGAACGATAACATAGATATTACAAGATCAAGTAGTAGTGAATGTTTACATAGAAAGAGAACTCCAGTCCAAAAACACATGCATATTTATCAATTTATTTTATTATGGAATGAGGGTCCGTCTAATGTGCATGTTTCTGAGTATGTACTAGCATATAGTGCAAACTACTATTTTTCCTGTCAATTCCATATTCTAAGTACTCATAGCTGATGCACCTTTATGTTTCCTATAATAGTATGACGGACGCACATACCTAGATAAACATTTTACTCTCCATTGTTGATGACTACATCACCTTAGAAGTATTCTAATTAGATCAATATAAGTATATACTTATATTGTACTAGTGCTGAATTTATATCTTAGCCACTATGCATAAAGCACTGTATATAGTGTTCAATTGATTGTTTTATGCAAAAAGAAACTGCTTTAACATGTAAAATAATCAAAAGAGTAAATTACTATTTGAGTCCCTGTGTTTTGGTGGGTTTAACTACTTGAGTTCAAATCCAAAATGTTGAACTACCTGAGCACCTGATTTATCTAATTGTAACTATATGAGTCGAAATACCTAAATCCGTCCGATAATGAAGTTACTTTGTTGTGAAACGACAAAAATGGCCATGCTATTAAAAATAAAATAAATATAATATATAAAGCTAAACAGTCTTTCTCTCTCTACTCAACCCCCCCCCCCCCCTCTTCTCTCTCTCCTATCTCTACCCAAAAACCTTACCAGACAACTACCAGCACCATCATTCACCGCCTTCCTCATCCTATAACCACCAGGTCAATCACTCAAT
Organism: Ambrosia x helenae; assembly: GCA_030844895.1. Taxonomy (NCBI): domain Eukaryota; kingdom Viridiplantae; phylum Streptophyta; class Magnoliopsida; order Asterales; family Asteraceae; genus Ambrosia; species Ambrosia x helenae. The sequence goes on from CM061228.1 coordinate 5,496,012, forward strand.
CCATATGAAACAATATAAATCCCCAAATTTGTACAAATGAAACCAGGTCGATCAAATCGAAACCTCCAAACGCTGCTCGTTTGTTCTCTTCTTTAAATCTCCAAATCGAAACTAAATCCCCCAGATCTCCTGTTTGCAACCACCACCACCACCACTGTTGCTTCAATCAATCGTATCTGAAAAAATCTGATTTCACTACAAAGGTTTTGGGTTTCCAAGAGGGGGAAGATGAGAGAGACTAGAGATAGGGTTGAGAGTGATCGTACATGGCAAAGGTTTCAACCGAGGTGTTGTTGATTTCAGACCATGCATTGGTGGTCGCAGGATAGAGGTGGTGGTGTTACCGGGGAGCGGAGGCGGTGTTACCGGAGACAAGAACAAATGTTGAGGAGCGTATGGCAGTGATGTGTCGAAGACGAGAACGGGTTCCATAATTTAGTGGTGATGGGGTGATGCGGTAGGGTGCAGCAGTGGTCTTAAGGTGGTGCAGATGGAGTTGAAGATTGTGGTGGTATAGATAAGAACATGTGTGTGTGAGATATATTGATAAAATTGGTGATTTTATTTTGAAAGTAACTTGTGCATAAAAGGTTGTACCTTTATGTAAATGACTGACATACACATACCCTTGTATTTAACAGACTTATTGGACGACGTAAGTTATTTGGACTCACATAGTTATAACTAGAAAAATCAAGGGCTTAGGTATTTAAACATTTTTTATTTGGATTCAAGTAGTTAAAAACACCAAAACACACACAGGGACTCAAAAAGGAATTAACTCTAATCAAAATGATTATCCAAGCCAATTCAGAAAGTTACCAATGTAAATATTGTGTGACTTCTGCTGCTGAGCAAATTAAAGTTTGTCGAACCAACATGTCTGTGCTCTGTTATAGCAAAAAACATAAGAAAGGAAGATCAGCAACATTCAAAAACTAAGGATCAATAACAAACTGTTACTTAACCATGGCTAGAAATCGCCTGATAAGGTATTGTACTACTGATACCAATCCAAAACAACAACAATAACCACAATGTTAATCGAACAAAAAAAGACAAACCTTCTCCAGCTGCAATAAGGGAAAGTGCATGGGCAGGAGATAGCACAACTTCTTCCTTAACACCTTCAACAAAGGTTCCCTACAGGCAATGATTAGCGGATAATCTCATTCAGAATTGTTGTTAAGGGTCTGATAGAAGCAGAACAGAATGCTTTCAAAATAGGGGAACCTTTTATATAGAAATAGGGCATAATATGGGATGTAGAATATTAGTGGAGCATCACACTATCATATTAGTAATGTATGGTGAGTATAACATTGACATGCTTGGCAAATACATCAAGTCCAATATCCAAGTTTCACAAGTGACTACAATTTGCAGTTCTATCGGCCAATAAAGCCTCCAACTTTAGGCAATTTTGCTTTGCTGAAACATTTAATCCCAAAATGTCAACAATTTGGTTCCCCCCTTCCCTCCCTCAAAACAACACAAAAGACCCTTTTCTGTAAAACAAGTCGTATACATTGACTTCAAGTGCCAAAAGATAGCGTTTGATTCCAATCAAATAACCCAAGGAAAAGAATGGAAACACAATGAGAAAGCAAGTATCAGAGTGATACAGAAAATTACCTGACTATCCTCTCTTATTCTTAAATTTTGCCCTGCTGGATTTAACAAGTCATTAACCACCTGAAAACAAAATAGAAAAGTTAAGATTGCAAAATTACTATAAAAGGAGAGTAATGCATCTGCAATATATGAGTTGGTTTAAAAAGCGTGCCTAGGTTTAAAGCTCAACAAGGCTCAAGCCCTTGCGCTTTCGGTCGCTTAAGGTGCGCTTTTTTTCAAAAAGCCCACGAATGGCGGGATTTCTTGGCAAAAAATTGACCCTGATGCGCGCACCACATATATTTTTTGTATTATTGTGCATTAGCTTGTTGTACAACATAATTTTCAGGTTGTACATGTAGGCAATTCCATATTAGAACATATATAAATCTTACTTGTCTCAACATATTGGGTATATGATGCTAGAAACCTATAGGAAATATATAAAAAAGTTATATAATTATTTGCGCCTCGGATACGAAAAGCGGTGCGCTTTTGCACTTGGCACTTCGCGCTTCAGTTTTGGACATTGTCGCTTTTGTGCACTTTTTGCTTTTTAAAACCAAGTATATGACTAAGGAAAACTGGCACCGGCGTGGCTTCAAAGGGTGCATACAGTAGCAAATGAACAAATTACATTCAACACTGAACTGGCTAAAAAGAAACCAATACAAAGAATAGCTAAGATACAAGTTGATGCACAGAGGATTACAAGCAAAGCACATAAAATACAAAGAAACTATGGAAAAATAAATAAAAATTGATAATCAAACACATATATAGGCAGTCATATAACAAGCAAAGCCTGCACTGATTATGATTGAGATTGAAAAAGGCATTTAAAGCAGATGAAGATAGTGGCAAAATAGGGCCAACCCATTATTAGGGATGAATACATATAGATCAGGCTTATTTAACAAGTAGTGAGTGCCAGAAAAGATTGTTCAGAACCCTACCTCGTTATAGATTTCCAAATATGAAACACGAAGGAGAAATTCACGGCTTGGGGTCTGAAAAATATGAAGATTATCAGATATTCCCCTTAAAACAAGTATAACTTGCATATGTGCTATCAAAAGTTTAGCAATACGCACCTCTTGAATTATACTGAAAACATCTTTTACTGCCAATGGGATTATTCCGGGAGACCTCTGATCGCCCTGATTTGTGCATATAACAAATATAATCAGAACATATAATGACATTGGAAAGCAAAACACACAGGTATCATAACAGCTTTAAGGTTCATTCATTCATGTGGCCTATGGAAGTTGAAACATTAAGCTCATAACTGTGAATCTGCAGCTTATAATAAAAAGCTACAATATTGCAAAAAAAAAAAAATGCACTTACATGCATGGTGTGAGTCTTTCCACTACTTGTAACACCATATGCGAAGATAGTCCCTGATATTGAAGTAGGCCAGAGAATATATATGTGAGGTAATGCAGACATCTAGAGTGAATTGATAACAACTAAGATTAAAATACCATTGGTCTACAAATGCTTAAGTTATAGTTATATACTCATATGGCAAATGAACATCTTAATGTATAGAAAAGGGGGTGCTGGTTTCATTGATTAATTAATCAATAGATTATCTGCACAAGAGCTCCAGATATTTTGAACTTTAAAACATGCTATATAGGATCTTTTAGCTCACACCTAACCCATCCAGTGGCAATACCTTTAAGAACTAATTAGAATAGAGAAACTGCAAAAAGTAACATTACATACCATTAACACCTTCCATAGCACCACCAACAACGTGATGGGCTGCAATATCGTACACATGACGTGTTGTTGTGGTAGGCCCAAACACCCGATCTATATACAAAAAGGATGAGAGCTACAATGTCAATCAAGATATCCAAACCTCAAGAAATATTTGTAATGTGGAAATGGAAGAAAATATGAAGATAATATGAAATAAACCAAATTTGGATCTACAAACAAAACCAACCTCATCACCTACAAAACGAATGTTGAAAGCTAAAACAAAGATTATAGAACAGAAAGCTAGCATGAGTATATTCCTTCATCTAGAGATCTTACACAAGACCAAATGATGAACAAAGATAGCGTTTGTTTCATGGATTGTAATGGAACTGGAATTCGCGCGTGAACTATAATTTGATTTGGAAATTTGTTATGTTCGTTTCACAGGATGAAATGAATTCTGGATGAAATTGAAATGTAGATTCCCTTCCGTAAGTTGTTGTCCAATCACAATTCCTTCTTTTGTTGAAACAAGCATAAGAAATTGTATATACATTCCAATTCTATATTAATTCCATTCCATTCCGTGAAACGAACGGTACCAAAGAGTCATCCTTAAGAATCATATTAACAGTTCTGGTTGTTGAAGATGATTAAACGAGTTTAAACATGAATTAGCCCTCTAATCTTACTACATAGCCAGTCACTTGTTGGATACATAATACCAAGATATTACAAGTATATTGACCTCGAAAAATATATTTTGCTGCTATTCAAAAGTAGAACACTATAACCTGTAGTTATTGATGCTTAACTTGATCAACTGCAGATCATGCTGTTTACACTTTACAGTGAAGCTATAAAAAACTGATATGCCTAAAGAAGGTATGGCCGTGTATGTAAGCACATGGAAACCGGATTATACACTTTTGAATGACCCAGACTGTTAATTTCATCTCTTAATATGACTGACTACATGAGAACATAAACAAGCCACACTAATTCATGGAGATAGTGGCTTGAGCTCGACAACAAAAAAACAAAAAAAAAAACAAAAAAATCTATAAAAGAATCTACAATAGTATAACTTCAATCTCTATTTTGGCTTGGGAGAAAAACCTCATATACTTAACACATGCCCATATTATTGACTTCATCGATTTTCACAGACATATTCATGTCCTTCAATTAGAACTTGACCACTAAGGTATGGTGAGGCATGCTTATATTTGACCTCTAACAAATACCCTAGCTAAACTAGAAAAATCAAAAGTTCATTTCAGCTTACGACTTCCCGAGTAACAGCAGATTATCCAGAAAAAAATACAATGACGTTCTACCGTTCTGGTAGAATTTCAGAGCCTCAAAATGCCAAACAACAGCAGCCAACTCTGTTGTAATTTTCCATATACAGCTTCTTATCTGATTTCTCTTCTATGTTCTAAGTTTATTTCGGTCATTAGTCTTTTAATTTGTTCTATACTCTCATACACACTGATATCAGTTACAGTTACAGTTACAATTACAAAGTAATGTTTGCCAGCAACAACCTTTTTTTTTCATATAACAAATAACTTTTCTATTAAAACCGACAACCTTTTACAAGTGGGAGGTGGGTACACGGGCTACAAGTTGCGCCGCTACCCCCTTTTGAATAGAAAAACCTACTCTATTAAAAAAGTTGCAACGAATCCAATTTTTTAAAAATTAAATTGCATCACTGTCTATAAACCCCACATTTGTTGCCCATAAAACAGATATTGGACAAGTCCCATACCTTGCAATGGTTTCGGTCCATAACAATGTTCTACTAAGCTAACTGTGATTACTATTTACCAAGTATAACCTCAACATCCCAAAAGCACACCAATAACTTATAACTCAATTAACTTCAACCACTAAATACAAGCATGCTTATGCTTCACAGTAAGTCTATACATAATGTACCATACCGTATGCATACGCTATGGATGGAGTATTCTCATTCCTCACAATCGTTTCTCCGTCCGCATACCACGCAATCTCCTCCCCCTGCCGTATTTCCCTCGGACTATCCAAAACAACAAATAATAATTAATAATATTACTTCTAACAAACACTAATCATAAATGTATCCAATAACAATAACAATAATAATAATAATAATAATAATATCACATTTCACCTAAGAGGACGGAACCGGACTGTAACCGTGACATTCTCCTTCGATCTCTCCGAAGCTTCTGGAACAAGCTTCGAAGACGACGTCGTCGTGGAAGAAGCAGGCGAATTAGAATACTTCGAAGTCAATTTCCTTGATTTTAATCCAGCTTGAGCTGACGCCATCGTTGAATTCAAGTTCTAGTTGCTATAAACACGATTAAGCATAATATTTGAAGGTGATTATTGTGATGGTGGGAAGTAATTAGGGTTTTTATAAGTGTAATGTTTGGGTTTTGAGTTGAAGGGGGTGATCCTTCATGAGAGGTAAGGTAACTAACATGTGTTTTGCCGTACCTTTCCAGGGAGATTTTCAGACCACTAGAATATTATTATTATTATTATTATTATGTGAAATATGAAAATAATTAAATCAAACCGGATAAATACAAATTTATACAACTTTCAATTTGTGAGCGTGACTAGGGATGAGTTTGGTATCATAGTCGGTATGAAAATACTATATAAAAAATAGTTAGAAATGGGTATCGGTATCGAAAGTAATCAGAATGGTATCGTACGGTGTTTGAAAATAAATCAAACTAAAATATCGGTATCGTATTGAATCGGAACTGAACTGAAAGTATTAATCTCAAAAAAACGCCATAAGTGGGTAACAAATTGTTACAGAATAAGTCATGGTACTAGTACAAATGCTCATCCCTAGTTGTGACATGAATGGGGTTTTATTGTTCGTGTTTGTTCATCTTTGTCTATTATTAGCATAATCGAGCAGTTCACCAACATAAACGAACGAACGTAACTTAATATAGATGAACGAACATAAATAAACTAGCGCCAATTAAAAGTAAATATGAATAACAATGTCTTAGGCCTAAAAAAAATTATCAAACTAGACTAAATTGTCATAGCTGATATTTTTATTGTAGAAACTACACTAAATTGTAGTGGGCCTAGCAATCTTATATGAATATATTAGTGAATGAAATTAACAAACAACATAAATGAATGAACATAAAAAAAAAAGCGTTCACAAACATAAATTAACAAACTTAAACGAATGTTCACAAGCATAAATGAATGAACAAGATATGTGTTCATGCTCGTTCATTTAACTAAATGAACAAAAAGTTTTGTTCATGTTCGTTCTTATATTAGATCGTCAAACATAAACGAACTTCCTATCAAGCGGTTGATGAATAGTTCATTGAACGCTCATTCCATTTACAAACCTAACTCAAATAAAACGGTTTAGGATCTAAACATGTTATATATGGTACTTTTAACATGTTGAATTACATTGCGTTATCATGCCAACACAAGAGACATGTTTAGGGAACATCATCAAAATAGACATTTTCAAAATGTCTATTTTCGTGATTTTCACTTTTTTAATTATGTTAGTTAAACTTATTCTTTATAAGTTGTGTCATTCATGGTTATTAAACTACTTAAATTTAACCATGTTAAATATGTAGCGTTGAGTAATCGTGTTATTGAATGGATTATATATATGTGTGTGTTACACATATTCATATATTAGTGTTTAAGCAAGTGACATGTGTAGTTTAATTTGCCATGTTCAGGGGCAATAGTTGTGTTTAACGTATCGTGTCAAACAAGAAGCATTTGATACGACACAAGATATTTTGCCACCTATATAGAAAAGCAGGTTTAGGCTCATTAGTTATTTCTAGAGTAAATTTATTAATTGTTAATATGATATTTTAAGATTTTATTTATTTCTATACATTAGGCTAACTGGTGTGGACTCGGCAAGATGGGCCGAGGAGTTGATGTGGCAGTCGGGGATATCGGAACCCCCTCCCCCCCCCCCCCCCCGAAATGAATTCAGCACAATTGGTGGAATTACACCGTGTTCACCGAGGGAGATGATTTATTTGAGCGTTATATGGAGAGAGGAGAAGGTGGAATTTGGGAAAACATTTTCTTGATTTGGGGGAGTGAAGGGATAAAATGATGTGACGTGATTTAGGGGAAAAGTTTCCGCACCATATAGCCTTATTAATTTGTAGGATTTTTCCTTATTAAAGTATCAACTTAGTTAATATGAGATAATGGGTTATCATTTCAAGCATTTTTCCCTTTTCTTTACTATTCTTGATGGACAACTTCGTACTTGAACATTTGACTTTAAAAAAGTAGTTAGGTACGAGCAACACTTTTAAAGTCTTAAAGATGAAGACAAGAAGAAAAAGTATTACATTTGTAGCCTTTGTTAACTCATTAAAATTGGTTGTTATATCTTATGAAAAAAAAAAGTAACATGGTCCTTTTCTTTAGGTCATGAGTGATTTGTTGACTTGTGAATATTATGATTATTATTTAATGGTAGAGCCAACAACCATATAAATGCTATTCCACTTGTGTCAAAAGGTAATACATGCATTATACTACTTAGCATCTTTATGATTAGAGATTGCAACTACCTAATCATTTGAGTGGTACCAACAGATTAAAATGGTGTTTTAAAATGCGTGATCATAATGGATACGTGATTAATTAAAATGCACAATAGAAAAATACACGTACACTATCATTTTTCTTTTCAATATATTTTTGTTTATGTTATAAGCGAGCTACTGCCATTAGAAGTGCCACAAAGGAGATGTTTGGCAAAACTACCTAGTGACTGGTAGCTGGAAGCTTTTTAAATATATTTTGGTGTTTGACAGAGTAGCTGGAGCTTTTAATAAAAATATATAAAATGACCAAAATGGACATAATTAAAAGTTTGTAAAGAAGATTTTTATTTTATTTTTAAAATAGAATGAGTAATTGTGTCATTTACTAATTAAAAGTTTGTAGCTAGTATAACTTTTTCTTAAACGTTATTATTAGCAGTTTTTCACTATAGAGTTTTTTCTCTAACCTAAAAGTTTCAAGCTCCCTCAACCAAACAAGGTTTTTTATTGAATAGGAGCTTCTTCTTGAAAGCTTGAAGCTCCTAAAAGCTCTTAAAAGCTCATTGCCAAACATACCCAAAATGTTATAATCATTAATCAATTTAACCTTTTAAATCGGTCTAAGGTGATCGGTTTAACAATTTGATTTTGGCAATTTAATCGTTCTGCTAACAGTTTTTATAATATTGAATTAATAGATAAAAAAAGAAAAGAAAAGGAAATGCTCTCAGAGAACAAAAGCCGATTGGTCAACCCAACCAATCCGGATGACTTGGTGTGTCGTTTTTCAAAACCATAGTTAGCAGTTCAGCCAAATTTTTTGTCATAACCTGCCAAAGCAGACACTAAAAACACCAAACAACTTGACGTCAACCACATGCGCCCATTCTCTTGACGTCTATTTCACACAGTTAACAACATTTATAAATTGCTAGCGAAATTATCTGTAACGCGTCTTTGAGAGCTGACTATTTAGTGACATACTTGTAAGAAAAGATTCTATAACAAAAGAAAAAAAACAAATGCTCAAAGTTATGGGTCTTTAATCTTCATTTTAGGCATCCATAAAAACATTTGCATGTGAATCATATCCATGAAAAGCGTCAAGCAGTAACTGAAGGCGCCATGTCAGCAAGAGCGCGAATGAAAGTACTGTGTTCTGAAGTTGTTGCAAAACCAGGTATGAAATCACGAAAGAATCTAAGAACTGCAGCTAGGTGTTGTGGGTCATTTGATGCATATGCTGCTTCTAGAAACAGTGATGGCCTGACAGTATTAACCTGATTCATATACAAGTTAGGTAAGAATCAGCACAAATAAATTTTTGGTCCACTTGTATCGACCCAAACCACTTTTTGTCCAAACCTTTTTATTTTTTTTCAATTAAGGAATTAACATGAGAGATCTGAAAACTAAACTATTATTTCATTATAATCTAATATTTTAATCTACAATTTTGAATAAAATCACGCCCCACTTACGGTGTGCGCATATAATGTATATATGTGTGGCCATTGGGGGGCAAAAGTAAAGTTGCACTAGTTTTAACATTATTTTACTAATTTCGTGAAAATAACGTTAAAAACGACGGACGGTTAATCATGCATCATGTGGTGGCGTGGATAGCCAAAAGACAAAGAGGTACATGCACCGATCGGGTTTGTCCCGATTGCCAAGTGTTCTGTGTCTTATGTCCAAGGCTTGATATCAAACCACATCGAGCCGGGGGTCTCACTGGAAACAGTCTCTCTATTTTTAGGGGTAGATGTAAGGCTGTCTACATCTTACCCTCCTCAGACCCTACCTTAGCTTTGCTATAGGTGGGATTGACTGAGTATGATGATGATGATGATGATGAATTTTGAATAAAATAATGGGAAAATATCATTCAATAGTAACCAAGCAGTGATATTACCGGATGAAAATTTATGAGGGTTTATGCATTTAAAAGTTTTTGTCCCAGACTTCTACATCTTTAAATAAACAACTAGCGTGTGAGACCTGATTTCAAAAATTATATTATTTCTATAACAGTTCCATTTATTTTAATAAAACGATTTAAGGTGTTTGGGATTGAGTTTGGAAATGCAAAAGTGCTTTTGGTCAGAAGTGTTTATTGGCTTATAACTTTTTGAAAAAGAGTTTTAAAAAAGTGTTTGGATTAGCTTTTGGGATGAGAAACGTTAAAAAGTCAATAGATTGTCTTTTTTTAAGTGTTTCGCTTAACTTATTGTGAATATCGGTTGTATGGGTGGTAAATTTGTATTTTTTTTCCAAAAGTCAAAAGTCAAAAGCCAAAAGCCAGGATTTCTAACTTCTCAAAAATAGCTTTTCCACCCTTAAAAGCCAAAAGTCAAAACAGAAAGTGCTTTTGAGTGACACAAACAGCTTATTGACTTATTGGCTTCTTAGAAAAGCCAATAAGTCAATAAGTTGTTTTGAAACTCAATCCCAAACACCCCAAGTATATGCTTATACAATATAATTTAAGCGACTTTCAACCTTCTGTGTGCTATTTTTTTTCCTTTTCATTTTACCAATTAGATGTCACATAACCCAAATCGACTTGTTTATAAGTGCATGAGCGGAAATTGCCAGCTGCAATTACACATATCAAATCGAACCACGGAATTTACACACGAAAACTTGAAGTAAAGCTGGTGATGAGCTTTAGTGTGTGATGGTTTCTACTATGGTGTAGATTGAGGTAAAAATAAATAACCTTATGTTTTCGTGCAAAGCGCAAAGCTTCAAGATAACATCCATCTTGTACAAGTAACACAATATAGTCGTGATGCAGCATGAGCTGTCTCATCATATCCAGACCCAGCTTCCTTGTTTGGATGTTTTGATGGCCTGTCTCGAGCAGTTGAAGGGCGACCTCTTTCGAGGGCTCAATTATCTACAAAATATAGTTACAGATTATGCTTACCGGAATAACCATACTTTCTTTTGCATCTGACCTATTTCCTTTATACTATTACAAAATATCCTATTTTCCATGTGACCCCTTGAAGAGATAAAAAAATTGGCGGGTTTGTGTGTGTGTTTTTTTTTTTTTCAAATTCTTATTTACAGAAAATACCAGTGTACTTTCTCATCTGTCCCAAATATGACAAGTTACTAATTTGTGCGCCTCGGAGTCTTCAAAGATGGCCTTTTGTCCAGTTTGGGTCATCATGTTACTTGGAAACCGGGAAAGCAAGTCAATTTGGTCACGTTCTATCTCTAACATGTCAAATGGGTAAATTAGAAAGGATAACAAAACTAAAGCAGGCCATATGGATTGAACGGTAAAAAGTTGCGTAAAGGGTACCTATAATGCATACATCACTTACACTGCTTTATCAAAATAAGTACATTAGCATTTGTAATCTTATTTAACACACTAATTACTTGCAAAATTTACGATAAATAGGACAGAAAATGCATAGGCTCAAAAAATCCAACCTGTTTTTTTTTTTTTTTTTTTTACTTTTGACCCATCACCCAACCTGACTGATCCACCCATCCTGTCACAACAATTTTAGTGCCAAAAAAATTCCATACCTTATTCATAATAAACAGTCCAAGTTCTGCATAGCGCTCATTCCGGGCAAGCAACCGCACTGCTAGCACATAGATGTTTGGGTCCAGTTTTGTTTTCTCCGTGTTGGCACTGCAAAAGTAGAGACATGATAAGGACCATCTAAAATTTGTAAAAATAAGAAATGAAAATATCATGACATAAAGTTCAAGAAGGAAAATTGGTACAAAAATAACTACATCAAATCCAAAGTCTGATTAGGCATTTAAAATTGAGGTGGCAATTCCAACACATTTAATGGGTCCAATGGATTGGAAGGGAATTTTTGATGCATAAAACCTCCTAGATGAGTATATTCAAATAAATAGATTACTATTGAAATGGGCCAATTTTTTAAAATCATATGACATTATTGTTTGTCAAAAAAGTTAGGGGAAATGGATTTAAATACTCCCAACTATTGGCAGATATCACTCCGAACTTTCACTTTGACGACTGACACTCCAAACTTTCAACTTATTTTCTTCCATCACCCCTAAACTAAGGGAGGTCTAACCTGGTTAGTCTTTGTGGCAAAAATGTAAAAACCTAAACTTGAGGGACCTTTTTGAAACTTTTTATTAGTGTTAATAAAAAATTATTATTATTATTATTATTATTATTATTATTATTATTATTATTATTTTTAAAATTTATCAACCCCCTCCCTTTCTCCCTCTGTCTCTCTCTAAACCACCACCGCCATCACCTAACTTCATCTCCATCAACCTTCACTGTCCACCACCAACCTTCACCGTCCACCACCTCCGCCACCAACCTTCACCATCCACCATCTCTCTCTAACCGCCGCCGCCACCATAGCTCCGGCAGAGGCCCGGTGGAGCACCCCTCAAACCACACAACCCCCACCCCCTCTATACTTTTCTTTTCTTTCCCTTTTTCACAAACTAGTCTATTTTCTCTATCTCACAAAGTGAAGGTGGGTTTTAGGGGTGGGGTTACGATTGAAGGTTAAGGAGAGGATTAGGTCTGGTTCGGAGGCTGTAAGGGAAAACTGGAAGGGTGACGGTTGGGTTGTTGACGGTCGCCGGAGAAGGAAGCCGCGGAGGTCGCCGGGGAGGAGCGCCTCCTCTATTTGTTGTGTTCTATCGTCACACACACAAACACAGTGTGTGTGTGTGTTTGGTATTTATAATAAGACAAAAGATCAAATACAAACAACTTTTTCGTACGAACTGTACGAATCAAAGGAAACACACGGAAAAACACGCGGGCCGTATATAACTAGAGTAATTATATAATTACTCTAGTTATACACGACCACGCGTGTTTTACACGGAAAAACACGCGGGCCGTATATAACTAGAGTAATTATATAATTACTCTAGTTATACACGACCACGCGTGTTTTTTCCTTTGATTCGTACAGTTCGTACGAAAAAGCTATTTGTACGTGAACCTAACCCTTTATAATAATAATAATAACAATAATAAGTTTCAAAAAAGTCCCTCAAGTTTATGTTTTTACATTTTTGCCATGAAGACTAACGAGGTTAGACCTCCCTTAGTTTGGGAGTGATGGAAGAAAATAAGTTGAAAGTTTGGAGTGCCAGTCGTCAAAGTGAAAGCTCGGAGTGATATCCGCCAATAGGCGATAGTTGGGAGTATTTAAATCCATTTCCCCAAAAAGTTAACAAAATTAGGAACCCACCTACCACATCTAGTTTGATACATGCAATGGCATAGCCCTACAGGTGTTAAACTAGTAACTATTTCTTCATTTCTGCGAAGCTAGGACCATCATCCAATTTGCAAATTAAATGAAAACCCACTTTAAACTAAGAACCAGTTACCACCATATAAGCTTTTTCAAGGAAAAAAAAAAGCAAAATAAATTACCTCCTTATGAGCTCTACGATAATGGCAAACAAATAAGAAGCATCTGCAATCATCTCTTCCTCCACCGAAGCAAAAACAAAATTGTACAGCTCATCTGGTGGAATGGCTGCTGTAGTAACTTGAGACTCTTGCTGTTCAGAAACATTGGCATTCAGTGGTTGGTTCACTGAATGATCTCCGATTTTGGAAGCTTCTTCTATATTTTCACTAGAAGAATTAGTATTAATATGTTTGGCCTTCGCATTCCTGACATTAGCATTAGTATCCTCAGAGTCTGACGTTGAGAAGCCAGAATTGTCTACAGTATTTTCAACTCCACTTGCAGATTCATTTTTGACAACTTTACTGGATTCATTGTTTTCCGGTACGCCGGAAACTGTGGTTTTCTCCATCTTCCCGCCCTTCGAATAACTACCAGTTTTAAGTGAATAAGCATAAGATTTGAGTAAAACGTCTAAGGCCCGAAAAACCATAGGTAAAGGTCTTCGTTCAATGATTACAGAGCGAGCTAGTTCCAAACATAAATGTTTCGCCTGAAAAGGTGAAAAAAAAAGATGGATATCACAAAAAGGGAGCAAGTGCGACTTATTTTCTAAGGTGGCAAAATAGGCAGTTTAGACGGATTGGGTACCCGTTTTTGGTGTGGATCCAAATGGGTTAGGCCGACCTGAAATACCCTGTCCAATTTTTTTTTATATGGAAAAAAATATTTGGCAGTATTTTAAGCATTCAAGATAAACTTTTGGCAACTCTGAGTTTTAACCCATTGACACACTTAACCATCTATGAAAAAGATAAAACTATCTTAACAAATAAAATTTAATTGTCCAAAAATTACTGAGAAAAGTTTATATTATATTGATTCAGTATTATCTTTTTATCTTATTTTCGTTTTGATATTAATTTTATTTTTAATAAAATGGTCTAGGAGGCTAAGTGGCTAACTGTTCTTATTTTCGTTGCCACCTCTCCGCTATTTCTTAATAGACATGTGCCACCTCAAGGCTATTTCGGAGCACATAAATACTTACTTTCTTTGCCTCTAACTTCCGCCGCTGCAAGAACTCTAGGACAGATGGCACTTCTGAGTTACTTGCAGAAATTGCCTGCAACAGTTGGAAACAAAAATAAATAAATAAATATAAATAAATAAATAGTACAACACTAGAACAAGCGGCAATTCAGGTCGGTTTCCGGTTGGCAGATCCTGTTAAGTTAACTGTGTCAAAAAACCCAATCCTAACACCGGCATGTTTACCTCGTGTAACCCGAACAGCACATCCTTTATCTAACGGGTCAATCAAGTTGGTGAGTTGTACAAGATGGGTCAGGCAAACGGTTTGTAAATGGATTGAACTTATAATTTCTTGAAATTCTAATTTTACATGGGCTTGACAGCTGTTTATCCAACACGACCCTGTTCACTAAAGGGGTGAGTCAGGTCGACTCTTTATGAGACGACCTGTACCTGTTTAGACCGAACGCTAACCCTTGCATTTTGGTATTAGGATTTGCCACCCTTACTGACCACAATCACAAGATTATAGTTTAAAAAACAGCCACCAAAACTTGCCTCCAAATCCAAATGTATTTTCCACAAAAACCCATTGGCGACATCACATACAAGATCAGGGACAAGAAAAATCCAGTCATCACTATATAGATTAGCTGTTGAATTATTCGTCAATGTTGTTTCTGAACTTTGTGCATTTGTCCTACTTGGCGAACCCCTTATCAAAAGAGGAAGTGGAGCAGATACAGGTGTACGTGAATCTGCAAATATATCATATAACAGAATAACTTTTGCATCCACTTGATGAATCAGCAGAACATTGTCAACCACACTCACAGCTATCTTGCTAGAATAAATCGGTAGAGAACCCTGATGAAAAGAGAAAATTAGTAAGTAGTAATCAATTTATTGAAAAAATCAATTGTAAAAGATACAAAATAGAATTCAGAACTGGTAAAACTGCAACAAGATCTACAAAAGACTTTAAAAGACACTAATTGGCGAACTTTAAATACAGCACTGGTGAATGATATGTTGATCCATAAAAGCAATGGCCACTGAAGACGGTTTTGGATTTGTGTTTTGGAACTGATTATCTGATTATTCATTATTATAACCACCATAACTAGTTATTTATGTTTGGGCATTCAAATTCTACTTGACTATTAGATTATTTAGGGGCCAAATGATCAGCTGCAACTATTTTCATAGCACTGAAAGAAAAACTAATTATCTTTCAGTAAAATCAAATTCCCTATGGAATGTGTATCCTTTCTTCTAACAGCAGAAGCACAACCAAGCATTATTTTCTACAACTTGTCACCTGATTATTATTATTATTCAATCACAATCATTTTCAAAATGCACATAATTTCTGTTCTTTTTTCTTCTCTTTTTATGAGGGAGGTAAGCATGTTTCAAACCATTAGATAGTTTTGGAAAAATGACACTTTAACAGGCAGCGGGCAGAATATCTATTTTTATTTTCAACTGTTCTCAACATGGTACAAAAACCAAATTTACCTGCTGGATAACAGCATCACGGTAAAACCTATATGAATGCAGTAGCATTGCAACCCTGTCAACTTGTAAGCAGTATATCCTTCCATAACTGTAATTCCACCAGTGCATTAGTATCAAAGGTCAGAACCTTCACATAGTCAAAAACAAATAAATTCATAAAGCTTACACAGTGACAATATGAACATCTTCAGCAGCAAGAACAGGCTTACTGTTAGCATCCAACTTTGCCATTGCCATCTCAAACCTTGGTAACCGAATAACACCAGCAGAGGAAAGCTGAAACGAAAAACAAAAAAAACGATTATAAATCTCTGCTAACCTATGTTGCAAAACTGAGTATCAGTTGCTATCAATAAGGTTCTAGCAGTTTCACCCTTTTGCCTGATCAATTATGACACAACAACCCAATGACACGGGTGTAGTATGTAATTTATACAAAACCTAAAGGTACCATGTTGTAAATATAATGGTATCATGGTGTAGGTATCTTGTAACCCCATTCAATGACAATAATTCTTCCACGAATTCTTGACTGTTTCGAAGATAAGTGAAATAATGATAATAAAAGAAAATACATGTTAGATGATTTAAGCGCAACATAAAAGCATGCAGTGTCGCAGTTTTATGGCTGGTTATACCTGATAGCCAGTAAAACTTTTGCATTGCATTCCTGAAGCAAGAAGGACCAAACGGCTTTCATGTGTATACTTGTACCAACTCACATTCATTTTCTTCGTGTCAACCAAATCAAGTGACTTTAGCTCTGGCATGTAAGTGTAGAGCTCCAGTCCACTGTAAGTCAACTCTAATAAGTCAAGCCGAATTATGAATGAAGTAAGCATATCTTATTGCCTAACAGATGACGCAAAACAGTAATTGAAATTGAGTTTTATAGGTGTGTTTTGTGTACTATATGCATAAACTCAAAAGCTCACATTTGAGCAACATCACTGCATTGGATCAGTTTATCTGTTTATTCTCCTACATTATCACTTGTTATAATTTTGTATTCAATATTAACAGTAAGACATGTTGCATATTCAGGGATAGGTGAGGTTTGACTATTAAAGAAATGGAGAGGGGCTTCTATTTAAGCACTCGTTCCCTTCACTTATGTAACTTTTTAATGAGTACCTGGTCTTGACAAACACGATATCACAAACTGCACAATCTGTCCAAAAGAACCCCAATATACTATCTGATTCCGACTTTGACTTTTGACTAAAAGTCTCTCCAGTGTCTCTAACCCAAAACTGAACCTCATGATTTGATGTTTGAACAGCTATAAGCTTTAAATCTAAGGAATAGCGAACAGACAATATTGGCCCTTCCCTTATTGTGTCAGTTGTTGGGGCAACATCAGAAGTAAAGGGAGAAATTTTCCAAGATACAACCTGAGACATCAGCACAAAAAGGCTTGAACTTGTATGAATTTGGCTAAAACATGTCTAAAATATGGTGAAATGAATGAACTTATAGTCCTCTTCAAGCCATCAATGTTTTAACAACCGAATATATGACTAAAAATTGAGATGGATCCAAACAGCAGCTACCTGGTCAGTGGTTGGTGAGATTAATAGCTTATTTCCATCATCATAAAATAAACCACTTGATCCATCATATCTGCATTTTAAGGGTGGATACTGAATGTACGCATGTGACAGAGCACCAGATCCACCAAACCCAGCCATGGGTTGAGAACTGGATGTACTCCCAAACATTTAAACCAGCTTTGTGCTTGAGGTTTAATGTTTGAACTTGACGGTCGCAGGGAAAACTTATCTGGAAGAATAACACTGAAGAATAAAATAACAATGAAGTTTAGTTCGATGACAAATAATAAACAGACGTATTTACAAGATCTTTTAGCTGTGATATCTAACCTTTTTATGAAAGTACCAATATATAGATATGTTGCTCTGGTATATCTGTTAAGGACAACGCTGTAGATTCAATGCTTTCCCTTAAGCTGAAGAAAGATAAGAGAATGTGGACGAAGTATTAGTTAGAGAAACACAAACAAGCTAATAAGTTAAAAACTCCAAACATATTACTAAAAATTAATACCACGTTCTGCATGCAATTCTTTAATGCAAGAAATTCTTTCAAACACATATCACGTTCAATTTGAGGAACCTTTGCTGCAACACAACTCCCGTATTCTTTTGCCTGCAATTGTTTATTAATAGATATAGTGACATGACATCAAGAATTACACAATATTAATCTTTGCAAAATGCCCTATCCCATGAACTTAACAAGTATGAGCCAGGAGAATGGATAACGATGTACCCACATCTGGCCATGATACGTAGGCCCAACCAGGGAGTATTCTCCAAGGGGTATATGGTTTGCCCGTGGATCTTCCTAAAGGCTAAAAATGGAATAATGTGGTAACACTCCCTTAAAGGATGAATCATCCACATCCTGAAGGTTACACTTACAAGTACAACCGCAGGTAAAGGCTTGCCCTGGGCTAAGAATTCTTGCCTCCGCAGGTAAAGGCTTACACACCCAGGCTATAGAAAATGCCTAATCCTTGGAAATCTTATCTTGTGCTCCAAGTAGTGAAACAAAAACCAACAAAACCTAGAAAGAGAGTGTCTTATGAGGACTACCCTGTGTGACAGCAGGAATGGTTACTACAATTAGACTTGCTGCTTTCCTATTGGAAATGGTTTATAGAATGCTACATTCTGATTGGACTTACAAGTCTCTGTTTGGGCAAGCAATCCCTTATGTTTCACACTTATAACTTTCTCTTCACCGTGTAAGCCTCTAAAGTGTTTGCTTTCTATATCAGGATGTGAGAAAAATCCATCGATCTACTTCCCATTCAATCTCACCTTTGCATGGTTGCACCCATCGCATTTTTAATTTTTTAGTGCATGACCGATAAACATGAGTACAAAACAATTAGAATAAAATCAGCATTTGAGCCACTCAGATAAATTTTCTCACTTTATCATTGGTCTTAACAAATAATTACAACTAAATAGCTGCAAACACAATATCTAATGCGTACAACCTACTTTCATATCTAACTTAGTACTTTAACTCTTAAATATTGTCATCTTATATTCTTATGTATGTTTGATCGCACTGGACTTCTTCTTTATCTAGTTCTTATATAATACTTTTGTTTGCTTTTCTTTCCATATTTTGTGCCAATGGCCCTCTTGACCTTTGAGTCAGACAAACTACATTAAACTACAAACTGATAAGAACTTATTGCATTTTGACTTTTGAGTAACAAAAAATAACTATGTCAAGTGTGAAAATATCATTTTAGTGCAAATCAATTCGTATTTTGTGAAGTTGGAAAGTTACAAAATCTGGCACTCAATGTATATCTTTATTTCCATGTGGATTTTTTCGTATGATCATGATGCTGTGTAATATTAATATTAATCAAAGACTAAAGAGTGAGCTATACCGTTTTAAAAATTCTTGAAGGGCAAATTAAAACTAACACGGTTCACGTGTCTGTGACAAACTAGAACTTGCTTTCTTGAAACCTTTTCCCAACTATAATTTTGTAAATCTTAATTAATTTTTTTAAACGTTATATATATTCACCCATGGATTAACTGACACCATCAAGACACTAAACAAAATGATTAAAAAAAATCTAAGCAATTCGCTCTAGTTAAACAGCTTACCTGAGCTCCACAATTCACCAGAATACGTTTAAGTGGGGAGGATGTGGCCTTTTCTTTCATTATAAACTACCTGATATATATAAATTACACAATATTTAGGTTTCCAAATTTTCAACTCAATTTACAGAATGAATAGTTACAAACATAATTCTTTCAATCAGTTCAACACGAATATACTCCAATCTTCCAATAAATGCAAGGCTTTTTATTTTGGACTGTCACAGAAAATGCAATGTTTTCTATTTTAGAATAATCCATTTCAAATTTACCTATTTGCTCAATATCAATCATTACACGAAATTGGTGAAACAGATTCTTGTCCTTATCTTGTTAACCGTTAATTCACTACTATTTTACTTACATTCATAGATATCAAGGGTCATAACATTACTATGCATGACCCTTTAAACTTGAACATAGTTGTTAATAGCGACCTATAGCGAATAACATAGCTTAGCTTAGCACTCATGTGTCGCTATATGGTTGATAGCGGGAAATAACAAGTTGTCTTTTTTTGTTTATTTTTTTGGTAAAATCTACATATAAAATATCTCTAAAAGTTTCTTCAAATGTATCGCTAAATACAAAATAGCGCCCGTTATTCCATCGCTATCGCTACGTAGCATATCAGTAGCTTGTCACTATCATCCGCTATTTACTATTGACAACTACGGACTCGAATAAGTAGCTCCACAACCTCTGATGCAAGGAAACCAAAAGTATCAAAAGCAAACGGCGTAAACACGCGTCGGTTGTCAAGGCACGCATTCGCGACTTTGGTCACCTTACTCGATTCATTGCACTTAGCGTTCAAAACATCTTCAATACACTTTGACCTCTACCAATATCATTGCTAAAAAAAACTAGTCACACCTAATCACAGTGACCTTAATATTATATTACACTATATCAGTGATCAATCCTAATAACCGTTCGTTACAGAGTAACTAGATTGGATCCATAAACCCTAACCAACACCTATCAAGTAATAATAACAGTAAAAACGCAAATTACACCAATCAGACACGAATTTAACTAATTATTATTAACATAGGGCTTAAAACCATTCGTTGACTTTAAATTACCTCATGAATTAGGATTATCAGAAAGCTTTGCGTAGAGGATAAGTATTACGGTAGAAGGTAGTTTTAATAAATAACAGAATCACGAACTGGATTGAAGGTAGGTGTTGTGCATAAATAGAGGGCACTCCAGATCCGGATTATACTACCCATGGGTTGAAAATGAAATCAACCGGTTCAGGATCGGTCCTTCACAGGTAGCTCAGTTGGTGAATGAATCAGGGATCTCTCTTGGAAGTTTCAGGTTCGATTCCCACGAATGACATAATGAGAAAATGATGGATGACTCATGGCCTACGGCCATGAGTTCGAGTCCTGATCTCGCCAGGTTTTACCGGTTCACTACTGTCGTGCCTTCGGCAGGTATGTGGGTCGGGTTTTCCCTGGAAGCGGGCTGTCGGGCGGGCTAGGAGCTTCGTGCGTCCGGGGTGGGGCGGACTGTGCCCTTGTTTTTGCCACTGAGGGGCCGCGTACGAAGTACCCGGCATTGTTTAGTTGGCCGTTCAAAAAAAAAACCGGTTCGGGATCGAAACCCAGTCTGAAATTAACGGTGTAATGTAACATTTTGTTTTGTGGACAAAAATAAACAGTAGAGTATTAGTTGTTTCGTTATCTTCTGGTATTGTTAAATATGTATTTTATAGGTGAAATGGGCGTTTGTGTATTGAAATAATTAAACGGGTGTTTAAACTTGTCAATGCTGTTTAAGGAGTAGATGGATAAATGAATAATTATATCCAAACAATATATATCTACACACACCTAGTGTTACATGTATAATTACTAATTACGATAACATATACATATATTAACATCTGTGAAAAGATAACTATGAGTTAAAACATTGAAATTATCATGATTCCGAAAAAAGACTCAACTTTTGTTTTTGCTTAAGCCCCCAAATAAATTGGGGCGGTTGTTGTATTGTCCATGTAATCCATTTGTCTAAACGAGGTGTAGATGGATGCAATCAAGTTGTAAGACTATGCGGAGTGGGAGCGGGAGGGGCTGGAACACCGCCACAGAGTGGCGTGGAAGGGGGCGGGAGTGGGGGGGCGGGAGGGAAGCCACTGGCGTGGGGGGAGTTGTTTGGCCACGTGGCAAGATGTTATTGGGCCAGCTTTTTTTTTTTTTTTTTTTTTTAACTTTAACACAATATAATATTATTTTCTTCCCCTCCCCCTCTTCCCCCCTTCCACTCCCCACAATTATTTTCCCCCCACAAGGGCCCCACAAGTGCCACATGGCGCTTCATCCCCCTCTTTCCCGCCTCCCACTCCTTATAGTCTAAAGATAGGTTAGGCAATTTAATTTTAATACAACTTGAATTTATCCTCCCAAATTAATTAGGACGATTGTTGTACTCTTCATGTAACTCACTTGTCATTGTGTAATCCATTTATCTAAATGGGGTGTAGATGGTTGTAACCACATTGTAAAGTGTCATAAATGATGTATAAATGGTTCGACATGTTAGACGATTTAATTCTAATACAACCTGAAACTAAACTCAACGTGGGTTAAGTTTGTATACCATATTTATCTAGGTAATTTTTGTGAATATATGACATAGTTCCAAGTTATGGGCTGTTTGGCAACCTCTGTGCCAGTAAGTATTGAGCCATTAAGAGGTCTAATTAGGCGAGAGACTCTAAAGTAGTAAGATGTCTGACTTGACTTGGCTCAGCTTAGCTAGTTGGTGTTGAAGGAGGTGGTGCGTGAATCAATGGCTGACTGATGGTTATAAACACATGTAAATTGATTAAGAGGTAAATTTTCCATTCTATATCATTTTAAAACTTAATAGGTAAGAGGTTTGCTGATGGCCGTAAACACGGGTGAATTGATTAAGAGATAAAAATATTATTATATCTATATTAAAGTAACTACACCTGAATAGTGTCTAACCTTTAAAATACGTCACTCCTATCCAATGAATTGGCAATCCATTTTTCATTTGTTCACGTCAAAGTTTTTCTCTGCCTATTTTCTTATTAGTCCACGTAATTGCCCACAAATAATAAGAGATGCTTTTGTTTTTCCCCCTTTTACGCATTGTTTGTTATATGTTTTTAT
The DNA here is from genome assembly GCA_030844895.1 of Ambrosia x helenae. Taxonomy (NCBI): domain Eukaryota; kingdom Viridiplantae; phylum Streptophyta; class Magnoliopsida; order Asterales; family Asteraceae; genus Ambrosia; species Ambrosia x helenae. Next base: position 5,518,712 of record CM061228.1, read on the forward strand.
AATAGATATAATTTGTGATAACAAATATAGAAGCAATTGATTCTGTCACAATTTAACTTCTACCTCTTTTAGCTATTTATTTGTTAGTATTTTGTTTCTTTATAAATTATTTTTAACCGTTGCAAATTATCTTAATCGTTGCAAATTTTAGCACAGCAAGTATTGCCCACCTTACTATAATACACTCTTACAAGACAAACGCTAAACGTAGCGAAGCGTGAGGTACGACACCGTAATGCGCCCGCGGCGAAGCGCGGGGAACTAACACCTAGTTTACTATTATTTTAAAACTTAATGGGTAAGATGTTTACTTATTGATCCAAAGATGTCATGTCAGTAAACCAAACAACACCTAATAATGAGTAGGCTCTTAATAGAATCATAAAGATTACAAAACAACCCCTCAAGCTTAGGGCTGAGCAATTCACGGTTCGGAACCACTCGAACTGAGAAACCGACGCAGAACCATTAGATCCGAACCGTATTCTTGTATTTAGGGTTCGGTTCCAGTTCTTAAATTTTGGTGAAAATGGTTCCCGGTTCGGTTCGGTTCAGAACCGCAGTTCTGTTTAAAGAACCGCTAGAACTGGGTGAGGTTAAAACTTTAAATATCATATATAAAACCCTATTAATTTAGTGGGTTTTTCCAAGTAGTTTGTATACCAACTATCCACATTTTCAATTCCCAAGTTTAATCTTTATAAAAAAATACTTTTTCGAGTCATGTTAATTATATAATATCTAACAAACTTGTTGTGATAGGAGTTCCATTTAGATTATGTAATTTCTATAAAAACATATAGAGTACAATAAAGGGAACGAAAATAGCTTAAACTGAGAATCAAGGCTTACAAATTCATTTATAAGGTGCACAGGTTGGCCTATAATGTGTATCGGACAATGATGTAGTATAACATGTGACATTAGGAATGCATGACGCATATCATTCGTAGTGTCAAAATTACAATCATTGCATATATGCAGTTGGTATTGTGCACTTCTAAAGATGTATCATATGTCCGTAATATGAGTAGGACACCACACTTTAGTTTACTAAAGTTGCATTTGATTTAATTGTTAGTTTTAGGATTTAATTGACAACCGGTTCCGTCAAGAACCGTTTAACTCGGTTCCGTCAAGAACCGTTTAACTCGGTTCCGAACCGGTAGATTTTTATACGGTTCGGTTTCGGTTCTTATATTTATCACTAAACGGTTTCGGTTCGGTTCAGTCCGGTTTTAAACCGTTGCACACCCCTACTCAAGCTTGTTTGGTTCTTACAGTTATTGGGTTGTGCTTGTTTGGTTTCTATTGGGCCTTTTTATTGAAGTTGTTCTTTATCAAAACACAAGACTTTACATCACGTCAGACGGTCAGAACAGTCCATGACCATAAAAAGTTTTTAGTTAAAGTTTTTAAATTGGACTTTGCTTTAATAGTTTTTGGATTGGGCTCATAAACAAAAGGCCCGTTGTAGTATGAACGGCAATTAGTAAACCAAAAATGTTTTTTTTTTCAAATAAATAGTTTATTTATAGGTTATAAATTTCATTTGGAATGGGGCTAAAACATTGAAACCAGTATAAGATATATTACTTTTAAAATCTAGAACATAAAAAATCTAGAACATAATCTAGAACATATGTTTTTTTTGTTATGTACAAGAAAAAACAATTATAGTTACAATCGTAGAAAATATAGTCATATACTTCTATTACGGGCTTCATTTGATCCCAACACTGCAATACAACTAATGGATTGAAGCATTAAGGTTCAATCCAATACTCCTTCACAAAAATAAAAATAAATAAATACGAAAGAGTTAATTGCAGTTTTCGTTCATGTGGTTTGCCCTAACTAACAGGTTCAGTACGAGTATAACACTCTGAGTCCCTATGGTTTAGCAGTGTTACAGGTTGTGGTGGTGGTGTTGTAGGTGGTGGTGGTGAGTGGGTTGGTTGGAGAAGAAGATGGATGGAGAGATATAATAGTCATTTCACTCACAATCTAAAAGAAAAACTAACTAAAGTTAATAAGATGGATATAAAGGGTTAGCCCAACAAACCACAGAAACTCAAAGTGTTATCCTCGTGTTGAACCTGTTAGTTAGGGCAAACCACGGGGACGAAAACTGCAATTAATTCTAAATGGAAAAAAAAAAAAACAACCCCTATTGTGAAGCGGATCCACATTTCTCTCGAGAGCCTCTCTCCCACTATGTAGGATTGTAGGTGTTAGATTTGGTAGAATCTAAATATTACTTGTAAATCATGTAAAGTTTGTTACCTATACTCATTTAACTATGCATTAATTACAAGAGAAATTGAACAGTGTTAAGTGATAGCTTTGTAAATATGTGGTTAGCCAGGGGTAACAAACACACGTAACTTCAGCCTTTGTCCACGCGTCTCTTCATGTTGCCTCCTCATAAACCAGCTTATGCGTGTCTTCATTTAAACAATCCGTGTCTTCGTTTAAACAATACACATAAATACAACAAGACAAAGAGTTCCAACAAATTGATCAATATGGAGAGAGAAAGGGGGAGGGTAGAAGAGTGTGGGATAGATTAACGGCAGCCTACCATAGTCTCTGAAGAGGAAAACGAGTACCTCCAAATGGTATGGATTAACGGGATTGATCAAAGATGAGTTGAAGTTGGTTGTTATTGCTTAGATATGGATAAACATGCAAAATAGACACTATTAGGCTCGTCACAAAGGAGAAGGAAGGTCTCTCTGTGACCAACCTCCGGCGTGAGAATAAGTATGAGTTTCTAAAATGGTAAAGTAGAGAGAAAAGTGTTTGGTTCGGAGGTTTACCAGTGTCCTTTAGTGAGGGGTGGAATTGAGGTATTTATACCTTACTATGTAGGCTTTGGGCTTTCAAGGGCCCATGGGCTTTTACACAGAAGCTACGCTATCGGAATATTTGATCTGGTCGTGGCAACGTCGGTTCGGCCTTCGGCCGCGAACCACATATTCTGTTCAGTCTCCGGCCTAATTTTTTCTTCCAACGATTAGCAGCAAGTGTAACACCCCGCCTCTAATATAATCCAATATTGTCCGCTTTGCCAACCAGAAGCTCACGGATTTGTTTTTGGTTGCCCGAGTGAAAACTTCTTAGGAGGTCACCCGTCCTAGTACTACTCCCACCTAAGCATGCTTAACTGTGGAGTTTTCATGTGCTCCACAGCCAACTAAGTCTAAAACGTGTTGGTGATTTATGAGGCAAGACATTACTTATGAACCAAGATCTATCTTGTTCACGAACGAGGTGGGATATGCCTAGGGTGTTACAATCACCTCCTTCATGGAATCATCGTCCTTAATGAGGTTTGCCCCACCATCCCGAATGACACAAGAGTGTGATACATTCTGTAACACCTCGCCTCTAATATCACCTAATATTGTCCGCTTTGCCAGGCAGAAGCTCACAGATTTGTTTTTGGTTGCCCGAGTGAAAACTTCCTAGGAGGTCACCCATCCTAGTACTACCCCACCTGAGCACGCTTAACTATGGAGTTTTCATGTGCTCGACAGCCAACTAAGCTCAATTTAAAAACACTTTGGTGATTTATGAAGCAGGACATTACTTATTAAACAAGATCTCTCCTGTCCACGGACGATGTGAGATATGCCTAGGGTGTTACAGCAAGAAATAGTGGTTTATCAGTGCAGTGACGGTGACGAGGAGTTCATCTAGGGTTCCGGTGAGGTTCCGGTCAAGCTCCGGTAAACCCATGTTCACCTACATTTCGATTTTCAGTTAGATCGGTTTATGGTGTGTTTTGCTGACTATGGCTATTTTTGTTCATTCTAGCTTTCTGCAGGGTTCAGTTGTATCAGGTTAACTACGGTAACAAACTGTGGTTAGGTTAACCAGTCTAATATTTTATTTTTAGGTATTTTTTTTTGCTTGCAAGTGTTGTTATCTGATGTAGTATAAATGTATTTGATGTTTAAGTTGACCATAATGTAAGTTAACGTGTGTGTTTTTATGAACTTTATGTGATTCACGCTAGTAAAGATTAAATGGACAGGGAATAGGGGATATTTTCCTAATATGGCGAAACTCAAAGACCATGGTTGTTAGGTAAGTTGTTTATTTAATAATAGATTTTTTGATATACGAAGATTATATGAATTGTTTGTGTTTTATGTTCTGCAGTTTACCATGTGAATTTTGGTTGAATCATCGCTGCCATGGCTAAGGCAATGATATATCAATCAATTTCCGAGGATGTTCTCCTTCAAGTTGCGAAGTATTAGCATCCAAGAGATATGTGGTTTGATTTTAATGAAATAGAAAAGAGTCGTGAATGCGTTTCTCACAAAATCTGGTTGCTTGTTTGTGTTTTCGATCTGGTTGTTCCAACATTTCTTCTTCCTTAACTTTAGAGATGTAAGAAAATGAAGAGAATGTGATTGCTTAAGCTTTCGAAAGTTGCATGATGATGGGTAATAAATCCCGAAATTTGGACACTATAAACTTTGGGAAATTTCGAGGGTAGGTATAATAGGGCCTAGTTTCTATCCTAGTAAGGGTGGACGGGTGGTCCGTGATGGCCACCCTATGATCGCTGTGATAGCGTGATACACCGGCCCGCGTAAATAATCACGGCCGCGATTGGTTTATTTCGTGACATACATCGCGGAGCTTAAGCTAGCTAGCCGTTGGCTGGCAGCGGTCATCTTAACTAAAATTTAAAAAAAAAAAATTTTACCTACATACATACTCACACAAATTTACCCATTCATACCCACACTCACACAAATTATTCTTCTATACAAAAGAAGATCGTCAAGGGTAAACTTCAATAAGTAAATCGAATTAGTTGTACACCTTACCAAACAGTTACAGACTATAAGCATCCAACTCAGTTTTATTCGATTAACTTATAAATTGTTTGATCGGTTTTACCAACACTACAAGAATTTGCATATGTGGCGACGAAGGCTATCACGAATGGCATGTCTTCAGTGTAGGGTGTCTCAAGTTTTTGACCAAATATTGTTTAAGCCGATACCTTGTCGCTAATGTTATATTTTGAGGGCAGGAGATGTGAAAAAGAAGCAACATGTTTTAAAGTTTTCTTGACAACTTGTTGTCTAGATAGGTTAAATATTTTCTCTTATTTTAGTGAAGTTTTTTTTTTGTACGACAAATGAATTTTAGGACAACTCTATGGCGATGACATATCGTTGCTACAGGTAAAATTTATTTTGATAAAGTGTTTCCTTAATTGATAAATGTATTTTAGGGTGACCCTATAGGGACGGCTTAGGAAAATAACTTTTTTTTTTCTTCTAGTGCAAATAGTTACCGATCTAACGGCTTAAACATGTTCCACTTGTTCTTGTTTTCAAAACAGTGATTTTCAAGAGTAACTTCAAAGTCATTTTCTAAGCATTCATAAATACAAATGGACCCCCATTAAGCAGCTCTTAGAGGCTATGGGAGACAATGCTATCATCATTTATTGACATATATGTGTTGAAAAGCTTTCTGATTTAAATCTACTCTTGAAAAGGACAACTAATTTATAGCAAAATCAAGGATGAAGGATCCCATTAATGAGCATATCTAAAACTTGATTCATAATATTAACAAAGTGAAATATTTAAAGGTTGTTCGAATTTTGTTATTTTATTTCAAATGTAAACTAACCTACCCCTAAATACTTTTATTAACCCTATATACCTCATAATACCTTCATCTTGCAAGATTTGAACCACCTACTTCATGGATAGAAGGGAGACATAGACCACATATGCTTGTCTTTAAAATCAAAGATGTGTTGTATTTTGATTTGAATAGCTTGTGTTTGATTTTGGTTAATATATAATCATGTTTCATCATGACCTCTAGTTAATTTGTGATACAAAAAAAAAAATTAAAAAAAATTTGACTCGTTAGACTAATATAGACGGGCGTAAAGGATAATCATCGTTGTTTCTTAAAATTTCGTTACCTTAAAAATATATTCCTGTAGACCATGACACCATATATATCGTTTTGTTGAGCATGTAAACTTATGTATAGTTGTATTTGCACAAATAAGCGCGTAAACGTTACAATCATATTCTATCGAGTCCGTTGGATTTGTTTGTGACATTAAAGTTCACATGTGCATCTTTTATATGTTTTGGAAGATGCAATGTTTTCAACTAACAAGCTTCCATGTAAAGGGTCCTACCATATGTCAAAGTTTATAACTAAAAGATTGAAGTTAAGAAGTTTGTGTGGTTGAAGTAGTAGAACAAAAGAAGTTTAAAGAGGAGACATATTTGTATGTGGAAATCTGAGTACTTTGTGTCATGGACCACATTGATAATGGCAATATATAGTAAAGATGATCATCATAAAGAGAGGCCAAGAACAATGGTCCACCAAAACATGTGTTGTATCAACTTAAACCTCAATCTATATTTTATTCCATTAAAGAATATATAGTCAATCATTGACATGTATTTTAGTGACCTAGGCGTAATCTTCTTCTATTCATATTTGTTAAAGTAACATATCCTCAAAACATGTGGGATTGTCAAGTCATCTATCATCATGTCACGTTGCAATGGGAAAAGAAGAAACAAATGACAGATACTTATATGGTAAATAAGTTGACGTAAATTGATCACATCTACAGTTGATTGACATTCATGTGGCTTATTGGATTCGCTTGACGAATTAATTGGGTAATTTCTTGCGGAACTTGTGGTGTATCTTCGTTGTCATGAGTTGGATTTTTAGATATAAACCTTTCCTATTAACGTGCGCGTATGCAATTTATGGATGTATCATTTAGCAGATATAGATTCCTGTACAAAAAACATTTTTCGTACAAAGTGTGAGAAGTCTATGTAGTAATCATGTTTTAAATTTGGGCTATGATGTCTTCGATTCCATTTGTATCAGTGGCAAAGCTTGAGAATTTGGACCGGGGGGTCGGAAGTCAGCGGTCACGGGACGAGACGTAATTCTTTTTTCTGTAGCTATGGTACGAGTGATATGTTCGGGTCGGTGATGCGATTTGAGTCAAGTTGAGTCAAACATTAAATACAAAAAATATCAAAGTTCTAAGCATTGTTTAACAAACAATTGAACAAATACACTAAAACATTAAAAATGAGACAAATAGTTGATACATGGATGAACAATTACAGTGTAGCCCATCGACCTTTAAGATTTTGGAATGCTTTAATTATGGATAGGGGTGCAAACAAGCAGAGCTAAGCCTGAGCTCGACCAGGCTCGAGCTCGAAAGACTTATGAGAGCTCAGCTCGTTTACTATCTATTAGTTAATATTTTAAATAAAAGTAATATAAACAATATGTTCGGAGCTCGATAAATGAAGTTTGGCTCAGGCTTGTTTAGTAAACAAACTTAAACGAGGGGGTAAATATTATTAAATCTTAATAAACCTAATATTACATTAAGGCTCGACGAGCCTGACAAGCTTCACATGCTAGGCTGAGCTCGGGCTCGATTAGTAAACGATCTTTGTTTTAAGCTTAAGCACGGGCTCGATAAGGCTCGGCTCGTTTAGAGGTTTTTACCAAGCCGAGCTTGAGTAGCTAAGAGATAACAACTGCATCGCTTGCTCATTAAAATCTACTATCCCGCTCATGTAGTTGTTGGGCTTAGGACTTTAGGATTTAGACTTTACATTTACTTTGCTTTGTATAAAAGTTTTGGTTTATATAACTAATTTTTCTTTTTAAAGCGGGGGGTCGAAACTGTATATACCAAAAAAATTCCATACGAAGACTATATACTTGAAACTTCTGAGCGAAAATTCAGGGGGGGGGGGGTCAGCCGCCCTTCCCCGCCCCTTAAATACTACGCCACTAATTTGTATTGTATTATATAGAAAGACACCGAACATAACAATTTAAAACACAATCAAATGTATTCTAGACATGGAATTTAAACACATTGATTACTTTTTTCGTATAGCGTTTTAGATTGAATGTCGAGAATACATTAAATAGTGTTTTAAATTGTTATGTTTTGTGTTTTTCTATATATAAAACATCAAGCCTAAAATTTAAAACACAATCCTAATACACTTTGTACGAAAAATGTCCTTTGCATAGGACCTAATATATTTGTTTGAAGTGTATATTCACACACAAATGTGTGTTACTCCATATAGGGCGCAACTCTTAAAGGGCAAGGAGGGGTGGCCGACCCCCTCGAATTTTCGCTCAGAAGTTCCGATTATATAGTATTCGTATAGAATTTTTTTGGTATATATGGTTTCGACGCCCCGAAACTGGCTTTCGACCCCCCGAAACTAGTGACTTCCGACTCCTCGGTGACTTCAACCCCCAAAGTTTTGGGTCAAGCTTCGCCACTGACTTCATATCAAGTCCACGTCTCAATCAAAGATGTGGACCACATGGTTCAATCTATGAAGTAAATTTAAGAGTTACTAATTCTTTGAAACTACCGAGATTCTTAGACCATGCGTAGTGGGGGGCTTTATATATAAAACCCCCGTTTCTGTTTGGTCCACGTGGCTGCTGAGTCAGCATGGTATATTAAAATTAAAAGAGTAAATTGTCAAATTCGTCCTTAAGGTTTGACTAAATTTGCTAGATTCATCATAAACAAGTTTTTTTCTTATCTGGACCTTTTAAGTTTGCATTTTGATATCAAATCAATCCAAAAGGTAAACCCAATTAAGTTGATCATTTAAATGGGGGGTATTATGGTTAATTTACTCTATTATTTAATTAATATTTTATAACAAATTATTTAATTTAAAATCTACCTCACCCCACCCCCACCCGCCCTCACTGTCTCCTAAATCTCTCAACCTGCTGTCAAAAAGTGACTGGCAAAGCCCGAGGAACCAAGGGTTTGTATTTAGTAGAATAGGTTTTGCGATTCAAAAAGGGATAGCGACGCAGCTTGTTGCTCGCTTACCCATTATCTAGATGTAACCTGGATATTTTCCATATTATTAATTGAGAATGATTTTATTAATGACAAAGAGTCAAAGACTTTACTAACATTTTCTGTTAATGATCTTTTAGGGAAACGTTGAAGGTCAAAAGGTTGACCAGTGGTGTGCATTCATGGTGGTATAGTTTTTTTTTTTGAACGATCAACAAAAATTCATGGTGGTATAGTGATGATCTTTTTTTTCTTGGGGGTGGAGGGTGGGGGTGAGGTAGGTTTTTTTTTTTTTTTTTTTTTTTAAGAGGTAAATGTATAATTAAAATAGTAAATTTAGTGGATTAAAAAAATCAAAATAATTTAAATATAGTAAATTTACCAATTTGCCCTTCATTTAACTAATCAACTTAACTAGGTTTACTTTTTGGATTGATCTGGCATCAAAATGCAAACCTAAAGGGTCCAGATGAGAAAAAAAATTATTTTGGATAATCTAGCAAATGAAAATCTGATCCAACCTCAGAGACGAATTTGACAATTACTCAAATTAAAACAGGTTCTCTTTTTCATGGTTCTCGAAGTTAATATACTTGAATTGCATATACTTGAAACTTGTTACTAGAAAAAGAGAGGAAAGAGACTAAGAAAATTACTTATTTATAGAGAACCGGTTTAATCTTTTTATAATTATACGCTATTAGTTTTTTTTTTTTTAATAATAAATGAATGATTTGGATTGGTTCTCGCACTTACTACATTATACATGGTTCTGAATTAACCATCCCCTATGTGTGTAAATATACTAAAAGAAGTTATTCTAAAAACTGTAAGACAAAAAATTATAACATGGTAACATAGGAAAATTCACATAGTGTTAACCAACGTAAACGCCCTTTTCCTCACATGGTGTTGTCATCACGTTTTTACTTAAGCTTAAGGGCTGTTTGGTAGCCTCTTAATCAGCCTCTTAACCATTCAGCATTCAGACTGTTTGTTTCAGCATCTGAATGGATTGATTAAGTCCTGAACCATTAATTAGCTAATAAGAGATGTTGAATGATTCAGCTCTTAACCAGTCAGAGCCTCTTAACTATTCAGACAATCTTAATGATTCAACACTTTATTTTTACACTCTTTAGGAAATAAAAAAAATACATTTTAACATAAACCGATTCTTTTTACAGCTTATATCATGTTTTATCTTATGTTTCAATGTAAATGGTAAAATAATAAATAAATAAATGGTTTATTTCTCTATCCCACTATTTATTTGATGTTGTCTCCTGCTCTCTCCTAGATCTAGATTTTCTTTATAAAAGGGTGGTGATATTTAAACCCCCAGCTTCTATTTAAACCCCTCAGAAGCGCCTCGCTTAGGCCTAAGCGAGGCGCTTCTGGGGGGTAATTTATTTTGGTAGTTTTTTGGTGTTTTGAGTTTTTTTTTTTTAATTTAATAATTATAAAAAGTTAAAAAAAAATTAAATGTCAATGACTTAAACTTGACATCATCTTCTTGTAATTACTTTTCAGTTGTTATCCGAGAGATAGCGGTCAACGATGAAGACAACCCGAAAGTGGATACCATGGATCAGAGAGATTCAAGCTAATTAAACTCATATCTCAAGCCGGTGCAAGTTATGTTGTAACGAAATCATTCTCACATGAATATCCTGCGTAAAGGACTAAAGCCACATATCTTGCCATTAATACCAACTGAATTTTACTTGCTTGCATGAAAAGTTCATTGTACGATGTCTTTTTCAGAGGACCTCGACTCTTGAGATGTTGCAGGTGTTTGAAAAGTTTGAACTGAAATTGAACTTTTCATGCAAGCAAGTAAAATTCAGCTGGTTTACTAATTTCATAGTCTTGATACTTTTAACAATCGGATCGGTGCTAAACAATAGAAAGTAATTACAAATATTGCAAGAGGGTCACTATTCATATATAAAGAACATTAATCGGTTTCATCTTTGTTTTATTGAGTTCAACTTTCCATGATCTACCTTTATCATCTCAGAGAGATATCTGTCAAACGATGGAAGGGAACCCGAAACAATAAAAAGTAATTACAAAGAAGATGATCAAAGATGCTACAACATAACTTGCACCGGCTTGAGATATGAGTTTAGTTAGCTTGAATATCTCTGATCCATGGTATCCGGTTGTTTTCAGGTTGTCTTCATCGTTGACCGCTATCTCTCGGATAACAACTGAAAAGTTGTCTCATTAATTCCAATTCCACCGGTGCAATCAGAATCTGAAGAGAAGCTATCATCTCAGAGAGATATCTGTCAACGATGATGGCGCAGCAGAGGTTAGCGGTAACTTTAAATTTTGAATGATCGTCGGTTTGCTCTCTATATCTCAAGCCGGTGCAAGTTATGAAATGACACATGCAGAATGTAATGTCATGCACAAATGTGATTTTGTATTAATGGCAAAGTGATTTGTAAGGGAAGAAGAAGAGAATGTTATATATGTTTACCTTCCCATGGATATGAGTTTATTAGCTTGAATCTCTCTGATCCATGATATGAGAGCATAAGAGAAGAGATAATAACATATGAGCTTCAACATAACTTGCACCGGATGATTGCCAATGAGATTGATAACTGGACAGGTTAGCCAGGTGTTTGTCAAAAAGGTAGAGCACACCACTAGAGCAAAAAGTTGTGTGTATGAATAGTGACCCTCTGGCAAACCTGCCATTATTTAGCGTAAAAAGTTCATTGTACATATACCTCCTTATTTAAAAACAAATCACATCATTGTAGAGGTTACTAGGTTACTCATTACCGTTGGACGTTGAAGGTAAACATGGACAGTGAGAAGTGAGATTGATAACTTCTTTATGGAAGTTGCTAAAATAGTTAAACAAAAGCTGAAATTGAACAGTTATTTGGCAACATACTTGAAATCAATGGGAAGATAAACAATCCTCATCCACAATGTTCTTACCTATGAGTTTAATTAGCTTGAATCTCTCTGATCCATGGTATCCACTTTCAGAATCTGAAGAGAAGCTATCATCTCAGAGAGATATCTGTCAAGTAATTACAAGAAGATGATCAAAGATGCTACAACATAACTTGCACCGGCTTGAGATATGAGTTTAATTAGCTTGAATCTCTCTGATCCATGGTATCCACTTTCAGGTTGTCTTCATCGTTGACCGCTATCTCTCGGATAACAATTGAAAAGTTGTTTCATTAATCTATAAATAAATCCTTACAAAATATTTTTAACTTAAATCTTTGAGCATACCACACTTAGAGGGTCACTATTCATACATAAAGAGTATAATCGTGATGTGATGGATTTTTATATCTGCAACTTAGTTCCTTTTTACCTGGTTGCAAAGGAACTTCAGGTCAGCCAGACCTTTGTCAAAAGCAAGTGTGAAGATCAAGATCAAGAAGAACAGTACGGTTAATGATGAAGGTGTGTTGTATGTATAAAATTGTGAATAATTGTAGTGTGTTCGGTGCAGTCGACGAACATCATTCAAAATTTCAACTTCCCGTTCAGGTGCTTAAGTCCACCTTGAAGACTGGATACCATGGATCAAAGAGATTCAAGCTAATCAAACTCATATCTCAAGTTGGTCTAACAACTGATTTTGACTTGCTTGCATAGGAATCTTGAACGAAATTATACAGTTATTTGGAATGTTCCTGATCATTACAGTGAGATTGATAACTTCTCTATGGAAGCAACAAATTCAAAACAGAGGTAGGTTTTCCAGAGGGTCACTATTCATACATAAAAAGATCAAGAAGAACAGTACGGTCAACGATGAAGGTGTGTTGTATGTATAAAATTGTGAATAATTGTGAGAGTCGATATGAGAGCAATAATCCATCGAGAACTAGAGAAACAGAGAATAAGAGAAGAGATAATAACATATGAGCTACAACGACGTCGTATTTTGGAAGCTGAAGTTCGGAGAGAACTAAATATTCGGTTGTTGTTTTTCTTCTCTATACAGAGTGACGATAGGCGTTTTCGATTTCCAAATGAATCAACGACTTAAACTTGACATCATCAACCACGTATAGTCAAATATTTATTCTCCATATCCATACCTTGTTTCAAGTATCTTGTAAAATTCATTTCGTCTTCAAGACTCCTATGAGTCACAAAGGGGGAAATATATATGACGTTTGAGCATACGAAATTGTGCAAGAGTTTGACATTATTGTGTTCAAACATCAAGGAGACATGGTGTTTGACTTTTTTGTGTTTGACCCATCCGGATGTGAAAGACAATATCCATATTTACCTGATTATAAGAGAGGTCGAAGATATTGCTCAACAAACATTATTATTATTATTTTATTATATTTGTAATTTAGTTCCTTTGTTTTATTATTATAATAATTTATTATTTTCAAGAATCGGAAATTAGTAAAACGATTTAATAAATCATTGCTCAGACGTTAGGGTTTGATAAACACAAAACTTATTATTTATAAAGCAACAAAAACACAAATCGTACCGTGAAATAAAGAGAGGCCCATTAGGAGTGCCGTGGAGGAAGATCGTCGGTTTGCTGTAGTCGATGATGGCGCAGAGGTTAGCGGTAACTTTAAATTTTGAATGATCGTCGGTTTGCTCTCAATATACCAACCAACAGTCGATCCGACTGTTCATTTCTCTCTATAACAAAGTAAAATTCAGTTGTTATCGGAGAGATATCGGTCAACGATGAAGGCAACCTGAAACGACATGAACATTTATAACCTTTCTGTACCTGTGGCCAAAAGAACCTGATAAAGGCTGTACACGAGTTATTTGGACTGTTGCTAAAATAGTTAAACAAAAGCTGAAATTATACAGTTATTTGGAATATTCTTGATCATTACAGTGAGATTGACTGTTATCGGAGAGATATCGGTCAACGATGAAGGCAACCTGATCATTACTTTTCATGCAAGCAAGTAAAATTCAGTTGAAGGCAACCTGATCATTACTGTTCAATTTCAGCTTTTGTTTAACTATTGTAGCAACTTCCATAGAGAAGTTATCAATCTCACTGTCCAGTTATATCCACTTTCAACTAAATCTTTCTCTGATATACTCTATATCAACCGGCTTGAGATATGAGTTTAATTAGCTTGAATCTCTCTGATCCATGGTATCCATACCTTGTTTCAAGTATCTTGTAAAATTCATTTCGTCTTCAAGACTCCTAGGGAGTTACGTGCATTATCTAGTATTGAAACTTGCGATTAATAATATATTAATACATCAATGGACTACACTCACGGTATGTGCATCACGTATTTTCATTCTTTCCTTGATCTGCAATATTTGAAAATTATCATTTCTTGACATGCTTGGTAACACCTTGATCTACAATATTTGAAAATTATCATTTCTTGACATGCTTGGTAACACCTTGATCTGTAATATCTGAAAATTATCATTTCTCGAAATGTAATTAAAAACACTTAAAAATGAATTAAAAACAATTGTTGCGAGTTAGGTTTACTCGGAGGACCACGTACAATGATTCATCAAAGTTGTACAAAGCTGGATGTTCGTACGGGAAAACCAAAACGAGCAATAAACGAAGAGAAACGGGGAGATACAATTTTCTTGGCTTGGAAACAACTTAAAAGAACCAAAAATGAATTAAAATTATTTTTTGGTGATTAACAGATAATTTTAAAGAATTAAAAGAAATTCAATTTTTTTTAAAAAAAAGTCCAAACGCCTCGCTTTGGTCAAAGCGAGGCGTTTGCTTGCCTCGCTTTGGCCAAAGCTAGGCTGTTTGTGCCTAGCTTTGGCCAAAGCGAGGCAGGCAAACGCCTCGCTTTGACCAAAGCGAGGCGTGTGGACATTTTTAAAAAAAAAATTGAATTTCTTTTAATTCTTTAAAATTATCTGTTAATCACCAAAAAATAATTTTAATTCATTTTTGGTTCTTTTAAGTTGTTTCCAAGCCAAGAAAATTATATCTCCCCGTTTCGCTTCGTTTATTGCTCGTTTTGGTTTTCCCGTACGAACATCCAACTTTTTACAACAATGATGAATCAAAGGAACTAAGTTGCAAATACGATAATTATCAAAATAACAAAGATGAAACAGAATAAATTAATGTTCTTTATATATGAATAGTGACCCTCTTACACCGGCTTGAGATATGAGTTTAATTAGCTTGAATCTCTCTGATCCATGGTATCCACTTTCAGATTGTCTTCATCGTTGACCGCTATCTCTCGGAT
Organism: Ambrosia x helenae; assembly: GCA_030844895.1. NCBI lineage: Eukaryota > Viridiplantae > Streptophyta > Magnoliopsida > Asterales > Asteraceae > Ambrosia > Ambrosia x helenae. The sequence continues at coordinate 5,533,853 of CM061228.1, forward strand.
AACAACTGAAAAGTTGTCTCGTTAATTCCAATTCCAATTCCAATTCTATCGGTGCAATCAGAATCTGAAGAGAAGCTATCATCTCAGAGAGATAATTGTCATCGATGGAAGGGAACCCGAAACAATAGAAAGTAATTACAAGAAGATGATCAAGGATGCTACAGTTATTTGGACTGTTAATCACCAAAAAATAATTTTAATTCATTTTTGGTTCTTTTAAGTTGTTTCCAAGCCAAGAAAATTATATCTCCCCGTTTCGCTTCGTTTAATTAGCTTGAGATATGAGTTTAATTAGCTTGAATCTCTCTGATCCATGGTATCCACTTTCAGGTTGTCTTCATCGTTGTACATATACCTCCTTATCTAAAAGAAACCACATCATTGTACATATACCTCCTTAGCTGAAATTGGACGGTTATTTGGAATGTTCCTGATCATTACTTTTCATGCAAGCAAGTCAAGTCAAAAAAACATTTTTTTATATTGCTCTCATATCATCTCTCTCTATAACAATGAATGCGGTATGCGCGTTAAATTTCATTAAATGCGGCAACACAGGCAAGTCCTCGTCTGATAACAACTGAAAAGTTGTTTTACTAATTTCATAGTCTTGATACTTTTAACACTTATGCGTAGATCAAGGAGATTGATGAAGATATCATCAAGATGAGCAGGAATTGTTAACCTTCCCATTGATTTCAAGTATGTTGCCTTGATCGTTGACAGCTATCTCTCCGATAACAACTGACTTTTACTTTGTACGAAAATCGAGATCATCTCATTCCATGTTGCCTTTTCATGCAAGCAAGTCAAGTCAAAAAAACATTTTTTTATATTGCTCTCATATCATGGATCAGAGAGATTTAAGCTAATTAAACTCATATCTCAAGCCGGTGCAAGTTATGTTGTTGCAGTCAAGATTCCTATGCAAGCAAGTCAAAATTCACCGAACACACTACAATTATTCACTATTTTATACATACAACACAACCCCCGGAGTTTGACCGTACTGTTCTTCTTGATCTTGATCTTCACACTTACTTTTCATGCAAGTCATTATTATAAAAACATTTTTTATAATAATTATATTAAAAAACAAAAAAACAAAAAACTAACTAAAAAGACCAAAAAAAAAAAAAAATTGATCCTAAGCGCCTCGCTTAGGCCTAAGCGAGACGCTTAGGCCTAAAAATCAGTTTTTTCTGCCCCTCGTACTGACCTCCTCGAATTCAGCTCCCAAGCGCCTCGCTTAGGCCTAAGCGAGACACTTGGGGGGGGGGGGGATGAAAATAGAAGGAGGGGGGTGGAAATAGACGGAGCCTTATAAAAAGTATAAGAATGTGCAGATATAGATGCATCTTTACATAAACTGTATTTTTTGTAAATGCATTTAAACAAAAAAATGTTGATACCAGATTAAAAATAAATAAATAAATGTTAAACATATTAAGGTCAAACATGAATTCTAGTAACTATTGGTTTTGAAATTATCATTCAATACACATTTTTTAGCGAATAACTTTTTTTGTTCGGTTTTAGGTACTTTATTGGTATATAAAGAGCAAATTACATAAGGATAGCGAGTAGACGAACAACAAACTGCGTCACCACCTCTTTCTGAATAAAAAATCCTAATCTAAGCATTTATATTAGAAATTAGAAAAAAAGATTTCTCCAGCAAAAATAAAAAACTGATGAAAATTTATAGCGTTGACAGATAAAGATTATTTTTTAAAGGTCTTCGGCGATCACGGAAGGATTACCGTTTCCGGCAAATCAAACAAATTTCTAAGGAAAAATGAACATTTTTAATATTCCTAGTCGATAATTTTGATGTGAAATTAAAACAACATGGCGTGAGATAATTTGATGAAGAAAAATCAATTTACAAGGTTGAAAAGGGGACACGTGAATCTATTTGAATTTTGAAATATAATAATTACCTAACACGTACATATTGTAATCAAGAAAGGGACCATGTAGAGGTATCTTTGACATAAACCTCAAGAGCTCCATTGAAAATGGGTTGTACATGTTAAGGCAACATCAGAAAAAGATGTCATGGTTTCTAGTGGTCCATAAGTAGGAGTTCCGACAATAATGATGCACATACATCACAATAAAGTAGTTTATATCTATAGGTGTATATATACATGTATTCTAAATATATACATGGTTTGAAATGTATATGGTCTTCGATACACATCCGCTTTTTCTCATGGCGTTTTGACCGGAAGAATTAATGACAGTTTGTATCTTTGCTAACGGATGAGCCGAAAACTATCCATTACTAAAAGTCTTACTCCCTCCGTCCCAATTTAAATGTCCATCTTTTCATTTTTGGTTGTTTCAAATTAAATGTCCATTTTTAAAAATAGAAATGCAATTTTTAGTTTTGACCACAAAAGACAAAACACAATCAGAAATCTAAGGATATTATTGTCATTTTACCATATACAAAGAAAAGATTTATTAATATGTGTGTTTTGGCCCATGCCATTTAAATTGAGACCGAGGTAGTATATTTTTAGTGTAATTGTGCAACCCATGGAAAATATTAAACTTTGTAATTATGAGGGAACCTAAATATTAAAACAATTCTTTAGTCTTTTATGGATGTTTTAATAATACATAAAATAAAAACATGTAATGATCCTTTAATAATGATATGTAAACCGAATTCAACTGAATTGATTCAATTGTGACTTATGTTTGTATCTATAAATGAAAATTTATAGAGTGGGCTCTCCTTTGTCTGTAGTTTTTATTGCTTGGACATTCTCGTAGCTAATTTATCATTTGCGCTAGAGAGAAACATTTAATTTATGTCATTGCGTCCCCAAAACTTTTAAGTCTCTCTTTCTCACACACACATATATATTATGGGGGTGTTTGGGATTTTGATTATTCAAAACAGATTATGCGTTTTGGAAAAGCAGGGGTGGAGCTGCTTATAGATTATTGCGTTTTGGTAGCCTAAAAAACTGATTATCTGTGTTTTCAAAGCGCAATCCAAACACTAAAAACTGATTATCTGCGTTTTTAAAACGCAATAATCTAAAAATCAGATTCAAAACGCAATTCCAAACACCCTCTATATATACGCTATACATACCGCATGTATATATACATCATATGTCATGTTCAAGACACCTAATTTTGAAAGTGATATTACGGAACATCCGGATGGTGACTATTTTATTTTATGTTAACACCTCTTTCGAAAGAAATAAAGAGGGAGACCAAAATACTCTTTTAAACTTGTTAAAGGAAAGAAGTTAGGGTTTCAGAAGACGGTGACCCTTTTCTTGTCCCCTACTCATATATATCCATCACCATTCTTATATTGAGACTTTTAGTCCTTGAACTTCAACTTTTGCTTATTGCACCCCGACTAGTTTTTGAATTTTTATAAACCAAATTCAAATTTTATTATTATTTTTTTCAATAATGTTTTGTTCATTATGCCATCATCTCTGGTGTATAGTTTGCAATATTAAGTAGGGATGAGCATATTGCCCCGAATACCGATTCCGATCCCGTCCCGAACCAATATTAAACCAAGGACGTTCGTGTCACACCCTCAAAATCCACTTGCGGGGTTTTACCGCGAGGCGCATGACAAACCAGGATCCAAACCAACGATCACAATAAACAAGTCTAAATGAATATAAATGCAATTTCAAAACATTGTTTAAAATCCCCGTTTACAGCGGAAGCTTATTCAAAACAATTATTCAATATTAATCCAATGTTCAACGTTTGTAAACCATGCAACTCTAACTAGACGCCGTGCAGACGCGTGCGCCCTAGTTCCATTGTGCTACCTTAGCGACCTGAGAAAACATGTAAAAGTTTACGTCAGCACAAAAATGCTGGTGAGTTTACAGGTTTTGTATCCAAGTACCAAGTCCACCTGTCCATACTATAACAAATAGAAAACCAGTATACGCTAGCTAGGCGTACGTTTTGTTACTACCACGATTGGAAAACCATTACTAACGCGAATACCAAAAGTATGCCCGATGTATGTTCCTGTTGTTCCTGTTGTTCCTGTTTGAGACAATATGCACCCGCCGACCCTCCAAGTCGACGAGCGGGGTTGGTCACTCCCAATAGCGCTATTCACATTTCCCCGTTGTGCAACCCGCACATTCATGGTTCCCCCCGGGACTTCCAAAGATCGTGTAGTACACAATAGAAACCCATAGTATGACAGTAGTTACCAAATAATCGTTTTAACACATGTTTTCTCCCCCGAAAGTATGAAACCAGTTTAAAAGAGGGGCCGTAAACTCACCTTAACGTGCAAGCAAAGAATCCGAACAGCAAGCAATATATGCTACCGACACCCTAATAACAGTGTCGCTTAGTGAGTATAGGCGTAATATCATTACCCACATAACTCGTTTGTCCAAGGCGTTTTAAATGTTCAAAAGTGTGTATGCGACGCCTAGTGATTCTACATGCAATAGTAAACCCTACGGACCCGTTGGTGAATACGTTGGTTACAATTAGTTTCTACATTCCGTATGTGTCTCAGACAAGTGTACTTCAGTTTCATGTCAATTCCATACCACCTAAGACCTCAATTAATCACAGAAGCACATAATACACAATCTGTGTTTTCAGGACAGATTGTGCGCCATCAAAACTAATTTATTTAAAATAGCAAATCAGTGAGTTAACCTCCCAAATTTTTACTGAATTTACTTTGGGATTCACTCGACAATACCTATTTTTGTTTTGTCTCAATTCCAAACACAAAAATTATGAAAATTCGTACAACACAGCTAGGTCCAGAAAATCTCCTCAACAGGTCAGTTTAGTAGGAAAATTCTTAACAATTGTGTATTCATCCAAACGAGATGAATCCACTTGGAAAAGCTCTATTTTTCCAGTATTGACCTACTGTAAAAATTTCATAATCTAATTCCTTGTAAATCTCAAGTTATGACCATTTAAAGTTAACCCAATTTACAAATCCGAAAATCTGATATGACCCCTAATCAATTAAAATTCCAAAAACGACTCAAACGACGTCCAAATTCGATGGTTTTGCCCATTATGAAAAGCTAAGACCTTGTACGTTACAATCATGCAAAGAATCGATCAAATCAATTGTTTTCAAGCCACGAAACAGACCCTACAAGTCGACTTTCAGAATCTGTCCAGATTCTGATCGTACAATATCATCAATTATATCAAACCCTAGTTGCATATTATCAATCAATAATACCTAATAATCATCATACAACTTTCCTAATACCTATTCCCATCAGATCCTATTATCAAACATGTCAAGATCAAAGCTTTTAAGATCAAAACACCAATAACTTGCGCAACAAGCATCCTATGATGTTACTACGCGTTTATTAATAGGTTTAATCCGTTTAATCTTCAAAAAGATTCATGTTTTAATGTTTATTAAATCCAATCAGACCTGGACAAACTTGTTATAGGATTTTTACAATAAAACATAAAGTAAAAAGCGTAAGAAATCATGAGTTATACCCTTAGCTCTTCAAATCAATCAATCGCGCGCCTTGGAGCCTCCCAATTGATGATCTTAAGCCTTAGCAGGTGTTTTTGGAGTGAAATATTCGTGTGGGGCAGTAAGGGGGCGATTAGGGTTGAGTATGAGGGCTGCATGGGAGTTAAGGATGTTTAAATACGAGTTTGAGGCGGTTTAAACCCGTCAGTGCCCTTCGAGCGGCCGCTCGGAGCCTGTGAGCGGCCGCTCACAGGTCCGGGTGGCGCGCTTTTGCCTCGTTTCGCCTCCCGACGCGTTATCCTTCGACGTTTTCGTTGTTTCGAACCGTAACAAGTGTAACCCCATGCGTTAAGACCCTAATCAACCTCACGCTCCACTTTTAATAATTTTTATTAACGTGTTCGGTCTAGGTTCACATAATCACGTATGGTTTTCACATAAGTTTGTCAGATATCACCGAGACACATAAGTTTGTTATTCACCAACGTCCGAGGTTCACTAATCATGAAATCACATGTTAACTCACACAAGGAGTCAGAACCCGACCCACACAAGGAGTCAAAGCATCTCATAACCCGAGATAATGCTCGTATGTCCTATCTAGCTATCTAGATAACCCTCGTTAAGTATAATATACGCGTGACTCGCTAAGGTAGACTTTAATCTAGACCATGTTGTTAACCAGAATTTGCCGGGTGTCACATCATCCCCACGTTAAAAGAATTTTCGTCCCGAAAATTGCTCAAGTACCAAAAGAACAAAAGAAATAACGAAGGAACAAACAAAAGATAGAAACCAAAAGAGAGAGATTTACCCGAGTTGTCACATCATCCCCACGTTAAAAGGAATCTCGACCCGAGATTCATTCAGCTGCCGAAGAGACATGTCTCGACTCGAACGCTTCCTTAGGAAAAAGATGAGGATACATAGACTTCATCTGATCCTCCCGTTCCCATGTATATTCCGGTCCCCGGTCCGAGTTCCACCGAACCTTAACGATACGAATCTTGCTGTGACGCAGGCTACGAATCTTGTAATCAAGGATCTCCACAGGTTCTTCCACAATCCGAAGACGATCATCAACCTTGATCTCTTCTAGTGGAACGATGAGAGACTCGTCAGCCAGGCACTTCTTCAAGTTTGACACGTGAAAGACGTTATGTACGTTACCGAGCTCCGTCGGTAGATCAAGTCGATATGCCACCGGCCCAATCCGTTCCAGGATCGTAAATGGGCCGACATATCGCGGATTGAGTTTGCCACGCTTCCCAAAGCGTATGACGCCCTTCCACGGTGAGACTTTTAGAAGTACCTTGTCATTGACTTGGAATTCCAGTGGTTTGCGACGCTGATCAGCATAACTCTTTTGCCGGTCCCGTGCCGCCGCCAACCGATTACGAATCTGTACGATCTTTTCCGAAGTTTCGTACACTAGTTCAGGTCCAGTGAGTTGACTCTCACCCACTTCAGCCCAGCAAAGAGGAGAACGGCATTTCCGTCCGTACAGTGCTTCGAACGGAGCAGCTTTGATGCTCGTGTGATAACTGTTATTATACGAGAATTCTACCAACGGTAGATGAGCTTCCCAACCCTTCCCAAAATCGATCACACATGCCCGCAGCATGTCTTCTAAAGTTTGAATCGTACGCTCACTCTGACCGTCAGTCTGTGGATGGTAAGCCGTACTCATGTCTAGTTGGGTACCCAAAGCCTTGTGCAAAGACTTCCAGAAGTGAGAAGTAAAATGGGAGTCACGATCCGAGATAATAGAAACTGGTACCCCGTGCTTAGAAACAACTTCTTTCAAGTAAAGACGAGCCAAACGATCCATGGTGTCGGTCTCCTTAATAGCAAGAAAATGAGCTGATTTCGTCAACCGATCGACAATCACCCATATCTTGTCGTTCCCGCTTGGTGACTTAGGAAGTTGTGTGACAAAATCCATAGTAATCCGTTCCCATTTCCATTCCGGAATTTCAGGTTGTTGCAAGAGACCCGACGGTTTCTGGTATTCCACCTTGACCTTAGCACAGGTCAAGCATTTGCTCACGTATGAGGCTATGTCCGACCTCATGTTTGGCCACCAGTAAAGAACCTTCAGATCTTGGTACATCTTATCCGAACCAGGATGAATAGAATACCGGGACTTATGAGCCTCATCAAGGACAAGCTCCCGTAGTCCCCCGAACAAAGGAACCCATATACGTTCTGCGAAATAGTGCAGGCCATCAGGCCTTCGCTCTAGGTGCTTGTCGGCACCGTGCATGGTTTCAGCTTTAAGGTTTTCCTCCTTCAAAGCTTCCAACTGGGCAGAAAGGAGTTGATCAGGTAACGACGAATGGATGGTGAGCTGCAACGCCCGAACGCGACGAGGTTTAGTAGATTCCTTCCTGCTCAAGGCGTCTGCTACAACATTCGCCTTGCCAGGATGGTACTTAATAGCACAATCATAGTCGTTCAACAGTTCGATCCAACGGCGTTGCCGTATGTTCAAGTGTTGTTGGTCGAAAATGTGTTGGAGACTCTTGTGATCGGTGTAGATGGTGCATTTGGTACCGTACAAGTAATGTCTCCAAATTTTCAACGCGAATACCACGGCACCCAACTCCAAATCATGAGTGGTGTAGTTCTTCTCATGCACTTTGAGTTGACGAGAAGCATACGCAATCACTTTCTCGCGTTGCATCAACACGCAACCGAGTCCATGAATGGAAGCGTCACAGTAAACAACAAAATCATCAGGACCCTCAGGTAAAGACAAAATAGGAGCAGAACACAGTTTAGACTTCAGTTCTTCAAACGCTGACTCTTGTGGTTCACCCCAGTCGAATTTCCTATCCTTCTGAGTGAGAGTGGTGAGGGGTTGAGCAATCTTCGAGAACCCCTGAATAAAACGACGATAGTAGCCCGCAAGGCCTAGGAATTGCCGCACCTCAGTTGGCGTCTTTGGTGCTCCCCAGTCCTTGATCGCTTCGATTTTAGCTGGATCGACATGAATCCCTAGTTCATTAACCACATGTCCTAGGAATTGAACTTCGCGTAACCAAAAGTCACACTTTGAGAACTTGGCGTAAAGTTGTTCCCGTCGCAAGAGTTCCAAAACTAACCGCAGATGTTCCCCGTGTTCGGTCTCGTTCTTCGAGTAGATCAGAATGTCATCAATAAATACAATGACGAATTTATCCAGATATGGTTTACAGACGCGGTTCATCAAGTCCATAAAAACCGTTGGTGCGTTCGTGAGACCGAAAGGCATGACCAAGAATTCGAAATGGCCATAACGTGTTCGAAAAGCAGTCTTCGCAACGTCAGCCTCCCTGACGCGCAGCTGGTGATAACCGGACCTCAAATCGATCTTGGAATAATAACTAGAACCCTGAAGCTGGTCGAATAGATCATCAATACGTGGAAGAGGATAACGGTTCTTGATGGTCAATTTGTTCAGTTCTCTGTAGTCTACGCATAATCGGAAACTCCCATCCTTCTTCTTAACAAATAGAATTGGGGCTCCCCAAGGGGAAGAACTTGGCCGGATGAAACCCTTGTCCAAGAGTTCCTGTAACTGACTGGACAATTCCTGCATCTCGGGAGGTGCAAGACGATAGGGGGCCCGAGCAATAGGAGCAGCCCCTGGTACAAGATCAATACCGAACTCGACTTGACGATGAGGAGGAAGACCAGATAAATCATCGGGAAAAACATCAGGAAACTCGCGTACCACCGGAATGTCGTCGATCTTCTTTTCATCACCAGAGGAAACAGATAAAAGCGCCAATACGGCTGGATAACCCTTTCGAAGACACTTAAGGGCTTTCATGCTAGAGATGATGTTTAGCGGGACACCACCCTTGATACCGTACACAGAAAGAAATTCTCCATCAGGGAGAGGAATCCGAATAATCTTATCGTAACAGACAATCTCCGCGCGATACAAAGATAACCAATCCATTCCTACCACAACGTCAAAACTACCCAAAGGTACCGGCATAAGGTCGATGGGGAACGATAAACCCGACAACTCTAATTGACACTCCCGAAGAACACTAGTAGCTTCAATCGTCTTACCGTCAGCTAACTCAATAATATACTTAGCCTCTAATGGTACGGGTGCTACATTTAGCAGTCTACTAACATCCATGGATACAAAACTCTTGTCGGCACCAGAATCAAATAACACGCTAACAGAACGATTATTGAGAAGAAACGTACCGGTGACTGTGTCAGGGTCCTGCCTAGCCTCAGCAGCTCCAATGACGAAGGCACGTGCATTTCTGCCGCCGCCCCCGTTGTTCCCATTCCCGTTGTTCCCACCCTGCTTCAGTTTTAGGCAATCCTTCTTGTAATGCCCAGTGTCACCACAGTTGTAGCATCCTTGTTTCCCTGTAGTCCCCTGAGTAGTCGGAGCTGAACTGTTAGTCGGAGCCTGAGTCGATGGAAGTGTAGCCCGACAATCCTTAGCATAATGCCCTGTTCGCTGGCAGCGGTGACAACGGTTACTATCGCAGTTCCCTTGGTGATGGCGTCCACACTTGTTGCATTTGGGCAGTTTTCCCGCATAACCACCCTGCTTGTTACCCGAAGAAGATGAACCCCCATTATCAAACCTTTTACCCTGCTGTGTAGACCCAGATCCTTTCCCGTCGTTCTCCCACTTGCGCTTGTTGTTCTCTGGGGCCTTAACAGTCGAACCTTTCGCAGGCAAAATCCCCTCATTCACCTTTAAGTTGGTCATCCTATGGGCCGATCGAACTACCTCCGCATAAGTAGGATGATTTCCAGCAGCCACTAACCCTGCAATTTCCGGTACTAACCCTGATACATAGTGTTCAATCTTACGATACTCTGGCACGTGCAGATCGGGACACAGCACTGCCAACTCATTCCTCCTCACAGTATACTTCTCGATTTCCGATCCAGTCATCTTGAGGTTCCACACCTCATGCTCCAGCTTCTGTACCTCTTCCCTCGGGCAATACTCCCGCTTCAGCAACTGCACAAAGTTCTCCCATGGCATAGCATATGCCTCCCCAATACCCATGTTCTGGGTGATACCATTCCACCAAGTCAATGCCACGTCCTGAAATAACGCAGCCGAATACTTCACCCGATCTTCTGGGAGACAGTTACACATCAGAAATACCGACTCCACTTTCTCCAACCACCTAAGCAAGCTAACCGCACCCTCAGTGCCAGAGAATTCCTGGGGCTTGCAGTCCCGGAACATCTTGTAGGTGCACATGGGTGGGGGTGGGTCAACAGGACCACCTGAAATGAAACGTATGAGAACTACGAATAACGTAAACAAGGTTCACCAATGATGCAAAGAAAACGGATAAAACAACTTACCACCACCGTTGTGCCCTAACTGAAAGGCAGCTTGGAGTAAGTTGTTCAGATCATCCTGCGATAGGTTAACACCTCCACGACCACCAGCACCACCAGCACCACCGCGACCACCACCACGTCCACCATTGCGACCACCTCCACGTCCTCCTCGCACTCCAGACATGATTCTGGCAGAAAGAACGAGAAAATTTAGTTTCGCAGATAAGGATAACCACTAATGTTCACAAGATCAAAGCTAGATCCAATCCAGGACTATCCCCTCAAACCCAGAGCTCACCAGGGCTTCCATGCATTTCGGTTTATGATTTTGTGTGCACCCAAAATGATAAACCGCTCTACATGGTCCTCCAAGTGTTCTCCTAGTCCAAAGTTCAAATCACCGAACATAGACTCTCAGCTACACACCGTAATGCTACGATAGTTTATGGTAAGCGTTTCTATTGGAGTGCGAAAGGGAAATGTCCGAGCCTTGGACAAATCTCAAGAGCACACGAGTTACTCCAATAGACTACACTGCCTAGAAAACAAGTAACCCAACCTAAGATAGAACGGATGATGTAACATAGAAAGACCAACGATTTAGAGACACCCCGACAAGACCATACGTAAACCACTATAACGTTTAGTACCATGTGATCGTCTAGTGTGTGCGACTCGGCTATAGACTAGACCCTACATGCAGTCCTAGTTCACTATAACCATTGGCTCTGATACCAATCTGTCACACCCTCAAAATCCACTTGCGGGGTTTTACCGCGAGGCGCATGACAAACCAGGATCCAAACCAACGATCACAATAAACAAGTCTAAATGAATATAAATGCAATTTCAAAACATTGTTTAAAATCCCCGTTTACAGCGGAAGCTTATTCAAAACAATTATTCAATATTAATCCAATGTTCAACGTTTGTAAACCATGCAACTCTAACTAGACGCCGTGCAGACGCGTGCGCCCTAGTTCCATTGTGCTACCTTAGCGACCTGAGAAAACATGTAAAAGTTTACGTCAGCACAAAAATGCTGGTGAGTTTACAGGTTTTGTATCCAAGTACCAAGTCCACCTGTCCATACTATAACAAATAGAAAACCAGTATACGCTAGCTAGGCGTACGTTTTGTTACTACCACGATTGGAAAACCATTACTAACGCGAATACCAAAAGTATGCCCGATGTATGTTCCTGTTGTTCCTGTTGTTCCTGTTTGAGACAATATGCACCCGCCGACCCTCCAAGTCGACGAGCGGGGTTGGTCACTCCCAATAGCGCTATTCACATTTCCCCGTTGTGCAACCCGCACATTCATGGTTCCCCCCGGGACTTCCAAAGATCGTGTAGTACACAATAGAAACCCATAGTATGACAGTAGTTACCAAATAATCGTTTTAACACATGTTTTCTCCCCCGAAAGTATGAAACCAGTTTAAAAGAGGGGCCGTAAACTCACCTTAACGTGCAAGCAAAGAATCCGAACAGCAAGCAATATATGCTACCGACACCCTAATAACAGTGTCGCTTAGTGAGTATAGGCGTAATATCATTACCCACATAACTCGTTTGTCCAAGGCGTTTTAAATGTTCAAAAGTGTGTATGCGACGCCTAGTGATTCTACATGCAATAGTAAACCCTACGGACCCGTTGGTGAATACGTTGGTTACAATTAGTTTCTACATTCCGTATGTGTCTCAGACAAGTGTACTTCAGTTTCATGTCAATTCCATACCACCTAAGACCTCAATTAATCACAGAAGCACATAATACACAATCTGTGTTTTCAGGACAGATTGTGCGCCATCAAAACTAATTTATTTAAAATAGCAAATCAGTGAGTTAACCTCCCAAATTTTTACTGAATTTACTTTGGGATTCACTCGACAATACTTATTTTTGTTTTGTCTCAATTCCAAACACAAAAATTATGAAAATTCGTACAACACAGCTAGGTCCAGAAAATCTCCTCAACAGGTCAGTTTAGTAGGAAAATTCTTAACAATTGTGTATTCATCCAAACGAGATGAATCCACTTGGAAAAGCTCTATTTTTCCAGTATTGACCTACTGTAAAAATTTCATAATCTAATTCCTTGTAAATCTCAAGTTATGACCATTTAAAGTTAACCCAATTTACAAATCCGAAAATCTGATATGACCCCTAATCAATTAAAATTCCAAAAACGACTCAAACGATGTCCAAATTCGATGGTTTTGCCCATTATGAAAAGCTAAGACCTTGTACGTTACAATCATGCAAAGAATCGATCAAATCAATTGTTTTCAAGCCACGAAACAGACCCTACAAGTCGACTTTCAGAATCTGTCCAGATTCTGATCGTACAATATCATCAATTATATCAAACCCTAGTTGCATATTATCAATCAATAATACCTAATAATCATCATACAACTTTCCTAATACCTATTCCCATCAGATCCTATTATCAAACATGTCAAGATCAAAGCTTTTAAGATCAAAACACCAATAACTTGCGCAACAAGCATCCTATGATGTTACTACGCGTTTATTAATAGGTTTAATCCGTTTAATCTTCAAAAAGATTCATGTTTTAATGTTTATTAAATCCAATCAGACCTGGACAAACTTGTTATAGGATTTTTACAATAAAACATAAAGTAAAAAGCGTAAGAAATCATGAGTTATACCCTTAGCTCTTCAAATCAATCAATCGCGCGCCTTGGAGCCTCCCAATTGATGATCTTAAGCCTTAGCAGGTGTTTTTGGAGTGAAATATTCGTGTGGGGCAGTAAGGGGGCGATTAGGGTTGAGTATGAGGGCTGCATGGGAGTTAAGGATGTTTAAATACGAGTTTGAGGCGGTTTAAACCCGTCAGTGCCCTTCGAGCGGCCGCTCGGAGCCTGTGAGCGGCCGCTCACAGGTCCGGGTGGCGCGCTTTTGCCTCGTTTCGCCTCCCGACGCGTTATCCTTCGACGTTTTCGTTGTTTCGAACCGTAACAAGTGTAACCCCATGCGTTAAGACCCTAATCAACCTCACGCTCCACTTTTAATAATTTTTATTAACGTGTTCGGTCTAGGTTCACATAATCACGTATGGTTTTCACATAAGTTTGTCAGATATCACCGAGACACATAAGTTTGTTATTCACCAACGTCCGAGGTTCACTAATCATGAAATCACATGTTAACTCACACAAGGAGTCAGAACCCGACCCACACAAGGAGTCAAAGCATCTCATAACCCGAGATAATGCTCGTATGTCCTATCTAGCTATCTAGATAACCCTCGTTAAGTATAATATACGCGTGACTCGCTAAGGTAGACTTTAATCTAGACCATGTTGTTAACCAGAATTTGCCGGGTGTCACAGTTCGGGATCGGTATCGGTACCAACTTTTAGTCATTTCAGGATCGCTACTACACAGTATCAGGACGAGATTCTGTAGATAATACCAAATCCCGAATACCAAAAATATTACCGATCACAATACTGTATATATTATACATGTACTAATACCGACTAAAAAGCTAATACCGAATACCCACCTAAATACCGATTATGTTGACAGGCTTTAGGTTCATATTCATAAAATGCATCAAGTTGGTTGATTGGTTTCGGCAGGGTCAATATTTGCTGGTTTAAACAGGTTTTAGGTTCCTTGTGCTACTTTAAACAACCCTCTCCTTGCTGCGTTTAACAACCCGATACAACACCCCAAACATGCCCAATACAACACATTTAACAGGTATCAGCCCGATACAACAGCCCCAATTAAATAGCTTTTCAGCCTAATAAAGCAGTCCCAGCAGGCCTCGTACAATATGCTGGTTTCGGTATTTTTTTGGTATTATACCGAAAATACCGAATCCGATCGGTGTTGGTACCAATACCAGACCGACAAATTCAGTATCGAGATCGGTATTGAGTTTTAGGACATTTCGGTATCAGTACTGGTATCGATCCCACACCTAGCTCATCCCTATTATAAAGGATTGGTTGAGGATAGATTAACCATTATGGAGTTCTCTCCTCATCCATAACGGCCAATGTGTCCAAAACACATTAGGGTAACATGATGAAAGACATTTCTTATGTCCAAAACACATTTGGTCTACGTTTTGACATAAAATTTGTTCAGAAACGAGTTGGGTAAAATATTATTCATTTTCATTAGGCGGTATATCAAGATACTTTACGTTTTAACGCCGCCGCAACGCGTGGTGCCATTTTTCTACTTAAGAAAACACTATTTTCTAACATGCTTAGTTTTTAGTACCTTTCAGTATAAATGCACCTCATCTTCCTACTTTTTATGCCCTCTTTCTTAAAATACAAGTTTAAATTTGTGAAATTTCACCCCTTTAAAAATCCAATTTTTTAATACATTTAAAAGTTAGGAGTGGTGATACTAATACTAAACTTCACAAATCTCTATTTATAGAACCTAATCAATTATTGGTTTTAAATTATTTTCAATATCAACGGGTTCATTCTAATCATACAACTATTTTGAAATCATGAAACTGCAAGGATTCAACCTTTTCTAATTAGTATATACAAACTTTTTTATTTGATTTAAAAGAATGAAATGTGTTGATCAAACTAAATGTTAGCTAGCCATTCTTTATTAATAAAAGATAAGATCTTTTTTTAAAAAATGTTAAAAACTGTTACAAAAAATCATTTACAAAAGCTTTCAATGTAATTTAAATCATGTGCAGGAAAAAGTGGTTTCTTTATTCGAAATAAGAAAAAAAATGTACTTAGAAAAACTAAAAGAAAACATTTTAAAACAATCAAACTTAAAAAACGTTCAACAATATCAAAAATAAGAAAAAAATGTACTTAGGAAAACTAAAAGAAACAGTTTTAAAACAATAAGATATTGTTTTAAAAACATTAAAAAATATCAATAAAACACAAAAAAACCTTTTTTTTAAGTTGATAACAAAATATTAAGGATTGGCAGTATAAAAGCAAAAATGTTTGAATTGTATTAATTTGGAACTTAAGGGAGGGGGTATGTTCAGTAAAAACAAATTGAGAGGGGGTACGTTTAGCAACCCCCTTATTTTTATGTGCGTTTTCAGTTGTTCTACATCTTGACGGAAATTTTATTAAAAAATAAGTCAAGTCAAATCTCTGACTCTATAAATTCGAGTTACTTAGCCGTAACGGACGGCGGGTCAAAATAATGTATTGGTTGAACTACCCCTTGGGATTGTTGAGTATGGGTCTTTCAAATGAGAAAAATAATGGAAGATCATACATATATACCATGGGGTCAGTTGTATTGTTGCAACATATAGTGAAACGTTGTTGTTGTTTTTTTTTTTTTGTATGGTAGCAAGCTACAAAAAGAATGTATGTGACTACGCATACATACATGGATTTAGCTAGGTAAGAGATATCACTTGTAAACAAAATTATACAAACAAAGAAACAAAAAGAAAACCAAGTGGGAACCCTATCCCTAAAGAATCACCATACAAGGAATGGGATGTTTGTCACGGTGAACATGCATTTGAAAGCCAACAGATAAATTCTAAAGAGAGAAAACAGACACATACATATCTAGCCAGGTTACTTTGAGAATGTACTTTCTCGAGTTGTGAGAACTATAAGAAGTCATACCTCTCATGCGATTTTTAACCTTTTTTCACCGAAACATGTATATATGACTAACTAGGATATATAAAAAAAGCGGCAGCGAATTTACATATATGTAAGAAAAAAATGATAAAGTTATGCATAATTTATTTTTACTTACGTAAACTTGTAAACATGTACGTATTTTTCATTGTTCATGTGTTTTCTTACATATATATAAAGTTGTTGCAATAGTCGTGTCTAGCTATTAAATCGTCGTGTTTCTCTTACATGTGTGTTTGGTTAAATAGTCTTGTTTGTTAAAAAAAATAAAATAATAACAGGACTATATGTGATTTTTCTTTACACGTACTTGTAATGTCCAATTTATTTTTAAAAGTTTGTAAAGTAAAATATAGACAAAATTACACATTGTATCCTTTATGTATGACCAAAATTATGAAACATGTCCTTTAAAGAAAAAAAATCATTTTATGTTCAAATTCTTTGTTTTTCTAACATGTTATGCCCTTTTACACTAACCCAGTTAATAAATACATTTAACCTCCATTCACCCAAGGACAAAATGGTCCATTCATGTATCTTTATTTTCAATTATGAGTTTTCGTTTTATTTATAAATTAATCAGTTCAAAGTTATTTTATTTTATTCTTTATTAATTAAATGAATAGGAACAAGTGTAGTACATTCTACGCCTTTCATCTACATTTACCACCGTCTGTTACCATCTCTTCGCCTCACCGACAAGGAACGACAACCACCACTGGCAACAAACACCACCATCTTTACCCCAAATTAAATTCTAATCATAAATCAAGGATCCTGAAAAACGAAATCAAGAGAGATCTGGCTCGTCGAAGCTTTACTGGAAGGGGGAAAGGGTAGGGGTGTAAACGAGCCGAGCCCAAGCGTGACTGGGCTCGAGCTCGGCTCGTTATGGTTTTATGAAGCTCGAGCTCGGCTCGGTTCGAGCCTACAATCTTGAGCTCGAGCTCGGCTCGCTAGCAAAATCAAAAGCTCGAGCTCGGCTCGGCTCGGCTCGGCTCGAGGTGATTTGAGAACAATCTCAAACGAGCTCAAAGCTCAGCTCGAGATCGCAAAAGCTCAGCTCGCGAGTGTTATTAAATGGGCCCATGAAATAAGGACTTGGGCTTTGGAGATGTGGGCTATAAATTATAAGAGATATATAAATAACTTATAATTATGTTTGTGCTCGTTTAGGCTCGCGAGCCCAATCGAGCTTTGTATCTAGGGCTCGAGTTCGGACTCGATAACTAAACGAGCCATATTTCAGGCTCGGGCTCGTTAAGGCTCGGCTCGTTCGGGCTTTTTACCGAGCCGATCCCGGGTAGCTCTCGAGCCGCTACGTGTCATTTACACCCTTAGGAAAGGGTGACGAAACCCTAGCTGCCATTATCGAAACCAGGGGTTAAGCGTTCAAAGCCCAGACGCTACATCTCTTTCTGGCGGCCCGATGACAATGATACGTCGATAAATCAATCGGGTCGCCGGTGGCGACTTATCGAAAACCCCTAGCCATTGTCTTAGTTTGAGCCAACACCGACACGTCTCTACTACTAGATTTGATAAAGGTCGTCGTACACGGATGAGGAAGTAACCCGACACCACCGCCAACCCTAGAGCCAAACGTTGGAATATCATGAACCAGAACTTTCCCATTTCACCATTGCCATCGTGAGTCGCCATACAAGCCATCTGGGAAGATGATGCTCGGTAAAGGATTGGATTTTGGTCAAGTGGGGTTATAAGGGGATTTTTTAGTCCATGATGTTGGAAATCTATCGAGTTCAACAGTGTGAATTTTATTATGATCATCTCATTACAAATACAAAACATATCAAGGAGATGGATACACATCTTGTAAAGGTATCCATATGTTTCATACCAACAAGAATTACAAGTGAGGCGTGGGTAGACGGAAAACAAGTTGCGCCGCAACCCCCTTTTGAATAGTAAAGCCTACTCTATTAAATATAAAGTTTGTGTCCTTGGCCGCAGGAGAGTTACTCTGCACCACTTTTTGCACTCGATGTAAAAACCGGATTGCTTCCGGAGCAAGGCCCTCATATGTGTCAAAAGCGAAGGGCACAAAGACGTGTTGGTTTTCAAGACAAGCAACTTCATGTTTGTCAACTTTCTTGGATTCAGCTTTTAAGACTGCTTGCCCTGCTACAAACCCCGAATTCCGAAGTCCCACCAAAGGAGACACCCCTGTGAGATCAACGCACGCGTGTTTACCCTGCGCCCACTCGAACACAAGGACATCCGCTGGTCTTAGGGTGGACCGCCCCTCAAGTGGATCCGTCAAAAAATTAACTGGTGCTTCTTTCCTAGCTGAAACCTCTGCTCTTTGTAAGACGTCCCATAAGATATCCCTAACCAGGTCATGTCTGTATTGGGGTTCTTGGTTGACGATGGTAGAAGTGATGGATGGTGTTGTGGTTTAAGGGTATTGGGGTGGAGGTTGAAGATGAAGTGGGTGGTAGGTGGACCCCTTAAATAAACTAAAATAAAATATTGTTTTAATTTTAGATGGTTCCCTCTTTATTAGGTAAAAATAGGGGATTTAAGTAAATGGTAATGAAAAGACCATTTTGCCCTTGTGGGATTTAGGATAACTAGGTTTTTTAATTATGTTATTTCTAAAGTGCATAAACTGTTAAGAAAACTGAGGTTTTAAACATAAAATGAAATTTTTATTTTTAAAGGACATGTTTCATAAATTTATTAATACATAAAAGACACAAAGTGTAATTTTGTCTAAAATATATGAATTATTGCGTTAAAGTTACTAAAGTAAAACTCAAGCTCCTACAAGTCATTTGGTAGTTTGGAGCCTCACTTATGCCATGCTATTGGTAACCAACAATAAACTAGTACTTTACGTCTTTACTACATTTTTGGAATCATGATGACATAAACTCAAGTTTATAAATTCCACTAACCACTCCTACTTATCCTAAAGTAGTCGATCAAATAGTAACGCTATCTATATGTGAATTACAAATTTCGTATTAAAGATCATGTTAATAATTCTAATATTTTTATTATATTTTGATCTAAGTATCTTTTATATGGATTTTTGAAACTGTAGATGATAAATGTATGGGAAACATGTTGGTGGTTAATTGGTCAAGGATTCCGCTGTCAAATCCAGGGGCCAAACCCGTAACCTACAATAAAAGCAAGGACCTCAAATTCTCCTAAAGCAAGCTAGAGGCGATTTTTATAAGAGTATGCGTAGTCGAGCGCCATGGGAGGGCGTTTTGGATATTTTATTCCCCCATAGCGCCCGGCACACTGCCCCCGCCGGCGCTATGGGGGCGTTTTGGCAGCGCCGGCCATGGATATAACTAGCGTTGTGGATGGAGAGTTTAATATTTATTATTATTATTATTATTATTATTGTTGTTGTTGTTGTTGTTGTTGTTGTGTTTGTGCGTGTAAAGAGGAAGAGAAAGAAGTGAAGAGGAGGAGGAAGAAGAAGAAGTGAAGAAATGAAGAAGAAGAAGAAGGGAAGAAGAAGATGATGGAGAAGAAGAAGTAGGTTGGGAAGGGGTAGGTGGGGTGAGTTATTATTTTTTATTTTAATTAATATTATTTTTAATAGTAAATCTTATTTTTATTATTGTTTTTTAACTTAATAAATTTCTTTTATTATTATTATTATTATTATTATTATTTTTATTATTATTAGGTATTATATATATTCTTATTTAAATAAAAAACAATAATTAACCAATCATTACCAATCATTTATAACCCCCACATAACCCCCCTTCCCACTACACCCTCTTTTTCCATAACCCCAACATAACCCCTTTTCTATTACTTTTTAATATTTTAATCCTATAACCCCCACATAACTATCTACCACTACACATACCCTAAGCTATGATGACAAAAAAATATAATTTTCACATGACGTGTTAATGCGAATTTTCCAAACTCAATATTTAAACAAACTTACTCAATGCCCAACATGTTATCATTCAATTCCGTAACAAATATGTTAATTCAAAATTCAACCAATATGGGAATAATTAGAAGAATGTGTTTTTAATACACATGACATGTACACTATACATCCTAGTTCTTAACTTTTATTGTGTTGTTCTTAAATATTTTGAACCTTAGAAGACACAAAAGTGTTAGGTCATGTTTTACTTTTGTTATATATTATAAAAAAATGCAAGTAAAAAAAAAGGCAAAAAGAAGGATGGTTGCAAGAATTGAACCCAAGTATTCACCATATACCAACCATCACAACCAACACACCAATAACAAACACGAATATTTGTAAATATAATAAAAAGAATAAAATAATAATAAAATCACTATTCAAATAGAGTTGTCTATTAATATAGTATAATTAAATAAATAAATAAACTTGTGACTTGACAAAGATATAATTCAATATATAACCATTGCTATCAGAACCAGATCGAACAGGGAACCACCTACGCAACTGGTTTGGTTGAATACTCTTAAACGATCTTCATTTTGAAGCAGTTGGTTATGGATTTAAACCAAAAAAATGGATCGTTTGTTCGCCAAATTTAAATATTAAAGTACTTTCAAAATCTCGGATCATGCTACATATCATGTTAACATTCCAAATATACATAAAAATATAAAATAGTTTCACATGTTGGTTTAAATTAGTAATATTTTAGTTATTATAACCCTCATTTGTTTTTTTTTTTAAATGGTCCATGAACATGTAAGAGAGTCGGTTTGATAATCGTTCCGGTCATGATCGATGTCATTATAAATAGCACATAATTACTCAAATATAAAAACGAAATTGAAAAACCAAGATCTTAGAATTAAGAACAAAGGGCTTTTGGCCTAAGGTGTTGGAATATTTCACTTTTTCTAGTGATGATGGGTTCAAATCCTATGAATCCACAAAAAAAAAATTCAGTGGTAAAAAAAAAAAAAGATCTTAGAATTAAGGTAATATATTTTAAGTAATATTACTTTGTAAGCCTGACTGGCTCTGTCTCTCACTAGCTATGGTAAATGTAGGAATAGTTTTCAAGTGATTGACAGATACTTATTAATAAAATAAGAAATAAGAAATTGTACAATTTATTTCGTAAGCAATAAATTTGGATTGAAGTTTTCTTGTAACATATATATAAAATTTAAAATAAATAAACCTGAGGCCAGAACTAGAAAAATAATTAATAGATATGTCGACTAAACTAGCATTCCATATATGAATGCAAACAAAAAGTGCATATGCGGTTTGTTACTCTTGCCATGTTAGGAATTGATTTGGATAGAGATAAATTGCTCAATTGCATGGCAAAGTATTTATGGATACCGTAATTAATTATTAATATTTATTTCTGTCATATATGTGTCACATAATTTGATGTGAATAAAAGCATCATAGATTCTAATTGGTAGCATTCCAAATATAGTAATGTAAAGTTGTTGCCATCTTCATACACCTTCACATGTTATATAAATTTCTACATTCAGTAACAAGAGGCCAAATTCATCATGAAATGTGGCCTTTTAGTACTGTTACAGTATCAGTCAGCCAAATAATTGAACTATAGAGTGAGATACAAGGGTGATGTAATACAAGAACGAAGCTATATATATATTTGGATTTAGCTAAAATGGAATTTATGTATAAAAAGTGTAAGAAGTTACTAAAAGTTGACACGTTTTCAATAAATTTTAGAAAAAAGCTCGTACACTTAAGAGAAAAAAAAACGCAACACCATGGGCAATTTTGTAAAATGTCATATTTACACTTTTAGGTAAAATCTCATTTTTACCATAACCCATCTATGTGTATGCGTAAGAATGTACTCTAACTGGTTTATTGCAATCAAAATACCATTTCAGACATGCCATGCATCTACATTGTGTAAATTCATTAGACACATACCCACACCATTTAAAATGAGATAACTGCACTATGTAATGATATAACTGCATAATTATATTGCACAATGCTTTACACCTTTTAAAAATATACTAGTATCATACTCATACTAAAAAGTAGAGGTGGATGAGTTTGGGTCAAGATAGGTAAATTAAAAAAATAGTTTAGGTTGGGTTAGGTCAGGATGGGTTTGGGTCTGGATGGTTTGAATTAGAATAGGTTCATAGAAAAATAGATTAAAATTTAAAAATAAAATTAAAATAACAATAAAAAGTTAAAATTTAAAAAGTAAAAAAAAAATAAAAAAAGGAAAAAAACAAATTTAAAATTTAATTTGTTTCGACTCGACCGGGCCCGGTAACGACCCAGACCGTTTCAACCTGACCCGTCCTGTAGCGACCCAGACTGTTTCGACCCGGTCAGGCCCGGTAACGACCCGGACCGTTTTGACCCGACCAGGCCCGGTAACGACCCAGACCGTTTCAACCTGACCCGTCCCGTAGCGACCCGGACTGTTTCGACCCGGTCGGGCCCGTTAGAGACCCGGACCGTTTCGACCCCACCGGCCCGGTAACGACCCAGACCGTTTCAACCTGACCCGTCCCGTACCGACCCGGACCGTTTCGACCCAACCGGGCCCGGTAACGACCCAGACCGTTTCAACCTGACCTGTCCCGTAGCGACCCGGACTGTTTCGAGCCTGCCGGGTAACGGCCCAGACCGTTTCAAACTGACCCGTCCCGTAGCGACCCGGACTGTTTCGACCCGGCCGGGCCCGCTAGCGACCCGGACCGTTTCGACCCAACCGGGCCCGGTAACGACCCAGACCGTTTCAACCTGACCCGTCCCATAGCGACCCGGACTGTTTTGACCCGACCGGGCTCGGTAGCGACCCGGACCGTTTCAACCTGACCCGTCCCGTAGCAACCCGGACTGTTTCGACCCAACCGGGTCCGATAACGACCCATACCGTTTCAACCTGACCCGCCTCGTAGCGACCCGAACCGTTTCGACCCGACCGGGCCCGATAGCGACCCGGACCGTTTTGACCCGACCGGGCCCGGTAACGACCCAGACCGTTTCAACCTGACCCGTCCCGTAGCGACCCATACTGTTTTGACCCGACCATGTCCGTTAGCGACCCGGACCGTTTCAGCCTGACCGATCCCGTTAGAAACACGGACCGTTTCGACCAGACCGGCCCCGTCAACGACCAGACCATTTCGATCCGAACGGGCCGGTCAACAACCCAGACCGTTTGCACTCGATCAAACCCGCTAACGACTCGAACCGTTTTGATGGGATCGGTCTCGTTAACGACCCGTGTTGTTTCGACATTGTCGTCCGTTAACGAACCGAACGGTTTCAAACCGACTGGGGTGATCAACAAATGCAAAAGATATAATTTTTTGTTTTTAATGACATTGATTTCTATTAGGCAACAACGCTTTTGGTGTTAGGTGAGTTTTAATTCAGATTTGTATATGGTTATCTAAAAATACCTATTGTAACAACCGTCACCTTCATCTTTTAGCAAGTTGCCATTTATAGTCCTTATAGTTTCCTTAGTTTCAAATTTTATAAAAAAATGAATTTCATTCGATCATTATATATATATTTAGTTATTTAATTATTTTTTTTTAAATATCTACATTTTAATTAAACACTTAAATGGTAACATTATTTAAACACAACATATTTTGACCTTTATAAATTATTGCGTGAAATGGATAAAAAGTTTATAAAAGTTTAAGTTTTATAACATTAGAGACATTTTTAGTTAACTAGGTTAACTTTGGTTAACTTTTACAAGGAAGAAAACTAACCAATACTATAACAAAACTAACTTAGTTAAAAGTATATGGGCCAATTGTGCTATTAATCAAAGTTAAAAAACAAAACCCAGCCTTGTGCCGCTTCTTTTTCTTTTCTTTTCTGTCCGGCACATTTCCGGCCACCGGACTTTTCTCCGGCGGGTCATAAAAACGAGTTTAATGGTTGTTTTTTTCAGTTTTCAGTTCATAATTCCTTAATCTCCATTAATTTGCGACTGTTACAATGATTAATTATACGAATCATGAGGAAAAACCCGACAATTAAAATCCAGGTTAGTAACCGTCGACATTAAGTCGACCATACCTTGAATAGGTCTGAAACGGCCCTGTTATTTTAAATTGAATCAACAATTGAGTTCAGAATCCTCTGTCACATCTAACCCGCTTTAAACACATCATAACCACGTTCGAATCAAAGACTAATCGGCCCTTCAAGTGTTGACATCTTCCTCTTCTTTTTTCGACTTGGTTGATGAATGTAAGTCCTTTTCATCGATGCCGTTTTATACCATGGTAGTATCTGATCAATAGCCCCATGATTCAGATCTTCCAACTAGTCTGATTTGATATTATTGGGTTAAGGTTAGGGTTAGGGTTCTAGGTATGTATTTGGGGAAGAAGATAGGGTTAGCTATAATTGGTAAATAGATTTCGTTTTCAATTTAATGAACAAAAGCAAAGTTGGTCTAGTGGTTGAGTTTCTCGTGTTATGCAGAAAGGGCATGGGTTCGAAACCCATGGCCAGCATTTCTTTTATTTTGCTTCCTTTTTGTTTAGTTTCCTTATTTTCAATATTTAAATTATATAATTCTTATAGATTTGAAATATGTATAATAAATTCATTTTTGATCCAAATATTATAAAAATTTAGGAGTAACTTCTTGATACCTCATAGAAAATTGTCATATTTTTAGTTTTCTGAAAAATATCTATTTTCATGATTTTATTAATTTAAATTGTTTTAATCATAATTAATTGATTAAAAAGTCATTTTTAATGATTTTAATCTCAAACTTTTTGGGTAATTATTTCTCATCATCAAGAACTGATATAAAAATTATTGGTTCAGAAAAAATTAAATTTTATTGATTTTCCTATTTTTTTAATCATTTAAACATAATTTAATCTCGTTAAATCAGTTTTAAATATAAATAAGTTTATATAAGTTATGGGAAAATTATTCTAATCTGTTTACATCAGAAATCATCCATTTTCTATAAAAATAGCATTTTTGGATCATGTATGGTATTATAAGTCTTATTTACGTTTAATTAGACATAATAAAACATTTATTTAATTATACAATTTAAACATCTATTTTATAAATATTTTTCTTATAAAATATAAATACCCATATGGTTTAATGTCTTAATTACCTTTCGTTGAATCATGGTGTAACTCAAAATTATTTATTTATATATTTATGATTATTGTATTATTTTAATAACTAACTAAATTATTTTGTCTTAATTATTCAAACGAATTGTTATCTAAATATTCAATAGGTAATAATTATATTATTCAAACCACATTCACAACCTTTCATATATTATTTGTGATATACAACTTTTACGTTAACGCGACTTATCATAAAAACTCTAATTCCCCAAATCGACTTAGTAAACCCTAATGCCTTAGACCCTAGATACCTTAGACCTTTAGACATTTCCTTATTAGTATTCTATTACATTTTAGGTTGAATTCTTTGGAATTCCCATTACTTAGCTCACGGCCGCTTAAGTTGGATCGCTTTCGCAAACTGTGAGTATATCTTTCCCCTTTTCATGTTTTACACTTTTGGGGTGATTCATGTACGCTTATTACTTCACTCACTTAATCATGGTTTATTCTATATTCACAATCGCAATTCTTGTATGTGTTTTACTTGTTGATTCGTTGATAGTGTGTACTTATGACCTTAATCATTAACCGCTGGGCGGCCTAGCATAGCAATAAATAGTACTTAATTATTGTTATGTGTGAACGATTATTCATCGCCTACTATGAGCGAATACTATATATATGTGACTCTTGATTCATTGAACGAAAGGATTGATTTTGGGTAGCATTTGTACACAGCTTGAACACTAAATTGTAGACAGTATGACACGTGAATTGCGAAACACTTTTTCTACTATATGTATTCAAATAGGGTATGCTCACCAATACATTTTTGTGTTGACATATACTATTTTCGTACATGTTTCAGGTTATTATTGAGAAGTTTTTTTTAAGCTTTTGGATTTATATTTAAGCTTTGATTTCATTGTAATCTAGCTAGACTTGACACTTTAGAATCATTGTACTTTGTATTTTTCATTTCAATGTAATAAATTATTAAATCAATGTATTCAAATTTACACTTTAGTCCATGAGCTATTGAACAATCGTCACTACGTGACACCTCGATGTTTCCGTCATCGGTTGGGGTGTTACACCTATCCTGACCCATTTGGTTTTTTTTTACATACCCATCCTGACCCACTTACTTATTTCTACAATTAAAATTACCCATCCTAACCCTTTTAAAAATTATACTTAATCCATTTTAACCCACAAGGTCAAATTTTAAACCCAAAACAAACGAGTTGAAATTGCCAGGCCTACTAAAAAAATAAAATTTCCATTCTAATGGAAAAAGTCACAACAAGAGGTGAATTTCCTCTTTTACCCCTACAACCGTTTTAATTATGAAATTGCCAATGCTTAAATTTTAGCCATTAAATTGATTCATATTCACACACTCATGACTTACAATTAATCTTATTTTTATAAACAAATTTTATGAAATGCGCGAATAATAGTACAAATAGAAGGGAATTTATATATCTTACATATATAATATGATTTAATAGGGTACAGAAAAGTTTTGTAAAATATATAACTTCCCTTTTATATGTACCCTATTATTCTTGCATTTCATATAAACAGGGGCGTAGCATTGTAGGGGCGGGAGGGGGCGGCCGACCCCCCGAACTTTCGCCCAGAAGTTCCGATTATATAGTATTCGTATAAATTTTTTTGGAAATATAGGGTTTCGACCCCTCGAAACCAGTGACTTCCGACCCCCCGATGTCTTCCGACCCCCCAAACCTTCGGGTCAAGCTTCGCCACTGCATATAAAATTGTATATAATAAGAAGATTGTGAGTAAGTGATGATTATGTGATCTACAAATATTCATTTATGGATGTCTGAATGACACGGACAACCCATGTTGTGATCATAGACAAAAAGAGTCAAAGGGAGTGGGTGTTAAGGATGATGCCACATTCATTCTTCACTCACTTATTGTGGATGTTCTTAAATCTCGAGGAAAGTTAATTAATAAAAATTCTTACTTGTGAATCGAAGTCTTTATTTGTTACAAGACATCATACCTTTAATTTGCAAAATAGTATAGTTTCAATATTAACTCTACCCAACCAGCAACTTGTTGACAAAATCAGGTTGTTGAAAGCGCAATTTGTCGTTTCGAGAATGAAACGTACACTTGCACATACTCTTCACAAAATATCAAATAATACATATATGATCCGAAAATGTGATATATTTCTATCATAATAATAAGATAACGTTAGTCTAGGGCTTAGCTAGCCATAACCATAGCCATTGAAAGTTGCACAATGGACCACATTAGCAGGAAGAGGGATCGATAGGGATGGGTGGACTCAGCCAATATTAAAGAACCAACACCAACTAACAGGACCAACGTTAAGTTGGTCCTCTCGTAGTGTACTCTTCATATCTTTTAGAAACTTTTGTCATCTTCTTAGAGCTTCATATTTCACGTGTAAGCAATGCTAATCCTTGTAAATATTAGATTAAAAACTTAATTAGATATCTAAAAGCTAATATCGTAATGCTATAGGTAAAACTCATTTATAGTAAATCGGTAACATTTATTTGTTTGTTTGTTTTAATAAAAAAACTAAGGATAAATTAAGGACGAAACCTTTGGCGATGGTGACAAATCCGTCAATCACTAATTCATCGGTGAACTATCTATTGCTAATTCTTCGGGGATGTAATCATGTTATCTAACGTTAATATCCATTGGTGATCTGTCAAGTAAATCGATTATTGGTCTGTCGGTGAGCCACTCTCAAGTTTTCCACAAACATTACCTACGATCTCCTAACAGATCATTAACGACAGATTCTATGGACATTCACATGCAAGGGCGTAGCTTTATAGAGGCAGGGAGGGGTGCCCGACCCCCCAAAATTTTCGCTTAGAAGTTCTGATTATATAGTGTCCATATAGAATTTGTAGGAAATCTTACTGCGAAAATGGAGAAACAACTTCTGCAAATAAACAAACAGGAGATTCGTCGACCAAGAGTTCTTCTGGAAGAGTCACGCGGACCCTGGGTTTTTCAAGCTGCATTCATGTCCGCAGGTCGTCGCGTTGGTTCAAGAATTTTTCCGAGCCAGAACCCATTTTTGCATCCCCCTGCGCGCAGGTAGGCGTCAGAGTATAATGTAACTTAACATTTTAATTCTTCAATTCGAGCTTCACTTTATAACCACCTCCAATTTTCATCTCTCCACCAATGTGGGACACAATCAACTTACATTCACTTCTAACATTTCCAACAGAATTTTTTTGGTATATACAGTTTCGACCCCGTAAGCGGTATCTTCCGACCCCTTGAAATATCCGCTCAAGCTTCTCCACTGTTCGCATGTTATATAACTAAATGAGAGGATTTTAAAATAAATGCGTGCACAAAATGGAATTAGCTTAGAAGTGCATGATTAAGTTCACACGTGCATGGAACACATCTATGTGTGATGTGTGTGTATATATATACAACCAGAAGAATATTCAAGGCTTATCCATGGCGGATAATTAAATGTAAACATACACTGAATAGACTAATTATCATCTAAAAGTTACAAATAAAATCAAATTGCGTTCCATGCCCATATGGCCATATATCCCTTGTGTTTACCTTCAGATATTAAAAAAGAAAAAAAAGTCCTTAACATTTATAACTTATAATAAAAGAATTGAAGATTGATGAGTTGTCATTTAATGAAAACCTAAGAAAACTATTTTAATGACATGACATTTAAAGAGGCATTCTCCTCCTTGAGTGTGCCATGTGTCATGCCATGTGGCAAATAAAAAAAATAAATAATAATATAAAACCTAATCTACTAAATTTAAATTGAGTTATTTTAGAAAAAAGAATTTAAAAACAAATTTAAATTTTTCTCTTTTATGTTTCCTCCCATAATTTTTAAACGTTAATATCTTTTATATACGAGATTTTTTAAAGAAAAAAATTACACCAAATTAACGAGCGTTTTATCATCTTTCCAACTAGTACCATAGTGTTATATAAAAAACGGAGAAAAAAAATGATTATTTTTTTGGGGTTTCGTTCATACAGGAAAAAAAACACAAAGTGTTCAGATTATTTATTAATAATGTTTTTTCTTTTAAACCAGGTTCTTATCTACGATGTTGAAATTCAACCCAATCACTGTAACATCGCAAAATTTTCTCCAAAATTTTAATACATAAAAAGCCCTTATATATATATATATATATTTATTACATCTTTATCATTAATATTATACAAATGTGCCTAAGTCTTTATTTATCCTAACTCACATACATACATAAATGTATATAAATAATAATAATAATAATATGATTCTAAATTCTTTTTTTTTTCACATACAAGATTTTTTTTTTTTTTTTTAAATAAAGCCTTGAGTCAAATAGTCAAAGTCCTAGTCAAAGTCTTAGTCAAATAGTCAATTTATCATAAAACCTTACTTTATGGTGTTGACCAATTTTAATGGCTAATTGAATCCAAAACTAGTATAAAAACCCACCTATGACCCATTATACTTTGCACCTCTAATTGTTTCAATCCGATTAAACTTTCCCTCATACCTTTCTTCTATAGTCTATTACTTCTACAATTGAAGCTTTGATTATAAGCTCTTGTAATTGGCGAATTGGAAGCTTGATATTCTTTCTTTTTCGTTTTCTTCAATTTGGACTAGCTACGTTGTTGAGTCTTTGGGATTCGCCTCGCATACATTCACAACACATTATTTTATTTTTTTACGAGACATAACATTTTGCTAAGGTGAGTTTTACATAGCCCCTTTTCTATTTATCACCATTTTTGGGGTGAAACATGTTACAACATCATTTATGCAATTCAATCATCAATGTGTCTATGTGTTTTTCTATGTTGCATTATGTCTTGAACATGACTAGGGTAAGCACAATTCTAGCATAAACATTCATCAACCAAATGGTATACATTGATAGATCTATTGGACTGACAATCCCACCCGGATACGTGCCTCCTACAAAGGTTACGTGGGTGTTTGTTACTGCAATTTAAACGAGTGAACCATGAGCGTATGGGATGTACCACAATACAACAGTCACAAGGTTGATTATGCACTCGATTTACTTCTAGTATGTTTTCGCATATGGACTAGATTGCCATGACACATGAATTGCACAACAATTTTATTCGATTATCAAAACCTGTGTACTTCTCACCAACTTTTGTTGACCCAAAATATTTTCAACTTAACATGTTTCAGGTTCTACTTGCTTGAAGATTTGAATTAATGCTTGAAGATGTGTGCATAGTTTTATTCAGTTTGATGTACGAATTCTTGTAGAACAATTGTATGTAATTTATTTAAATCATATAATGAAATTTATTATTTACCATGAGCTACTGAACAATCATCAATACGTGACATCCCGATGTTTCCGCCATCGGTTGGGGTGTTACAGATTGGTATCAGAGCCATGGTTATAGGGAATTAGGTTATTAGAAAAATAATCTAGTCTATAACCATAGGATTATAACCAGTATTTGCTTCTTTTACTTGCCATTCTCTATCTCCCTCCTACTTCTTATCCCTACTTTCATCCTTACAAGAAGGTTGCTCTCCACCATTGGATCTACTCTTAGACTAATAGGACAAAATCCTCAGATTTAGCCTGAACCACCTTGAGATCTCGTCGAAGTTCTAGATTTTAATAACGAACACGTGCAATCTGGAAGGGTGAACGCCTGTATTCTGAGTCTTCTGTCTAGGCTGGCATTGCGCATATATCCCAATCAGACGAGGGACCCGGATGCCTACCTGGGAATTCTCGGGATGAGTGTTCACTTATAGGCTAAAGCATGTCTTCATATGTTATTAGAATTTAGAATCTTTGATAAGTCAACGTTTTCGTTTATTCGTTTTAATTAAATGAATAAATGATTACATTCCTTATATTACCTCATTGTCCTTCATTCAACCCATATCTTATTGAACATTCATTACCCAAATCACTTCCGTAACCGATGCCCTAAACTAAACAGAGATCAAGATCCTCCAGATACCTAACCGCAAGTCTCACCATTTGACTATTGGTTGCTTTTATTCTATGTATTGACGCTATTTGATTCAAGTAATAAAATATTTGTCTGAGAGTTGTTACATGGTGCATGATTGTTTGAATGTGAACTAATTATATAAATCTATACAACTACAACTCATATACTATGCTTGTTATACTTGCTTGCATAAACATGTTATCAATTTGCAACCTATGTGTATAATAAATGCTGCACTTAATAGAGGTCATCATGCCTTTTCAACAGTCGGGAGAGGCCCTACAACCTGCTCCACGACTGGTGGAGGCTATCGAACCTACTCAACGATTGGTAGAGGTCATTATGCCTTTTCAACAGTCGGGAGAGGCCCTACAACCTACTCCACGACTGGTGGAGGCTATCGGACCTGCTCAACAATCGGTGGAGATATAGAAGGACGCAAAACTTTAATGTAAGGTAAATTGGTGATTGCGGTCCGGAACGTAATCATGAATTTACAGGTACGTTAAGGTAGTGTGAAATTCTATCAAGGTTTTCAGTAAATAACCAATTATAAACTCTAGTTACCTGGTAGTTCATTTAGTCTTTCTATAGTCAATCAACTCATGCATTTCTTTTAGGAGTCCTAAAACTTAAGATTCTTATTCTCCTTGCTATTTCAGATGAACCTAATCCAACCCTTAAAACTCACACATATCAAAACTCTTACCCAAATTATTCGAAACAGTTTATTCTGTTACCTATAAATTTATGTCATGCCTTAACTCGAAACTTCCCAAACCACCCTTGTCCTAATTTCTACCCAATCACCTTCAACCCTGTGTTTTCAATAAACTTCGGGACGAAGTTTCCAAAAGTAGGGGAGACTGTAACATCGCAAAATTTTCTCCAAAATTTTAATACATAAAAAGCCCTTATATATATATATATTTATTACATCTTTATCATTAATATTATACAAATGTGCCTAAGTCTTTATTTATCCTAACTCACATACATACATAAATGTATATAAATAATAATAATAATAATATGATTCTAAATTCTTTTTTTTTCACATACAAGATTTTTTTTTTTTTTAAATAAAGCCTTGAGTCAAATAGTCAAAGTCCTAGTCAAAGTCTTAGTCAAATAGTCAATTTATCATAAAACCTTACTTTATGGTGTTGACCAATTTTAATGGCTAATTGAATCCAAAACTAGTATAAAAACCCACCTATGACCCATTATACTTTGCACCTCTAATTGTTTCAATCCGATTAAACTTTCCCTCATACATTTCTTCTATAGTCTATTACTTCTACAATTGAAGCTTTGATTATAAGCTCTTGTAATTGGCGAATTGGAAGCTTGATATTCTTTCTTTTTCGTTTTCTTCAATTTGGACTAGCTACGTTGTTGAGTCTTTGGGATTCGCCTCGCATACATTCACAACACATTATTCTATTTTTTTACGAGACATAACATTTTGCTAAGGTGAGTTTTACATAGCCCCTTTTCTATTTATCACCATTTTTGGGGTGAAACATGTTACAACATCATTTATGCAATTCAATCATCAATGTGTCTATGTGTTTTTCTATGTTGCATTATGTCTTGAACATGACTAGGGTAAGCACAATTCTAGCATAAACATTCATCAACCAAATGGTATACATTGATAGATCTATTGGACTGACAATCCCACCCGGATACGTGCCTCCTACAAAGGTTACGTGGGTGTTTGTTACTGCAATTTAAACGAGTGAACCATGAGCGTATGGGATGTACCACAATACAACAGTCACAAGGTTGATTATGCACTCGATTTACTTCTAGTATGTTTTCGCATATGGACTAGATTGCCATGACACATGAATTGCACAACAATTTTATTCGATTATCAAAACCTATGTAATTCTCACCAACTTTTGTTGACCCAAAATATTTTCAACTTAACATGTTTCAGGTTCTACTTGCTTGAAGATTTGAATTAATGCTTGAAGATGTGTGCATAGTTTTATTCAGTTTGATGTACGAATTCTTGTAGAACAATTGTATGTAATTTATTTAAATCATATAATGAAATTTATTATTTACCATGAGCTACTGAACAATCATCAATACGTGACATCCCGATGTTTCCGCCATCGGTTGGGGTGTTACAATCACAATACTTTCATTGAAATTTTACTCTTTTAAAGATGCATAGGTATACTTCATCAAGAGAAGCTAGGAGAAAGAATCGCACAATACTGCAACACATGGTGTCACCTTACAGCAAGGTTATTTTTTTATTTATTTAATTACAAAAGTAATAATGATTACTATTAGTATTAGTATTATTAGAATTGTTATATTTTTCAACCCGGGACGCTCCCAGGGTAAAAACTAGTTACTCTATATTACAACTAGCTTATACGAGCTAATATGCGATATGACACTCGTATCGTATTTGAAGCAATTTATTATACCTAACTATATACTATATTTTAACAATAAAAAAATAAAGTATAATTAATGAAATATAACCTTTAATAGTTCAAAAATGGTAAATTTTGCACCAAATGACTGAAGAGCGTAAAATTGATATTTCATATGCTAAAGACGTTTAGTATATAAAACACTTCAATGACTAGATACCAGTCTTTGATTCTCTCATGTACAAAACACTTCAAGATAGAATATTAGTCCCTATAATATTAACAACTAATTTAAATGCTTTAATATGTTTCTTATTTATCATAGACCTAATACAGTCACTAACGTAAGTCGTATAACAATCAGTTTCCAATATCATTTGCAACTATAAATTAGTCCCATATATTATGTATTCGATATAGATGCATTAGTCGTTGATTCTTATTGTGACTAATGGTTGAATTGACAATGATTTGTTGGTGATTGAAAATCAGTCTTTAGTCATTTCACATGCAAGTGCAATTGAGACTAGTTATCAATCCCTAATACGGTCTCTTTGATGAATTGTTAGGACTAAATTTCAGTCTCTATCACACTTTCTTAAAATGGTAGAATATGAGTCAATTATTAGAGATTGAATATTAGTCCCTATTTATTCATATATGAATATCTTCGAAGACTAAATATCAGTCCTAGATAACATTCATTACAAGTTTTTGAGACTTAAATTTAGTCATCAATACCTTTACCATAATATGGTAGAACTTGCACCAAACGATGATACACTAAATACCAGTCTTTGATCCTTTACCCATTAAGACGTTCAAGACTGAATATCAGTCCCTAATTTAATCCAATATAGGATATTAAGAAACTGATTTTCAGTCTTTGATACGTTTGATCCATGTTAGAGACTGATGTTCAGTCACCATACATTCCTGTCGTTTCTCATTAAGTATTTAGGACCGAATACCAGTCGCCAATTAGTTTCCTTCGAAAACCTTGTATTGCACATACATATTTGTGACTGAAATATAGTCTCAAATAAAGTGTCAAGATATTAGGGACGGATTATCAGTCACTAAAACATGTCGGATAGAAATAAGTCCTAGATAATATGTACTTGAGATTGATATATTAGTCCATGGAAATTTAGTCTCTAATGGGCTTTCTTATGGTGTGTATGCATCATGTTTTGAATTTAGAAAAGATGTATATGGTTGTTTTTGTTAGAAAAACACCAAATACAACAATTTAAAACATAGCTAATGCACGTTGCATAACACTTAAAAACACACTGCTTAACTATCTTGGCATAGTGTTTTAAGTTTTAAGCCTAGAATACATTGCTTTGGGTTTTAAATTGTTATGTTAGGTGTTTTTTTTAAACAAAACAATCGAAAATATCATGACCAAGTTCAAAAAGTAATCCATACATATCAATTCATAATCCTTCTCACACTTCTTACGAAATATAACCTTCATTTATACAAGATCATTCATTGTTATGTTTTGTGTGTTTCAGACAAAACAATCGAAAATATTATGACTAAGTCTAAAAAATGATGGCTACATACTTAACCGTTCTCACACTTCTCAAGAAATATAGCCTTAATTTATACAAAAACCTCTCCATATATATATATATATATATATATATATATATATATATACACACACACACATACATATGATTTGGATAATTTGAAAACTCTTGGCCTAATTGAAAATTAAGAAAACCATTTTGGACTACACATTTCTCTAAGGCAAAAAAAAAAAAAAAAATCTTTATGGCAAATATGTTTTTTGCTAAATCGCCCATTTTCCTGTAGGGAAATGATTATTTTGTTTTTGTTTTTTCATTTATACATATACGTATATACTTGTCTAAGACTACAAAAATTAGTATTGTACATGTTTTGTAATGTATATATATGTGTAAATGTGTAGAAATTGTTGCACCTACATGTATAGAAAGGAAGATCATGGGTAAAAACATGTTTTTCTAATGTACATGCGTGTCTATACATGTTAAAATTTGAAAAATAAGTATCATAGATATGTTTTTAACAATATACACATATGTCTAATCGAAAATTGATAATAATATTTTTGCATAAAAAGCTACGATTTAGTAAAAAAAAAATTGTTTTAGAAAAATGTGTGATCCATAAAAGTACTCTCAGTTCTTAATTAGCTGAGTTTTCTCTCAGGACCCTACAAGTATCTATATCTATATATTATAATAATTGAAAGTAATAAGACCACCCGGTGTGGTGGCTCGGCAACGGCATAACCGACATGTCCAAAAGTTCTACGCCGGGGCTATTTGTTATTATTTTTATTAGATTTTTATTATTTTTAATAATTCTGGCTAATGAGGAGGCTTGTCATCATAGTGCACACCACCCCCTTGGAGGCCCATCATGAAAATGCCTCTCCCCCCACTCCTACGTGGCGCCTACGTGGAGGCCCATCATAAAGATGTCACCCCCTTCCACACCCAATGGTCTAAATTATACATGACACTCAAAAAGGGCATCATCCCCTTAGAGTGTGTCATGTGACATTAATTGATTTTAGAAAAATAAAATTAAAAACAAAATTGGATTTTTCTCTCATGTTTTTCTTCCATAATTTTTAAACGTTAATATCTTTTATATACAAGATTTTTTAAAGAAAAAAATTACACCAAATGAACAAGCGTTTTATTATCTTTCCAACGAACACCATAGTGCTATATAAAAAACAGAGAAAAAAACACAAAGTATTCAGGTAATTCATTAATCATGTATAGCCAAATCACTAATTATGTTCAAATAAGTAAATATGAATTCTATTTTCAATGTGTGTTATCATTTAAGTAATTGTACATTGTTTTAGGTTAGGGTTTAATAATAGAGTTATACATTGTTTAAGGTTAGGCGTTAACATTGGAGATACATTGTTAATTGTTTTAGGTTATGTGCTACCTGAAGCTTTTCTACATGTAATTGTAAAGCGTATCATTCTATTTCATATATAAAATTGATATGTCATATTAGATTTTCTCAACCCAGAATGTTCCTGAAGTATAATCTAGTATATTTATATATCATAATATCAACCTGTCTCGATACTAATTTGTTAAGTTTGGCTTAGCACACATATTTATTATCCCTAACTATATACTATATTTTAACAATACTAACAAAAATACTTGAGGCATCTACCTTTTTCTTTTCCCAACTTTCACTTGCATCCTAATATTTCGGACTATAAAAACAAACGTAGAGCAATGGGATATAAAAATAGATATACAAATGTTGAACTATAAATGCGTGTTGCATCGTTTTAGCTCATAAAATTTAGATTGAAACATAAAGTAACAAATTTGTAAAAGATAAAAAGTATATGAAACCAAAGTTAAAAGTGGAAAAATGTTAAAGTTAAAAATGAAAAATGTTTTTCATCTTTTACAAACTTATCACATAGCATTTTTAATTTTAACCTCAACGCTTTTCCACATTTAACTTTGAAACTTTTTATCTTTTAAAAACTTGTCGTTTTATGTTTCAGTCAAAAGTTTTCCGGTTAAGTTAAGACGCTGTAACGCGTGTGTGGTTTGACATATTACTTCTACTTTTTCGGTTTAACAGTCACATCGCAACACACGGGTCCTTAGTTGATTTGGTTATTTTTTCCTATTTTTTATGTTTTATATAACTTTTGCGAGTTAACATGCTCTACAACTCGCGTACATGTCGTAAATACTAGTTAAATAAAAAAAAGGAACTACCACTCTCTTTAACCATATCCAGCTGTATCCTGTATATATATATTTTTTCATTTGATGATAATGCTTTTTACATCATCATTAATATTTTTAAAATAATGTACATTTAGAGCGTGTACAATCCAAGACCCACGAACAGCTACTAGTACCACCCGCGAAAAACGTTGTATTTTGCAACCACGTCAGTATGGTTGTGATGCGCATAGGTAATTAATTGAGCCCTCAATCATTATTTTTTTTAACTGCGGTTAACGATATCTTTTTACACCAACATTATTATTGCTCAATATGTATACTCTAAAATACTTGTGTCTTTACCATTTGGGCTAGTCCATTATGGCTTTAATTTTTTAATAAGTTAAAGAAAATGACTCAAGACTAAAGAATCTATGCATATGAATTTAGTAAGTTGATTAAATTTTAAAAACTCTTGTAAAGAATTTTAATAAAATTTAAGAGTACGTACGTAAAAAAATTCCAAATTAACTCATTAAACTACAGTTCTGAAAATGACAATACTTTATACGAATACAAATAATATAACCCTTGATAAGCTTGTATTTTACGAAAAACAAAGAATTTTATGAAAGATTTAGTTACGTAGTATTTTAATGTTTGAAATTAATTTCTTTTCGTAGTTATGTTATATTTATTTTTATAACATAAAAATAAAAAATAAATTTTTTTTATACTATTAAATTCTTTTTTTAATTTTCTACATTAAGATTTAAAGATTTATTAATTAATAATATTTCAAACCTATAAAAACAATATTTTCAATCACTATTTAGTTTTAAAAAAACAATAAATAAATAAAAAACAAGAAACACAAACATTTGCATTGAAAGATAATTTTCCACAACATGTTTCTTCTTTATAGGTCCCCTACCCCTTCCAAAATGTAACTTACAATCCCCATTTCTTCCTTCTCCTCCTCACCATTGTTCCTCCACCATCCACCACCTCCGGCCACCGCTCTCCGATGGACAAAACCGACCGCGAAACACACGATTTCATGAACGTCGAATCCTTCTCTCAACTCCCCTTCATCCGCCCTTCCTCTCTCAAAGAAAAAAGCATCCGTCTCTTCGGCAAAGACTTCGGCGGTGGTGACGTTGTCGAATTCGACACAAACGACACCGCCACCGCCGCCCCAGCCGAAGAGCTCAAAGAAAGCTCCGAAACAAGCCGAAAATTCGAGTGTCATTACTGCTGCGGAACTTCCCTACCTCACAAGCCTTAGGTGGACACCAAAACGCTCACAAAAGAGAAAGACAACATGCTAAACGAGCTCACCTTCAGTCAACCATGGTCAACGGTAGCTTTTCTGAGGCACAAATGTATGGTCTCATGAACTACCACCGTTTCACCACCACTCCACCACCCTTCTACCACCACACAACCACCAACCCTCTCAACACCACCTACCATCAAAGGTTTTATAACCACAACTCCTCTAACTACACATCTCATCAAACACCTATAAACGGTAGCCCAT
Source organism: Ambrosia x helenae (assembly GCA_030844895.1). NCBI lineage: Eukaryota > Viridiplantae > Streptophyta > Magnoliopsida > Asterales > Asteraceae > Ambrosia > Ambrosia x helenae. The sequence continues at coordinate 5,573,092 of CM061228.1, forward strand.
TAGGGTTATGGAGATACCCTAATGCCCAAAACACAACATATAATATTAATAATAATAATAATAATAATAATATTAATATTAACCACCGTGGTCATGACCATTTGATCAACACGACACACGGTCATGATATCGTCGAAAGAAGGACTACGAGCAGCAGCCAGAATACCGACAAGCTCGAGTTATATGTTTGATTCAAAGCCTAGTGTTCAAGATCAAGTTAGTCTCGACTTACGTCTGTGACATTATCTTAATTATTATTAAATTAAGTTAATAGGTTGTTCAACCATTTTCGGTTTTTTTTAAGGTTTATTTAATTATTATTATTTAGATGTATTTTATAGAACTATCATTTCATTTTTTATTATGCTCAAGTACGTACGTACCTTAATTATTAGTCATGAAATCTAACAAAGATATTACTTTTATTATGTGTGTGTATATATATATGTTTGTGCTCTTTGAGTTGTAAAGATACTTTGATTAGATCTCTATCAAGATCCTATCAATAAACTTGTTTCTAAATTACTCAAATTTCAAGAAAATAATTTAGAAGATTGTCTAGAAAGACACGAGCTGAGCGAATTTGGATTTATATTCTTGAAAGTTTTGGATCCAAATTCGCTCAGCTCATATTAAACACTTTTATGGTTTTATCAACATTATGTTGTAATTGAACTCGATAAAGTTGGTAATGAATTAAACATGAAGCTAATGGGATTTGAGATGTTTACGGTCCGGTTTGGCGGTTCGGTTTCATGATAAAAAAAAAAACCCTAAAATGTTAATGAAGAATAGGGTTAGGGAAAGAGTTATGAGGGAACAAGAAATCAACATAAGCTAGAACCAAATAATTATTAAAGCATTGATTAAATTTATTAAATTCTGAAGAAAAAAATGAATTAAAAGTTATGATAAGTCAACATCTGGGTTGAATCAGTGATTGTACCCACAGAAGCAAATGAAGCTGTGTTCATGAAAGAAAAAGAGTGCTGATGACTATAACAACTAATCCCAAAGGGTATACTCCCACTTCACCATGCTATCTATTTTTTGTCTAAAGTACAACTGTCATAAGCTGCTCCAGTGTGCTTTCCATGCTTGTACATTTTACAGGACTTTTATATGAGTGTGTGTGTGTGTGTATGACTCTGGTTTTTTCTTTTTGTCAAATTGAAACTAGTAGGAAACATGTTCAAGTCAAATAATGTGAACACAAAGGTTTTTAGTGAAAAAGATTCTGATGTCTAAATATTTTTTTTAGTTTTTCATCTACATAAGCAACATGCTTATATAGTTTCTATTCATGAGTTAAAAAATTTAAGCTCGCAAAAAATATGAACTGATTAAAGGGCCTCAAAGCAGCTAATTTGATTATTGTGCTTGCATACTAGTTATGCATGCCACGTTTGACTAGGCTAACAATACTAAACGAGTCTATTAATCATAAGAATTTAATAATTATTATGTTATATAATAACATAATTAATTGTTATGTAAATATGACAAAAATAATAAATAACACACATAATGTTATATAAAGTTTTTTAGGTAACAACCTCGTGTATTACACGGATTGAATGTATGTAAATTATATAATAAGTAATAAAACAATCAAAGCCGTCTCCGATCAAAATCTTTTGGGCATGGAGCCAGTAAAATCAAATTGGGCCTATATAATTTAAATACAATCACAAAGCTCAAAATATTAGTTAAGGTTAACTTGTTGAACTTCATTAGACTTGTTTTGTTTGGGTCTAATCTGTTAAACAAATTGGACTTTATGTAACATATATGATTTTTTTTAAAAAAAACTTCAATCCCTCGGGATGTCGGGCCTAGGGTTGTCCCCTCCTTGCCCACACCCATCACCGGCCATGAAAACAATTACATCTTTAACAAACACATGTATTGCACGTGTTGAATAAACCTGTGTCTTAACTGGGTTGCATAAATATAATGTAAGCGATTAACACAAATAACCATCAAGATATGTTTTTAAAAAATAAACTTTGATGTGCTATTTATTTATTGAGTTAATAGCCAATTTCATCCTTGAGGTTTGGTCAAGTTTGGCACTTCAGTACAAAAGTTTTTTTTTTTTTTTTTTTTTTTTTTTTTTTTTTTTTTTTTTTTTGCAAATCAACACATGTGGTTTGGATTTTTTTTTGCCAAATTCGTCATTTTCACTAACTGGGTTTATTTTTTTTGCAAATTAACGCTCTTTTTGTATGTACAACCCAATCAGATCCATCCCCTATTCTTTTTTAAAAACAAAACCTCTTGATAACAAGAAAGGGAGAGAGAGAGAGAGACATAGAGAGAGAGGGAGTGAGCAAGAAGGAGAAAGAGACCGGAGGTCTCCACCTCCGGCGATAGCTCCGGCAACCGGCCAAATCCCTCAACCAACACCCCCACCCCCATCGCCTTACTGTTTATTATTAGAAAGAGAGGGGGGGAGATCGAGCAGAGGAGAAAGAGAAAGAGACGGGAAAGAGATCAGGGGAGAAAGAAGACGCCAGAGAGGGAGCAGAAGAGGAGGAATCCAGTGGTGGTTCCGACGGCAGCGCTGTCCTTGTCAGTTAATCGTCATCAAGGCAAGGTAAAATCGGTTCCTTGTTCATATTGATTGTAAAATTACATGAGCATGGTGATGATGTTGAATGGATTGATGATAGCCGGTAGTCAGAACCCAAAGGTGGGTCATTAGGGTTGTTGTACAGTAGATGGTGATGTATGGTGGAGCTACGGAGGAGGCGGTGGTTGTCAAGATAGCGTTAGTCTCCGATATTCCTTTAGGTTTATTCTCCATTTCCTTTAACTTTGCTAACATGAAGTCTAGGAGCTCTTTGTTCTCGGGGCACGATACTGCTCTGTCCATTGTTTGTTGATCGATTTATTTAGGGTTTTGAAATTGGGATATTGGAACTAGAAATTAAGGCAGGATTTGATATGTGTTTAGTGAGATTGAAGAAGCAGAGATAAATAGATATTCCGATTGAACCATTAACGTTTCAGATTGTTCTTTTCATTGAAACAGGGTGGTGGTGGTTACGGTGGTGGAAGTGGTGGTTATGAGGAGGAGATGGTGCGATAGTGGTGGGTTTAAGGAGGAGGTGGTGCAATGGTGGTAGGTTTAGGGAGGAGGTGGTGCAGCGATGGTGGATTTAGGGTGGAGGTAGTATGGCGGCGGTGGGTTCAAGGTGGGCCGGTGGTTGATACAATGGTGATATGATGGTGTCGGGTTGATTGTGACATGGTGGTGGTTGTGTTTAAAAGGGGGAAGAAGATGAGTGATGATTTTACCATATTGTCCTTCATTAAAGTGGGAAAAAGACAACACTACCCCTGACATTAACGAGATTTTTTAACTGGGTTAATGAAAAGGACGAATTTGGCAAAAAAAAATCCAAACCACGGGTGTTGATTTGCAAAAAAAAAAAAAAAAAAAAAAAAAAAAAAAAAAAAACTTTTGTACTCAAGTGGCAAACTGGACAAAACCTCAGGGACGAAATTGGCTATTAACTCTTATTTATTATAACAATTACTTTGGTTTTTCTTTATGGGAAAGTGAATAAGGTGTTGTTAAGCGTATAAGCTTACACGCAAAACCCATCAAAACTACGTCATTTTGATTAATTTAACTAAAATAAAATTAAACCTTTTTATTCTTGGTTTCTACTCTCTGCCCATTCTGATTATCCCAAACAAACTGAAAAAGAAAAAAATACATGATTATCACCTACCGTCAATACCTCCCATATTTTTCTCACCAATCCATTAATTAATTAATCACCATCTTCTAGTCTGCAGTATACAATCTCTATTTTCAATTGGTTGATAAGGTATTTAGCTAATTGATCATCATCATCAACATCATCATACTCAGTTAATCCCACCTATAGCAAAGCTAAAGTAGGGTCTGAGGAGGGTAAGATGTAGACAGCCTTACCTTTACCCCTAAGAATAGAGAGGCTGCTTCCAGTGAGACCCCCGGCTTGATGTGGTTTGGTATCAAGCCTTGGACATAAGGCACAAAAACACTTAGCAATCGTGACAAACCCGATAGTGCATGTATCCCTTTGTCTTTTGGCTATCAACGCCACCACATGATGCATGATTAACCGTCCGTCGTTTTTAACGTTATTTTCACGAAATTAGTAAAATAACGTTAAAACTAGTGCAACTTTACTTTTGCCCCGAGGGCCACACATATATTTAGCTAATTGATCATGTATTCAATTAATCAATCTCCATGTTTTATTAAGAATACCTTAGAATTTATTTAATACTAGTGATCTTTTGATTAAAATACTTTAAACATCATCATTCGTAGTTATTGATGATGTTTTTAATGATATCCAAACCACTGGGAAGATATGCTATGCATGTATTAGATGTAACCAACTATATATAACAATGTTTTTTACTTTTGTTGCTGCAGAACATGTTATGTTGATCATCAAATTTCCGTTTCTCATATTTTTACTTTTGTTAGGGGGTGTTTGGGATTGATTATTCAAAATAGATTATGCGTTTTGGAAAAACAGGGGTAGAACTGCTTATAAATTATTGCATTTTGGTAGCCTAAAAAAACTGATTATATGCGTTTTCAAAACGCAATCCCAAACACTAAAAACTGATTATCTACGTTTTCAAAACACAATAATCTAAAAATCAGATTCAAAACGCAATCCTAAACACCCTCTTAATGTAGAACATACACAGGCCAATGGATTTAGAAGTTCAACCAGAGGAGGAAGCTTCTAAAACGAATCTAGTTGACGATATTGATGCAAACGGGTATTTAGTCACAAATAGTGGTTCTGATGTTGAACTAGAGAAAAGAAAAGACCTAGACATAGATTTTGAGTTTGAGAAAGAAGTGGCTAACCATGTAATCGGACATGTTTTCGATACTCTTAATGAGGCATACGACTTCTACAATCGATATGCATTTGTACATGGGTTTGGAATACGCATCTTTTGATTTTTAAAAATAAGACAACAAATGAGCCTTATCGAAGGAAATATGTATGCAACAAACAGGGTTTTAAAGATTTAAAACGAGATAGTTCTAAAGGGGATATCAAACCTCGTAGGGATTTAAGGACCAGATCTGAAGCATTTATTAGCGTTTCAAAAGGTAAAGATGGGAAATGGCTAGTAGATGAATTTAATGATTCACACAATCATGAACTAACTATTACCCCGACCAAAGTTATGAAACACCGGTCTCATGGTAAGTTCCACCGTTCAGAAGCTTGCAAATATCTAATTTTGGAACTTAGTCAATCTGGGTTAGGACCATCTCAAATTCGAAAAGTTGTAAACACCATGAAAAGCCCATGTGAAAATGATGTTACCTCAAAACAATGTGCTGATATCTTAGCTGTCGAACGAAAACAATACAAAGGCAAGGAGTTCTATGGGCTTATTAAACATTTCCAAGATAAGCTAATAGAAGATCGCAACCTTTATTTTGTTGTGGATTTAGATGATTCATTTTGGTTTGGCTGTTAATATTTGGAATATTGATATATTGTCTATAGTATGGATGCTAATGTGAAAATAATAATCATTCAACATGTACAAACTCAAGAACACAAACTCTATTTACAACAAAGAAATCTAGCTTTACACACTCTCTACTATATTGCCCCTAAGACTAGTCCTCCTTGCGGCAATAAGGCCAACCTTTTGACCAGTTGGTGCATCACGGCGACCGTACTGACATGACTAATATGGTGATAGTTACCAAAGAACCTCTGGTACACCAACAGTAACATACAAAAACACGACAACCTTTGGTCCAACATGGTGAAAGACAAACCAAAATGAAGCCGAACTCCATGTTATATATGATTTTAAAAGGGTCCTGACACATGGTTGCCAAGTCTCGATTCCATCTTTGGCTAAACATGTCTTAAAGAAGTTGTTTATAACTCTTTGGTGCTTGTGGAATTGGATTATCAAACTGCTGCTTAACATGTTCTCTAAGTCTGATCATGAGGTCCTTAGTGTTTGAATAGAGGGTAGTGTCCACATAAAATAAACATGTAAAAATCATTCATAAACAAATAGTATTATTCCTACAAGAACATAATTCATAGCTGGAAAATCTCACAAATAAAGAACCGATATGAAACCAAAGCTAAATAAAAACATGATTTTAAACATAAATAAAACCCATCTTTATCTTTTGTAAATTTAATAAAAATAAATAAACAATGGCTATTTTCTTTGGTAACAACAGCCCAACATTCATCACTGCTTCTATATCTACCCTTTCCGACAACCTTCTCCTTTGCGGCACAATTGCAATGGGTTTTCGATGGATGGGGAAGAATGATTTGTAAAGAAATTGTAAAGTTGGAAGATTTGAGTTGACCAAGGAACGCATCTATCGATCTGGATAGAGAGTGGTGAGTGAAATAAAATTTTTAGTTAAATTAATCAAAACGACGTAACTTTCATGGGTTTTGCGTGTAAGCTTACACGCCTAATAACACTATATTCACTTTCCCCTTTATTTATTATAGGTTAGAATCATGTGTAGTAATCGGGGTTTGATCGATAACATATTTAATGGTTACTACTACGTCAACAAATAGAATAATAACAAAAGAAATATTAAATAAATAAGAGAGAAGTGAAAAATTATGATTTATTATTTTTACTTAAAAGGAGACAAGAAACGAAAAAATTATAATTTTATATTATTATTTAACAGAAGAAAGAAATAAAAAATTATAATTTAATATTAACCTTTGATAGGAGAAATGTGAAAAAAAATAAAAATATTTGTCATAGTAAATTTATAGATAAATATTATATATTAATATTTTAATAATAGTATATTTTAATTTTTATTAATAAATTAAAATAGAAAGTGACATATAACATTAACTAGAATGCTTTATTAAATAGGGATAACTATAATAATTGTTATAATAATATTATATTCCTCATCAGTAGTTTGATTATTTCATCAGTAGTTAGCAAAATCAACAGTAACAGATCGGCTAGGTTCGGGTTAGAATAGGTTTAGAACAAAATGTGTACAAATCAAAATGGATTGTTTAAAAAGTGGTTATTTTGGTTTGGATCAAAACAGGTTCAAATCAACAGTTGAGATAATGGGTCATATAGGGTTCGGGTCTGAATGGGTTCGGCCCGGACTGGGTACGGGTCAAATAGGACTGTTTAAAAAAGTGGTTATTTTGGTTTAAGTCAGAATTGGCCCAGACTGTCAAATGGGGTAACGGGTTGTAGCGGGTTTAGGTCTAAAGGCTTCCAACCAAACTGGGTATGGGTCAAAATGGTCTTTTTAAAAAAGTGGTCATTTTCGTTTGGGTCAGAACGTGCCAGACCGCCAGATAAGGTAAGAGTTGTATCGGGTTTAGGGTTATAGGGCTTCCAACCAAACTGAGTTTCGGCGTTATGGAAATCCTACAATCCATGTTTGTTAGGAAAATATAAGGAATTGTAATTTATTATTGTTTTTCTATTTTGTTGTTTTTTATGGCATCTATCTCTAAATGCGGTATCAATGGACTGTAAGTAGTGCACATAGTTTTGCCAAAAAAATAGCCAGTTGGGTTTTTGACCACATCCATCCACTGATCCGCCCTATATTCGCACATGGTTAGATCTACGTGGTTGCATCGCGTGCAATGTCTAATGCTAACATATGGTTTTATGTGAACAATAGTGTGGAAAGTGTAACGATAAACTAACAAAGAATGTTGTTTCTTGAGAACTTTTTTATAATTTGTATTTTAACTGGAAGAGATGATATAGTTTGACAGTTGTATCTTATTTTTTTATATCTAATATTGTCGTTTTTTAATATGGATGCAAACAAAAAGAAAAAAAATATGTTCTTAATTTTTGTATAACTACATTGGGCTACCCGTACTGAGACGGGTATAAAACTAGTTATATATGTGCATACAAACATATATTTAGTTACACCCGAACACTAAAAATTCCTCTTTATGAAGCTTAATTATTAGGGTATGTGTAGTGGATGGGCGTTATGAAAAAAGAGGGTGTAATGGGAAGGGGTGTTATGGAGCTTTATAAATGATTGGGTAATCATTGGTTAATTATTGTTTTCTCATTTAAATAATAATATTAAATAGGTAATAATATTTAATTAAATAAAAAAATTACACAAACTAAAAAAAATACAAATACTAAAAAAAATTACAAAATACTAAAAAACTACAAATACTTAAAAAAAGTTACAAATACTTAAAAAAAATTACAAATACTTAAAAAAAAGTTAGAAATACTTAAAAAACCTACTCGTCGTCGACGTCTTCTTCTTCTTCTTCTTCTTCTTCTTCTTCTTCTTCCTCATCTTCTTCTTCTTCTTCTTCTTCTTCTTCTTCTTCTTCTTCTTCTTCCTCATCTTCTTCTTCTTCTTCTTCTTCTTCTTCTTGTTGGTTGTATTGAATCGGGCGAATCGCCCATGCTTCCTCAACCAAATTCGCCTTCAACGTGTTATGTATATCTTTGGAACGCAATATGCTAATGTTTTGCAATCTCTCTTCCATTGTCACTTGCGTCCCTTGAACATCATCTTCCGAAAAATAGTTTGCGCATATTGCCTTTCCTTCGTCTTCAAGTATCATATTATGCATTATGATACAAGCATACATCACTATTCTAATTTTTTAATTTTCCCACACACGACAAGGATTTCTATCAAAATGCCATCGGCTTTGAAGAACACCAAAACATCTCTCGATGTCCTTTCTTGCGGACTCTTGAAGTGTTTTAAAATATTTTCCTTTTTCATCTTGTGTTTGACTAAACGTTTTGACGAACATTGAATACTCCGGATATATACTATCCGCCAAGTAGTATCCATGCTCGTAGTAATTATTATTTGCATAAAACCTAGCTTTCGGTATTGTTCCGCCAATGTAAGACTCTAGCAACGGCGAAAACTAAAAAGTATTTATGTCGTTCATACACCCGGCGAGACCAAAGAAGACCGACCAAACCCACAAGTCTTGTGAGGCAACTGCTTGTAAAAGCAAGGTTGGTTCCTTTTGGTCACCGCGTGTATGTTGACCTCGCCATGTGGTTGGACAACAGTACCACCGCCATTGACAACAGTCTATACTACCAATCATGCCGGGCAAGCCATGTTTTTGTAAATGCACTTCGTATAGTTGTTAAAAGTCGTTCCATGTTGGGTTTCTCAAGTATCGTTTTCCATATAATTGGCATATACCTAAAAAATTAATATATATATATATATATAAAATGTAACTACTAATTATAATTATAATTATAATTATAAATAAATTTAAATTTGTAAAGATACCGTAGCAAAAATACTCCAAGGTATCGCGTGTGGTTTTCTCCGCCATCTTCAAATACTCATCATTGATATCTTATGTGTTCCCGTAGGCAAGCACACGAAATGCGGAAGTGACCTTTTGAATTGCGGTGAATCGTAAACACCGTCTAGCGTCGGGTTTTGCTTAAAGTAGTCGTATGTTGACTCTAAATCTTTGGTAATGCGCAAAAATAAACTTTTACCCATCCGAAATATTCGCCTAAACATAGCAGGGCCGTAAAGCAGATTCGCATTGAAATAATCATTCATTAAACGCTCTTTGGCGGATACACGGTCTCGCTGTATATATTCCCTAGACAATGTCGGCCGTGGGACCGCATTGTGTAGGTGTTGCATCGCGCTCGCCGCTAGCGTAACCGCACTAGTAACGGCTTCTTCCTCTTCCACGCTATCGTCGTAAAAGAACCTTTTATAAAGATCGGTAAACGAGTCTTCGGAGGGAGGAGACGACATTGTGGTAATTTGTGTGTATATTTTTGATCAACTTGAATTGTATGTGTGTGAATTTATTGGTGTGTTGATTTGTAAATGTGAATTGGTTTATATATATAGTGAATTAAATAGTTTTTTTTTAATAATATGACCGTTTTGTAACGGTCAAAAACAAACAATCCACACTTTCCAAAAGATAACGCTCGCAATATGGGTAACAATCACAATCATAACGCCCCAATAATGCTCGGGGGGGGGGGGGGTGTTTCCCAACGCTATGAGGGGTTAAAACGCCCTATAACCCTTCCACTACACACAGACTTAATAGAAGGAATCAATGATCTAACATACCAAAAAGCAATCTGAAAAACATATGGACCATATAGATTTCGTAGAAGGACAACCAATCTAAATAAACAAATGCAAGGAATACTATTCATAGTAAAACACAAAAAATCATTTATGAATCCTACAAATCTTTAAATAAAAGATTAAAGTGAAACACCTCGTATAAACCATGACCCATGACACCACATTTGACCCAAGGAGACCAACTTCACTATCAACTCCGTGTACTTTGTTCCCCAACCATATTAAGAAGCTTTAATTTTTATTTATTTTTTTCTACATTTTTCTTAAAAAAAAACAAGGAATATATGAAAATGCCAAATTTTGCCACTATAATATTAGAAGAGTAGATCACTTTTCAGAAATGTTATATACTTATACTTATAATATTATGAAATTAATATTCTAACAATGTAATGGATTGAGATGATATCAAGTTACAAACTCTCATATTAATCATATTGTGGGAAAGAATGTACTCATTTGTATTCTGGTTTGGACCTTTATTTTATCTCTCTTTTTTAGTCGGTTCAACATGAAAGACATGAGAGGTTAAACATGATATAATCTCGGTCCCGATTTGATAATGGCATACACTAAAGTCTAGAAAATAGATTAAAAAAGAATTAAAAAAATATATCAACTTACCATGCATTTATTTTTTTTTACTTAAGATTAAATTAAAAATCTGTTAAAATCTTAAGGATCACTATACTATCAAACGGCTGAAAGAAATTGGTTAATGTAAAGTAAAATTTTATCTTATTTGTATAATAAGGAAAATGTTATTCAATGACAAAGATAGTGACTTATTTAAAAAAATAGAAAAATGTTATTATATCTAAGTCAAAATTTTATTCCCAAATCCTTTCTCACACTTTTTACGTGTGGTTAAAGCACCTACTTATTTACTTTAGTACCAGTGACACTTTTTGCTTTTATTGACATATTTTGGACTTGCCTATGGTTTTATGTACATGTCATTAAACTATAATATCCTTCTATTTTTACGTTTAAGTTTGAGATTTCACATCTTATACGGTTTACCCGTAGTTAAAACGCCTAATTACTACTTACATTAGTACTTAGTGTTATTTTCCGCTAGTGACGAAGCTTGAAAAAAATATTGGAGGTGGCCGAAAATCACGAGACCCAAATTTTTTCCTATCGGTGAGGGCTAGAAGATCAAATCTCTGGGGCCGGACTCAATTCATATAAAAATTACCTTCGAAAATCACAAACTTCCACCACTAAACCAAAAAAAAAACTGGGGGCGGGGCACTCCCCTAGCCCCATTATGCTTGGCCAATGCTTAACTATAACTTTTGTAGTTCTGGAATTCTAACCAGTGACTTTAACGAACAAATAGTTGGTTTGAATAGATGCACAAAAGCTGAAAAATAAAGTCTAACAAATCTTTTATTAAATAAAGAAAAGAAAAAAAGAGAGTAGTTGGCTTTTAGGAAAAGGGTAGAATTGAGATTTTACTGAACTATGGAATATCATCTAAAGCGGTTAGGTCAGTTTATTGACTGGTTGGTTGGTGACTGGGGCATAAATAGGATACAAGGAGATGGCATTGGTTGAATTCTGGTATACAACTCATTTGAAGCTGTTTGTTTTTTGGACTTACTTGTGTGAGTATATTTACTGGGTGTAAAATATGAAATCCTCCAATATTACAACTTCTAGCCAACCTTTGTGTTGCACATAAAACGCACAAATAACTGGTCTACTTAAGTACTCTTAAACTTTCTTCATTTAAACCTGTCACTTATGTGTCGAAGAGGTTGTAAAATTTTAGTGTTTAAACATGCATATAATTGTAGTTTTTTGTTATTTATGTTGTCATTCGGTTTTTTAAACCGATCTGGCAGGTGGACCAATTAGACAGTCAATTCAATGACCGGTTCAGTAACAAATGCATTGCTTTCAGGTAGGGTTGTTCACGAGCCGAGCCGATCCGAACGAAGCTTTGCTCATGCTTGGCTCGTTTACAAACCGAACCGAGCGGAGCGGCTCGTTTACAATCGAGCCAAAAACCGAACGAGCATTCTTCGAGCGCAAATTTTCCGAGTGAGCGCCGAGCGAGAATCGAGCGGAGAATAATATGGACGATTATAAAATTAGAATGTTTCCTTTGATGTTTTCATTGTCGGGTGACAACTAAGGTCAAAATGTCCGATGCTAACACTAATATTGAGATCACAATGTCCAAGGATAAGGCTTAGATTGAGGCTGGTGAGGTGATAAGCATACGTCAGACAACAGTTGTTGCATTGTGACGTAGGTGTAATATCAAGTGACAATTAGTGATTGGCGACTATTAACATAAAGAAGTCAAGGCTATCACCTCATGACTTATTGTTTTACTATTAAATCTAGTGTTAACTTTTTATTGTGTTAAGTGGCCTGGTTATATTTTGTTTGCATATACTGAGTCAAATCCAATAGAATCTTATATATAAAGCCATAAATTTATCTATAAATTGTGCGTATATTTATTATTAAATAAATAAAAATATATTCGAGCCGAACCGATCCGAGCGCACCTTTGCTCGTGCTTGGCTCATTTACAAACCGAACCGATCCGATCGGCTCATATACAACCGAGCGGAAGAACGAGCGAGCATTTTTCGAGCATTTTCCGAACGAGTGACGAGCGATCCACGAGCGGCGAGCGATTTGAACAGCCCTACTTTCAGGGTTTTTTTCTCCAACACATAAACAACTTTTTATAAATTTCTTATAAAAATCACAAATGTGTATACGTATATTACGCATATCTTTCAGTTCCTATATAATCGTTAATTTGCTTTAGACCTTGTTCACTTTAAAACACAACGAAAACCATATAAAATATACAATGAATATTATGTGACATGTGAAGATAATATGAAGGGTTTTATTGCAAAAATATTATAAAGCTATATCAGCAATCATAGATTTGAGCATCTTTCATCATATTGGCAAAGTGGCAACCACCCAAAAATTTCGCCTACATGTACTGTCGCCTATCTTTGGTAATCTCCAAGGTTATCCAAATTTTTTATATCACGTTGTCATTTATTAATTAAACAAATTATATAACTACTTTTTAATTTGTGTACATTAAAAAAAAGGGTGATACTATTTGGACACCCCAAAATCTATTTGGACACCCTAGGTATGCCTCGTATAGTTCTATACGAAGCATATTTAGGTCAAAAAGCTGCACACAAACTTCAAGGGAATCTCAGACCTAAAACTTCGTGCCAATATGTCTCATATCGGTCAATATGAGGTATATCATAGCCAAGTATGCCTCATATAGATCAATATGAGGTATATTAGGGTCTTTTTATTATCTTTTTGTATTTTTATTTTTATTGTTTTAAATAACTAAATATACTAAATTAACTTTAAAAAATTCAAAAATTAACAAAAAGTTAGTTATATTCATTCCAATATTATTTTAAAAAAATTACAACTTTTTGTTACCAGTATTGTTTTATAAAAAATATTTCTTTTGTTTGGTTTTGTTTTGGTTGGTTTTGAAGACGTTTGTTTTGTTTTGATGAGTTTGAAGAAGTTATAAGTTTAGTTTAGATTTTTTTTAAATCGATTGATTGTTGTATTTTAATACATTCGAAAAGAGTTTTTTTTTTTTTTTTTTCTTTTTTAACAAATCGATTGATCAATGTATAACAGTAGGGTTTTTTTTTTTGCAAAATTTTTACCATTTGTACATAAAGTTTATAAATATTTTATATTTTAAAAGTAAAAATATTTTAAAACCTTATATGGTAGTATAGATCTTGAATCGTACTATATGGTGTATTATCGTATAGTACACTATACTATTATAGACTACATGATAATGTTTTGAAAAATAATAAAATATTTATAAAACTTTGTTAACAAAAAATAAATGTTGTATAAAAGGTACAAAGTTTGAAAAAAAAAAGGTATGCCTCATTTTTAGAAACAATAAAAATAAAAATAAAAAAAAGACCATGATATGCCTCGTATTAGTCAATATGAGGCATATCAAAGCCACTATATCAGTTTTCAAGCCAAGTATTGGTACCAATACTAGGCTTGATATGCCACGTATTGCCCAATACTAGTTGAATTTTGTTTACACTATTTAAAATAATGTTGGTAACAAAAAGTTGAATTTTTTTTAAATAATATTGGACAGAATATAACTAATTTTTAGTTAATTTTTGGATTTTTTAAAGTTAATTTAGTATTTTTAGTTATTTAAAAACAATAAAAATAAAAATATATAAAGAAAATAAAAAAAAAAGACCCTGATCTGCCTCGTATTGGTCAATATGGGGCATATCAAAGCCACCACGTATTGGGTTTGATACTAGGCTGAGAAGAAGTGATATGAGGACTAATATGCCTCATATAGACCTATATGAGGCATACTGATGTATTAATATGGGTCGTATTGCCCAATATGATCCATATCAAGTCACTCTCTTATCACTTTTCAAGCCTAGTATTGGTACCAATACTAGGCTTGATATGCCACGTATTGCCCAATACTAGGCTTATCAGTGTTTAATACTACTCATATTGCCCAATACTAGGTATATCAAGGCTGTTTTTATTTTTTTTAAAATACAATATTATTGTAATTACACTAAAAAAAAGAATGTTTAATATGCCTCATATAGACCTATATGAGGCATACTAATGTATTAATATGGGTCGTATTGCCCAATATGATCCATATCAAGTCACTCTCTTATCACTTTTCAAGCCTAGTATTGGTACCAATACTAGGCTTGATATGCCACGTATTGCCCAATACTAGGTATATCAAGACTGTTTTTATTTTTTTAAAAATACAATATTATTGTAATAATATTGTTTAAAAATACTAAATTAACTTTTAAAAATCCAAAATAAAAAAGTTTTATTGATTTGAACACTATTTAAAAAAAGGGAAATATCCGGTACAAAGTGTTTTTTCGGTAACAACTGTGAGAATCAAAGGAGGGTATTTTTTTTTAATTTTTTTTTCAAATTTTTTTTCCCATATTGTTAAACATGTATTATAGTATTGAAAACTAAAAAAAATTTGGTGTAGAGTAATTACGTGTAGAGTGATTACATAATTACTCTAGTGTAAACTAATGTATTTACTTTAATGACGTAATTACACTAATTTTTTTTTTGTATTATTCATCTAGAAAGAATGTTTAAGCACATAGGAAAAAAATTCTAAAAAAAAATATTTTTTTTTACTCCCTTTGATTCTCACAGTTCTTATCGAAAAACACTTTGTATTTGATCTTTACTCTTAAAATAATGTTGGTAACAAAAAGTTGATTTTTTTTAAATAATATTGAATAGAATATAACTAATTTTTTTGTTAATTTTTGGAATATTTAAAGTTAATTTAGTATTTTTAGTTATTTAAAAACAATAAAAATGAAAATATATAAAAAATAAAAATAGACCATAATATGCCTCATATTGATCTATATGAGGCATATTACTTTATTGTTTTCTGTGTAGGTCAACATCAATTAGCTAAAAGACAAAAATTGTACTTCAATATGCCTCATATAGGTCTATACGAGGAGTATAAACTTTATTGTTTTCTGTGTAGGTCAACATCAGATAGCTAAAAGACAAAATTTGTATTTTAATATGCCCCATATAGGTCTATACAAGACATGACCAGGGTGTCCAAATAGATTTCAAGGGTGTCCAAATAGCCTGAGCCAAAAAAAATACTAGAGAGGCTTGCCTCTTGTGGGGGATGCAATATCTGTCAAGTGGTAGATGACAGGAAATTTTCCAGGGGAACGCCCGTAAGCCCCTCTTGCATCAGCGTAGACCCGGTTAAAACAAAATAGTATGATCGTTAAAGAAGTGGCTATGGTCCCTTGTTTAGGGGGGGGGGTGATGATCTTTGTCACTCGATAGAAGAAAGTCACCGTTTAAAAAAAATATCAGAAAAGATAATATTTCATAAATCAAAAGAAAAATAAATATAGTCTTTTTAATTCTTATATCAGTACTTTATTAACAATTCCAATATAAGAGAGGCCGGGTGTGATTAAGCACTGCTAAAGAACACTCTCGCATTTAATATGTTAATATCTATAATCTATATTATCTTTTTAAGGAAGAGTGATGTATCATATTGTAATTTTGTCATTGGTACAAATTAACAAACAACATGTACAACATATTTAAGCAAAAAAATTAATGGTATTATTGGCATAGTTGTGACAATTAAGACACTTAGGAGGGTAGATTAGTAAATTTAACATAATCCAATACCTCACATCCTAAAATTTTATCCCAATTATGCCCTTATGTCCAACTTTTAAAACACAAAATACAACCTAACCTATGATGCATCTTAAATGTGAGACCTTTCAACCCCTCATCTATATTATTATATATACTTAATTGTAATCAATTTCTTGAATGCTAATAGTCTTTTCATAACCTCAAACAAAATCTTAGATCTAATTTCATGCTTTGAAACATTGTTTTGTCCAAAAAAATTATGTCTTCATTAGATGAGAAAAGAAAAAAATCAATGAGAAGTTAAGACGCTTGCAAGATATGGTTCCCGGATGCTACAAGGTATAAAGATATGAGTTAATTTTTATATACATATATACATTTTTTCTACTTGTCCATATGTTCTTTGACAATTACAAAAATTTATCTTCATAATATTTCATTGTTTTGCTCCATTTAAATTTAGTTATTTGCTATAGACAATGAGAATGCCAGTGATGTTGGATGTAATTATCAACTATGTTGGATCGTTGCAGAATCAAATTGAGGTAATTTAATTGTGCAACTAACAATTGAAACAATAAACAAATAATATTCAGAATTATTGATGAGAAAATATTTTTCAAGATTAATTAGTACAGTTTTTTTTCTTCTTTATGCATTTTTAGTTTCTCTCCATGCAGCTTTCAGAAGCCAGCATGTTCTATGACCTATTGACCTCAACTATACTGAATTGGATGATATGGCCCCTATGAAGGTAACAGAGTGCTTTCCTAACTATCCTTGTTAAGAAGTTGTGTATCTTGAATCATATATATTGCTAACTAAATAAAACGGACAAAATTATAAATATAACATTCTAAATTTGCTAATATGTTTCTAATATATTATAAATATTACTTCCACTTACTACATGGGATAAAAACTGAAGTTGCAGGGAACAAATGGACATGTAGGACAGATGATAGAGATGATGGTTGGAGAAGAGTATGGAGACTTTCCTCAATTTCAATCAACATGGTCTCTTTAAACGTCATGAAATAGTTAACTCTATAAATCTATATATGCATGCTCAAATATAACTTTATACCTAAACTATATTTGTTCTAAGACTTTTAAGGTATTTGTTGATCTATTTAATGTTCTTGTTAAATGTTGTATGAAGTGTGGTTCACAATATTATTGTGCTTTCGGCAATTGTATATTGTTTAAGTTCTAATTCTAATTAATAAAATAAATTAAACACTATCATAAAGAGAAAACAAAAACTTAACTATGTGTTAATTACTTATGTTATTTGTGTTAAGAAATAAGAAATCGCCATAAATTCACGCTGGAGCTAATGAATCAACCCGAATCTTTATCTTCTATACTATATTATAAAGCATCAATGAAGTCATTTAGGGGGTAAAATTGTCTTTCTACCTAAATATTAAATTGTTGAAGAAATTAAGTTAAACATAATTATAAAATTGATGAGGAAATTAACAATAATGTGGTGACTCTTTACATTCATAACCTCCATGTCTTTATATGTTTGTATCAATGTTATAGTCTTATAAATAGTGGTCATGTATTTGGTATATAAATAATGTGATGACTCTTCACATATATAACATACATATCTTTCAATGTTTATAACCTTATAAATAATAGTCTTTCATTTGGTATATAAAACATATCAATGAATAAAGTTCTTCCTTCTTTCATTGTTTCTTTCTTTCCATACATGATGTCTAGATTCTTTTTCTTATGTTTATATAACTTGTATGTTGGCTGCTACTAGATTAACTTTATACGTAAACTATATTTGTTCTAAGACTTTT
The DNA here is from genome assembly GCA_030844895.1 of Ambrosia x helenae. Taxonomy (NCBI): domain Eukaryota; kingdom Viridiplantae; phylum Streptophyta; class Magnoliopsida; order Asterales; family Asteraceae; genus Ambrosia; species Ambrosia x helenae. The sequence continues at coordinate 5,591,335 of CM061228.1, forward strand.
AAGGTATTTGTTGATCTATTTAATGTTCTTGTTAAACGTTGTATGGAGTGTGGTTTACAGTATTTTTTTGCTTTCGGCAATTGTATATTGTTTAAGTTCTAATTCTAATTAATAAAATAAATTAAACACTATCTTAATGAGAAAACAAAAACTTAACTATGTGTTAATTACTTATGTTATTTGTGTTAAGAAATAAGAAATCGAAAAGCCATAAATTCACGCTCACGCTAATGAATCAACCCGAATCTTTATCTTCTATATCTATATCTATATCTATATCTATACTATAGTATAAAGCATCAGTGAAGGATACCCGCAAAATTTAAGTAAATACAACCTTTATTGCTTATAGTACAATGCTTATTGAAGTCATTTAGGGGGTAAAATTGTCTTTCTACCTAAATATTAAATTGTTGAAGAAATTAATTTAAACATAATTATAAAATTGATGAGGAAATTAACAATAATTTGGTGATTATTTACATTCATAACCTTTGTGTCTTTCATAACTCGATATTTATATTATTTACACATGTTGGTTATAAATGCAAAGAATATATGGTGGTTAAATCTTGGGTAACGACCCATTTTTCACAAATTGGTTAAATATATATTTGTTTAAAAATTAAAACCACTTAACTTGTTTGTTTAATTAAAAGTTACTTATAGTTTTATAAAACATATAAAACCAATATTACCGGTAATGACAATATGATATTTACCGGTAATGACAACTTGACATAATTTTTTGTCATATTCTCAACTAAATTTAGTAGTTGTTACCTAAATTTATATTTATTTTCTACAAGTCCAAGAACCATCTTAAAAATAAAATCCATTAACAATGTATTTACTAGATCTAGCACGCCTTTAAAATCAAATACTACACAATATTTTATGAGATGATCGATAAACTAACAGTAACATGTATCGTGCTACAAATTGTCTCTCCGCAGCAACGCGCGGGGTTCCCCACTAGTACATTATAAAGGAGGAGTGATGTACAACATAGTCATTTTCACCTCCATACAACTTAAGAAGCAACATGTACAACATATTTAAGCAAAAAAATTAAGGGTATTATTGGCATAGTTGTGACAATTAAGACACTTAGGAGGGTAGATTAGTAAATTTAACATAATCCAATACCTTACATCCTAAAATCTTATCCCAATTATGCCCTTTTGTCCAACTTTTAAAACATAAAATACAACTTAACTTATGATGCATCTTAAATGTGAGACCTTTCAACCCCCCCCATCTATATTATTATATATACTTCATTATAATCAATTTCTTGAATGTTAATAGTCTTTTCATAACCCCAAACAAAATCTTAGAGCTAATTTCATGCTTTGAAACATTGTTTTGTCCAAAAATTTTATGTCTTTATTAGATGAGAAGAGAAAAAAATCAATGAGAAGTTAAGACGCTTGCAAGATATGGTTCCCGGATGCTACAAAGGTATAAAGATATGAGTTAATCTTTATATACATATATACATTTTTTTTCTACTTGTTCATATTTTCTTTGACAATTACAAAAATTTATCTTCATAATATATCATTTTTTGCTCCATTTAAATTTAGTTATTTGCTATATACAATGGGAATGCCAGTGATGTTTGATGTAATAATCAACTATGTTGGATTGTTGCAGAATCAAATTGAGGTAATTTAATTGTGCAACTAACAATTAAAACAATAAACAAACAATATTCAAAATTATTGATGAGAAAATATTTTTCAAAATTAATTAGTACAGTTTTTCTCTTCTTTGTACATTTTTAGTTTCTTTTCATGACGCTTTCAGAAGCCAGGATGTTCTATGACCTATTGACCTCAACTCTACTGAATTGGATTATATGGCCCCTATGAAGGTGACAGGTGGCTTTCTTAACTATCCTTGTTAAGAAGTTGTTGATCTTGAATCATATATATTGTTAACTAAATACAACGGACAAAATTATAAATATAACATTCTAGATTTGCTAATACGTTTCTAATATATTATAAATATTACTTCCACTTACTGTATGGGATGAAACCTGATGTTGCAGGGAACAAATGGACATGAAGGACAAATGATGGAGAGGATGGTTGGAGAAGGGTATGGAGACATTCCTCAATTTCAATCAGCATGGTCTCCTTGAACACCATGAAATAGTTAACTCTATAAATCTATATATGCATGCTCAAATATAACTTTATACGTAAACTATATTTGTTCTAAGACTTTTAAGTTATTTGTTTATCTATTTAATGTTCTTGTTAAACGTTGTATGAAGTGTGGTTCACAATATTATTTTACTTTCGGCAATTGTATATTGTTTAAGTTCTAATTCTAATTAATAAAATAAACTAAACACTAGCATAAAAAGAAAACAAAAACTTAACTATGTGTTAGTTACTTATGTTATTTGTGTTAAGAAATAAGAAATCAAAACGCCATAAATTCACGCTCACGCTAATGAATCAACCCGAATCTTTATCTTCTATACTATATATTATAAAGCATCAGTGAAGGATACCCGCAAAATTTAAGTAAATACAACATTTATTGCTTATAATATAATGCTTATTGAAGTCATTTAGGGGGTAAAATTGTCTTTCTACCTAAATATTAAATTGTTGAAGAAATTAATTTAAACATAATTATAAAATTGATGAGGAAATTAACAATAATGTGGTGACTCTTTACATTCATAACATCCATGTCTTTATTATGTTTGTATCAATGTTAAAGTCTTATAAATAGTTGTCATGTATTTAGTACATAAATAATGTGGTGACTCTTCACATACATAACTTACATATCTTTCAATGTTTATAGTAAATAAATTACATCATATATTATGTATTTATATCTTCTTTTAAATTTATGTGGCTGCAGGATGGTATGATGTGACACTTCTGCACACAAATGAATATGTAGGCTTGAAGTTTGCCAACACACCCAACCCATGACACGTTTCAACCTATTAAAGTGAGCGATATATGTAGGCTTGACTTTTATACAAGCAAATATGGTAGAGATACTTCATGAGCAACGTCATCATCTTCCTCGATGGTTTTTTGATTTCTCCGCTACCATAAGCTTCTAGGAATAGAATTTAAGTTTCTGATCTCACGAAGTCACCAATTGTTTACATATCCAAAAGAAGACAAGTTCTTATCAGTCGATTTGGTAGTTTAACTATATTGATTACTAATTTGTTTGGTCCAATATATTTGTTACCACGCTTGTCAAACTAACATAAAACGAGAGTATCTATGTAAATCATTGACTGCGCTGCATCTCGCGGGTGCCCTAAAATAATAGAAATATGTTGCACACTACAAACTGCATTTTAGTAATTACATCATTTCCACTACAATCTTATGGTCATTAAGAGATACAACGCCACTTCACTACGCTAAGTACCGCTCTACGATGACATACTTATCTGCCTTCGAGATACATAAAAAGGTCCCACCGAAGGACGTGGGCCAATCTAAGGGTGTTGTAAGGAATAGTACGACCTATTGTGATGTACCCATTTAAAATATTCAGAAGATATACTTATGAGTTTCAGTTTTTGATAACATATATTTTATACATCGTTGTTTTCTACTTTAACATAACGAATAATCAACAAACACAATGCACAAGGGGCAAAACAAATGCACCCGCCGCAACGCGATATCTGTCAAGTGGTAGATGACAGGAAATTTTCCAGGGGAACGCCCGTAAGCCCCTCTTGCATCAGCGTAGACCCGGTTAAAACAACATAGTATGATCGTTAAAGAAGTGGCTATGGTCCCTTGTTTAGGGGGGGGGGTGATGATCTTTGTCACTCGATAGAAGAAAGTCACCGTTTAAAAAAAATATCAGAAAATATAATATTTCATAAATCAAAAGAAAAATAAATATAGTCTTTTTAATTCTTATATCAGTACTTTATTAACAATTCCAATATAAGAGAGACCGGGTGTGATTAAGCACTGCTAAAGAACACTCTCTCGCATTTAATATGTTAATATTATTATTAAATTATTGATATCATTTAATATTTAATCTTTACCTTTATTTTTTCTTAGGATGCAACAAGTTTCATACAATACTACGGACTAGAGAAGCATAATTAGAGGAATTATGATGATTATGTGTTGGGTGATTTGGATCGAGAGAAATAACAAAGTGTTTCAAGGAGATACTCCTAGAGTCGTGGAAGTCGTCGCTAGAATAAAGATATTGTCGTTTATTTTGTTGAAACATATATCTATATTTAAAACTATTGTTTGGAATGATTGGGTAACTTACCCATTGTACAATGTTTTTGCGGGAGTCCTTGCTTTGAGGACTTGTCGGTGTTAATGAAGTTATAGTTCAAAAAAAATATTAAATCACAAAACTAACGATGCCTTCTAGATCATCATTCAAATTTGTTGTGAATTTGGAGTCGGATCAAATTCTGAATTCGGTTTACAAAACAGATTCGAGTTTATGGTTCCGAATCAATTTTACCGGATGTTCGAATTCCATTTTTCAATTATATATATTGAGTAAAGATCAAATACATATAGTTTTTTTGTAAGAACTGTGAGAATCAAAGGGGGTAAAAAAAAATTATTTTTTTTTTAGAATTTTTTTTTCCCATGTGCTTAAACATTCTTTCTAGATGAATAATACAAAAAAAAAAATTTTTTTTAGTGTAATTACGTCATTAAGGTAAATACATTAGTTTACACTAGAGTAATTATGTAATTACTCTACACGTAATTACTCTACACCAATTTTTTTTTTTTTTTTTAGTTTTCAATACTATAATACTTGTTTAACAATATGGGAAAAAAAATTTGAAAAAAAAAATAAAAAAAAAATACCCTCCTTTGATTCTCACAGTTCTTACCAAAAAAGCTATTTGTACCGGATCTTTACTCTATATATATTTATCTTTTATATAAAAAAATATATATGATACATGCGTGTTGTTTTATTTAATTATTTTTATTCTATTCTGAATTCAGTTTCAAACTCGAATTCGAATAACAAGAATACTACAAACCGATGTGTAGGATGAAATACACATGCATAAATACAAAGAGTTGTTCATTACCAAATACAAATAGAGAATTGTGAGAATCTTTTAATACTTTTAATACTTGTATTTAGAGATGCACAAATTGGGTATTGGGTCATACCCAGAACCTAGTAGAAACATGGTAAAGCCCAATCGGTTATAACCGGCCCGGGCCCGGGCTCGGACGCTCGGTAAGTATAGATGGATACCAAATATACCCAGTTAGGGTAGGGTCCAGTTCCTACCCGAAAACTCGGTAGTATAAATGAATACTCAATATCACTAGTTAAGTTCACACCAGCTTTTTTCAAATAAGGTAGGAATCAAAATTGAAAAGACTAATAGGAACTTTTGGGTACTATAGGATCTGAACCAGTTTTTCCTACCATTCAATGGTAGGACATGACAGGATCCGGTCCCCGGTCGAGAACCGGGTATTCTGCGCATCTCTACTTGTATCTAAGTATATTGCTTTACATGTAATAAAGAAAACAAGTAAATTGGGAAGCTAGAGTGAAGGTCATGTGGAGGTTGAGGGTTCGATTTTTGTCGGAGCCATATTTACCACATGTGAGGGTTCCACCTGGGAGATCCCCAATCCAAGTAGAATGGATAATCAATACAGGCTGGCCCAGGGTGTTAGCCGGAACTCCATCGGTTGTACCACTTGCCGTTCAAAAAAAATAAATAAATAAAGAAAACAAGTATGTAATCACATCCAATTTCACTCTCCCACCATATGAGTGCTTATATAGTTATATGATTCAACAACTTAAACTAAACTGATTCAAACAAACTTGTTTATACATAAGATGATATGTTTTTAAAACTTGATCAAACAGGTAAAACATAAATCTTTGTATAGGTACAAAATAAAAACCGAACAACCCAAACCAAAATGTTATCAAAAAGCTGACTTTGGATGTAAGAAAGTTGATATAAACTTTTTTTTTTTTTGGTTAAAACTGAAGCTGAAACTAAACAGAAAATTATTGTTTTGAGTTGAGTAATATGGTTACATGGATGGGTCTACAAATTAAACTTGGGATCTCAGAAGCTTAGTTGATGAGAAGTTAGATATGTAAGTAGGAATTGAAGGAAGGTCCACAAGTGGAATGAGTTATATCAGGTGGGGTCTAACTGCACAGAGAGGGAGAGTACAACAAAAGGAGGGAAACCATAAATACAGAAGAGGAGTACTCACTCACATTTTTATCTGGACCACTTTCTTTTTTCACTCGAATTTAAGGAACCTTGCCCCCACCTATTCTCACACTTCCTTTCCTCATTCTTTTTTATTTTTATTTTTATTTTTATTTTTATATATATAAATATTTTTTTTTTTACGGTTTTACCAATATTAAAAACAAATTTGATCTTTTTCATATGCTCAATTTGAGATTTTATATCAACTTTCTTGACGATTTGTCAACCGCTAACTAATAGGATCAGGTAAAATACAGTTTTCGCTAAGAATTGGTGGCAGTGGAAGTTGGATTCGAACCTATGACCTCCATCGTTGTCAATAGCGGACGGTAGCGACAAGCTACAGGCGCTAGTCGGCCGGTGGGGTACCGACTAAGATTAAGCGGGATTAATCACGATTAATCGGATTGGATTTATATATATATATATATATATATATATATATATATATATATATATTTTACCAAATTTATACATATTGTCACACCCCGCCAAGGCGGAACCACGGGGCGCGTCGGAATGGTTTCATTGACATCGATCAAAAACTAAGGTTCATTACATAAACATCCAAAAGTTGGTTTATCAAGTCACTATTACATCACATTGTTTGCTACGAATAAACAACAATAATTAAAGCATGTAATAGGCTTCAAAATGCATCCTACTCGTCGTCAACTTGTCTTGCACCTTACTTCCCTGAAAAACATGCTTAAAAAGATCAACCAAACGGGTTGGTGGGTTCGTAGGTTTTGAATTGCAAGAAAACATGTGTGGCTAGCATACATATATATATATTGAGTTACCATGAGTCGTATAACCAAACCCGACGATATGTTGCCCCAAACCAATGTAATGTCACAAACATTGAATGTTATGGATAATATGCATTCATTTGACTTGTTGGTCAGGTTAGCGCGACTAACCATGAAGGGGTTGTCAGCCCAAATAGTACTATTCACAATATCCACGGCTCACTAGTTAATGGTTACACTCTTGTAGGGGACTTTTAGTGACATTTACCGTCTCATGAAGCTATATATGCATGTAAATATGTGAAAAACCATTCATAATGTAAGAAACATGTTATTCCCCCAAAATAAAACAAGTAAAATGGGGCTACGATACTCACCGTTAGTGCGTGAGATGTAGGAATTTCCGAGTACGTGTATCCGACTCAAGTGTATCCTAGTATAACAAGGATGTTTGATGAGATTCATGTGTTTATACTAATACAATTATTGTTTCTGTTCTTGACATCCACCCATATGTGTTTTTACGTCTGTATATGTGGATATATTACTTTTAGTTTGTGTATCTTAAAATTATTTTGTACACCAAGTTTTGACAGTAGCTTCAAAAATATACATGATTTCTATTACCCATTTTATAAAAGCACCTATCGTTTCGTGTATATTCAAGTTCCGCTACAACTTTATATGGATGATCTATATATATGTAGCTCCAAAAATCATGTTTGTAAATACATATATACGTATATATTTCCCCTACGATTTATTTATTTAGAAAAACCACTTGGTGTATATTAGTTTTCATTATGTTTGTGTGGATTTTTATATGAATACACCAATTATGTCCATGGTTTAGATGTATAAACATGTAACTGCATGAAACTAAATATTATAAAATAGGGTAGTTTAGATCATACCAATTGGTGGTTGAGAGACAAAAGGGTGATGAACTTGCAACTTGAGGGATAGCTTTGGACTTAGAATGGTGAGGGTGGAGTCTGATGGTGGGTTCGAGATTAGTGAGGAGGGTTTTGAGAGTGTAACATTTTTTTTTCTAAGTATGGATTATGGGATGGTGAGTGTTTAGAAAAAGGTTGTGGGGTATTTATAGATGGCTATGGTGGGTTTAAGGTTAGAATCCAACTAGGTGGTTAAGATATTAATCTTGATGTGTGGGTGCTTATAGGTTCGGATGGTGAGTGGAAAGAAAACCAAAAGTTAGCATGGGATTGCATGGGAATGAGGTGTTTATTATTTTAATGGACTTTTGCATGGTTCAAGATTGGTAATACACTTTTGAGTTATTTTAATACTTTGCCTGCATTCTCACTTCATGCATTTATGAAGGAGTGAGGTGCTTGGTATACTTTAATATATAAAAATACAAAGTTGGTGGAATCTTTGTAGTAAGTTCGATGGTTTTCTAGGAGCAAAAGAAGTTTATTAAAATCATGCAAGTTGATAGTGATAGGTTGGTAATATAAATAATATTAGGTTGAGTGGTCATAGGTTTGAAGGTCATGTCTTGTTAAGATTATAGCTAACATTTAGATTAATAGGGAAGTGGTGATATTGATTTCCATGGATATCCGAAGGAAAACTAGAAAAGTAATGATGATATTAATAATATAATAAGGAGATTGTAGTGAAAATTATTAAGTGAGTTACGAACAGGACATGGACTAATGAAATGTTTGATGTAGTACTTTGTAATTTAAGACCAACTAGAATACTAAATAGAATGGGTGTTACCTGGAACCAAGTTTGGTTGAGATTGATTTGGCCAAGGATTTGGGGGTGGGTTCTAAATTTATTTTAATAAGTTGTCTATGTTCTTAGATATTTATAATTAGGATGTGTGGTTTATATAAAATTATAGGAGAACTAAATTGATAGGTAGTTTATATGAAATTTACCCATCCTAGGTAATACAAACTAGGACATGGGTTCATCGTGATTCTTATTCTCGAAATAGTTGTAGAATGCCGAACAATGTTATAATAGTTGTAACTTGATTACTTTGTTATAATACTTGTAATAGTTGTCTTGATTACTTTGTTGGTTGTCATATGAAAGATAACCATAACCACGTACATTTCTCATGTTATATGGCCTAGTTCATGCCAAACTAAGTGTAAATGAACAACTTAAAAGGATGCAAGTGTTAGGATGTACGGATAATTACCTGGGTAACGGTGAGGGTTGTCACATACTCCCCCAGTTAAAAGAATTTCGCCCTCGAAATTCAGGTCGTGTTATTGGTAACAGGAGTTTTCTCGAATAAAGTGGGGTACTTAAGTTTCATTTGGTCCTCGCGTTCCCATGTGAACTCATGCCCCCTCCTAGAGTTCCATCTAACCTTTACTATTGGGATGCGACGTTGTTTAAGCTTCTTGACCTCTCTGTCCATGATTTCGACGGGTTCCTCCACGAATTGTAATTTATCATCGACTTGAATTTCTTCGAGCGGTATGATGGAGGTGTCGTCTGATAAGCACTTCTTTAGGTTGGAGACATGGAAGGTGTCATGTACGCTGCTCAGCTCTTGAGGTAGTTTTAGTTTGTATGCCACCGGACCAATCCTGGCTATTATTTCAAATGGTCCGATGTATCTCGGATTTAGCTTACCTCTTTTACCAAAACGGATTACGCCTTTCCATGGTGATACCCTTAGAAGAACTCTGTCTCCAACCTGAAATTCCAAGGGTTTTCGCCTAACATCAGCATAACTTTTCTGTCGGTCTCTAGCGGCTTTCAGTCTTTCCTTGATTTTAACAATCTTCTGTGTTGTTTCCTGGATAATTTCTGGTCCAGTGAGTTGGCTGTCACCAACTTCAGTCCAACACACGGGTGATCGACACTTTCGACCATACAGAGCTTCAAAGGGTGCGGCTTTGATGCTAGTGTGGTAACTATTGTTGTAGGAAAATTCCGCTAAGGGTAGGTGAGTATCCCAATTACCACCAAAGTCGATTACACAAGCCCGAAGCATATCTTCCAAGGTTTGGATAGTCCTTTCACTTTGACCATCTGTTTGTGGGTGATATGCAGTGCTCATATCTAAGCGTGTCCCCAAAGCTTTTTGTAGCGATTGCCAAAATCTAGATGTGAACCGGCTATCCCTATCAGAAATGATCGAAATAGGCACACCATGTCTTGCTACAATCTCGTTTAAGTAGATTCTAGTAAGTTTCTCCATCTTGTAATTTTCTCTGATGGGTAGAAAATGTGCAGATTTTGTTAGTCGATCGACGACTACCCATATCGTATCATGACCATTTGTTGTTCTGGGCAACTTGGTAATGAAATCCATGGAGATTTGTTCCCATTTCCATTGCGGTATCTCCGGTTGCTGTAATAACCCGGATGGCTTCTGATATTCTGCCTTTACTTTGGAACAAGTTAAACATTTCCCAACATATGTGGCAATGATTGCCTTCATATTTGGCCACCAGTAGTGTTCCTTGAGATCTTTATACATCTTATCCGAACCTGGGTGAATTGAATACCTGGACTTATGAGCCTCGTCCATAATTAACTCTCTAAGATTCATTATGCTGGGCACCCAAATTCTATTCATGAAGTATAGAATCTCATCTGGCTTGACTTCCAATTGTTTCATCATCCCTTTCATGGATTCATTCTGTAAGTTGTCCCCCTCGAGTGCTCGTTTCTGTGCCTCACGAATTTGGTCTTTGAGATTTGTCCGGATAACCATCCCTAAAGCACGCACTCGAAGAGTCTTAACCCTCTCCTTTCGGCTCAAGGCGTCTGCCACTACGTTTGCCTTCCCCGGATGATAACGGATCTCGCAGTCATAATCATTAAGTAACTCAACCCATCTACGTTGGCGCATATTTAGCATCTTCTGATCGAATATGTGCTGGAGACTCTTATGGTCAGTGTAAATCGTACATTTTGTACCATACAGATAGTGTCTCCAAATCTTTAACGCAAAAAACTACTGCTCCCAATTCCAAGTCATGGGTAGTGTAGTTCTTCTCGTGTACCTTGAGTTGTCGAGATGCATATGCGATAACTTTATCTTTTTGCATTAATACGCAACCCAGACCCTGGTGTGAGGCATCACAATACACGACAAAATTTTCTGTCCCTTCTGGGAGGGATAGGATCGGTGCATTGCACAATCTTTGCTTGAGTAACCGAAATGAAGAATCTTGCTTCTCTCCCCAGTCAAACTTCTTGTCTTTCTGGGTCAAAGTTGTCAGTGGTTGGGCGATTTTGGAGAAATTTTCGATAAACCGCCGGTAATATCCTGCCAGTCCTAAGAATTGCCTTACTTCAGTCGGTGTCTTAGGCGCTTCCCAGTTTTTGATAGCCTCAACCTTCGCAGGATCCACGTGAATCCCCTTCTCGTTAATCACATGTCCAAGAAAATGCACCTCTCGTAACCAAAACTCACATTTGGAAAACTTGGCATACAATTTCTCATTCTTGAGTAATTCTAAGATTAACCTCAGGTGTTGCTCATGTTCCTCCTTAGTTTGTGAGTAGATTAGTATGTCATCAATGAATACTATGACAAATTTGTCTAAGTACGGTTTGCATATCCTATTCATGAGGTCCATGAACACGGCTGGTGCATTGGTTAGGCCAAAAGGCATGACCAAGAACTCGTAATGTCCGTATCGTGTCCTGAACGCTGTCTTTGGTACATCCTCCTCTTGGATTCTTAGCTGATGGTACCCTGACCGAAGGTCGATCTTTGAGTAGAAGCTAGACCCTTGCAGTTGATCAAACAAGTCATCTATCCTAGGGAGTGGATATCGGTTTTTGATGGTCAACTTGTTCAGTTCCCGGTAATCAATGCACATTCTGAAGCTTCCGTCTTTCTTCTTTACAAAAAGGACCGGTGCTCCCCACGGCGAGAAACTTGGTCTGATGAATCCTTTGTCCAATAATTCTTGCAACTGGTCGGATAGTTCTTGCATCTCTGATGGAGCCAATCGATAAGGCGATCGTGCTATCGGGGCTGCTCCAGGTACAAGATCGATGCGAAACTCAACCTGACGGGCTGGTGGAAGTCCTGGCAAGTCTTCAGGAAAGACTTCTGGATATTCTCGTACAATCGGGATGTCTTCAATACACCTCTCCTTAGGCTTCTTCTCGACTACGTGAGCTAGTAGTGCATGGTATCCCTTCCTCAAATACTTACGGGCTTTCATGCACGAAATGATCCCCAGGCTGGTCTTATTCTGTTCCCCTTGAATCACGAGAGTTTCCCCGTCAGGGAGTGGTACTTTAACTAGTTTTTCGTAGCACACAATTTCAGCTCGGTTCTTTGATAGCCAATCCATTCCAACTACGACATCAAAACTTCCCAACTCTACGGGTAGCAAGTCAATACTAAACTGGTGGTCCCCCAAAATTAGGGTACACCCTTGTATAATATCTCCGGTTTCGATTTGCTTGCCATTAGCTAACTCTACGGTATAACTAACGTCCAACTTACTTGATTTTATACCAATTAACGGTCTAAATTCAGTTGACACAAAGCTCTTATCGGCCCCGGTATCGAAAAGAATAGTAGCGTACTGATTATTAACAAGGAACATACCCGTAACGACATTCGGGTCTTGACGTGCTTCGCTGGATCCTATCACAAATGCTCTTCCCCGTGCCTGGTTGTTGTTGGTGCTGGTGTTGGCGTTGGCATTCTGGTTCTTGTTGGGGCATGCATTTTTGAAGTGATCAGTGCTACCACATTGGAAACATGACCATTGGGCGCCTGGTGTGGTGCAGTTCTTGGATCCGTGCCCTGGTTTCCTACATTTTGGGCAAACAGGGTTTGCACATGCTCCAGTGTGGTGATAGTTGCATTTGTTGCACCATGGTTTAGACCCATTGTATGGCTTCTTCGTTGAAGTTCCAGCGGCATATGCTTTAACTGTATCTTGTTTCTTTCCCGGTCGATTACCACCTGAATTCTTCTTCCCATCCCATTTTCGTTTCTCCGAGGTTCCCCGTTTAGCCAAGGTTCCTATCCTAACCGCATCATCAGTAAGACTTCCTGCTAATGCAACTGTGCTCTGAAATGTGGTTGGGTTAGATGAAGTAACCATTGCCCTGATTTGGGGTGCCAAGCCCCAGATGTATCGGTCAATGCGTTTGGATTCAGGTGTGACCATGTGTGGTACCAAACGTGCGAGTTCATTAAACCGGTTGGTGTATTCTTGGTGCTCAGCTCCCACCATTGAGAGATCCCAGAATTCGTTCTCTAACTTTTGGAGTTCGTTCTTGGGACAATATTCTGTGATCAGCAGTGCTTTAAACTCGCCCCATGTCATTTGATTCACGTCATCTCTTCCACGGGTTTGCACCTGGGTGTTCCACCAAGTGAGTGCCTCATCTAGCAGTGAGCACGAGGCATATTTAACTTTCTGATTGTCTGCACAGTTACTGATATCAATGACAGCTTCCATCCTTTCTATCCATCTTATAATTTCCACAGCTCCTTCAGTACCATGAAAACTCTTGGGGTTGCATGATGCAAAGGTCTTGTATGAACAACCTTTACTAGTGTCACCACCATCTGTCAATATACCGACTCATTCATTAATTTTATTTTAATTAGAGCTGATAGATGTTGGTCAGGATTAAGTTTTACACTTTACCTGCGTGACTCCCAACACCCCCTGATCCTAACGTGTTTCCTCCAGGATTCGTGTTTGTATTCAGTTGTGCTATAGCGGCCGCAACTTGTTGGGCGACAAGTTGTGCTAAAGCTTCTTGATTTACCCCAGAGTTGCTATTAACATTGTTATTTTTCCTTGGTGGCATGTTTTTCTTCTTTCTATAGTAGAATAATAAAAAGAATAAATGACAATAAATAATAAAGTCAACACATGTGCACAAAGTATAACACAACCAAAGCATCCCCATTTATTGATAGCATGATAATTTTAGTACATAGATCCTACGGTGGAATTCTATAACAAAATTGACCCAAGCCTTGAACTTTGGCGTCAAATACATCATAACACAACTACAATGGGGAAAGATCATACTACAACATACTACTACACAACCACTCTAAATCCTCCACCACATAGCTCCAATCATCACTGCCATAGCCACAGTAACCACAATGCTGATCAAGCTAATCATGGAAGCATGCTGAGAACGAATGTTGGAGGCAGTGGTGACTCGGTAAGTCAGCTCTTGCTCTTCGCTAAGGCCCTCAACAGCTTCGATGAACTGAGTAGATAAGTATCGCTGATCCGCAAGCTCATCCCGGATACGCTGTTGCTCTTGACGCTGGCGGGCCACCTCCCCCTCTACCTCGTAAACCATGAATACAGTTTCCCCAATGACATCCTCATAATGATCCAAGCGCTCGCTAGGTGTCTCACGAGGTGGGGATGAAGGTCCTCCCTGCTCGTAAGTAGAGGGTGTCGGTGAGACGGGGCGCCTGCCGACCCCAATGGTTCGGCATGATCCACGAGTAGACTTCCGGGCAGAAGCTCGGGTACGCCCGGTGGACCTGGGCGGAGGTGGGGTATGAAACATGACACGCGGGGGTCTGGGTGGAGACTGGACTGGATCGAGGACAGTGGTAGGGGAGACGTGCCCCGGAAGTCCGAAGGCCAAGTGACTCGTGCACTTCCTAAGGTGTCAGACGAGTCTTCTTCAGCGGGGTGTTGCTGAGAGTCCTTGGTTGGCTCCTCCGAACTTGACGCAACTGAAATTGCCTTCTTTGACGACATTCCTGTGACGGGATAATGATAGGATGAGTACTGCATATAAGAGAAAATCTTGGGTTATAGTCTAGGATAGTTGGTTTCCTAATTCCCTATAACCAATGGCTCTGATACCATTCTGTCACACCCCGCCAAGGCGGAACCACGGGGCGCGTCGGAATGGTTTCATTGACATCGATCAAAAACTAAGGTTCATTACATAAACATCCAAAAGTTGGTTTATCAAGTCACTATTACATCACATTGTTTGCTACGAATAAACAACAATAATTAAAGCATGTAATAGGCTTCAAAATGCATCCTACTCGTCGTCAACTTGTCTTGCACCTTACTTCCCTGAAAAACATGCTTAAAAAGATCAACCAAACGGGTTGGTGGGTTCGTAGGTTTTGAATTGCAAGAAAACATGTGTGGCTAGCATACATATATATATATTGAGTTACCATGAGTCGTATAACCAAACCCGACGATATGTTGCCCCAAACCAATGTAATGTCACAAACATTGAATGTTATGGATAATATGCATTCATTTGACTTGTTGGTCAGGTTAGCGCGACTAACCATGAAGGGGTTGTCAGCCCAAATAGTACTATTCACAATATCCACGGCTCACTAGTTAATGGTTACACTCTTGTAGGGGACTTTTAGTGACATTTACCGTCTCATGAAGCTATATATGCATGTAAATATGTGAAAAACCATTCATAATGTAAGAAACATGTTATTCCCCCAAAATAAAACAAGTAAAATGGGGCTACGATACTCACCGTTAGTGCGTGAGATGTAGGAATTTCCGAGTACGTGTATCCGACTCAAGTGTATCCTAGTATAACAAGGATGTTTGATGAGATTCATGTGTTTATACTAATACAATTATTGTTTCTGTTCTTGACATCCACCCATATGTGTTTTTACGTCTGTATATGTGGATATATTACTTTTAGTTTGTGTATCTTAAAATTATTTTGTACACCAAGTTTTGACAGTAGCTTCAAAAATATACATGATTTCTATTACCCATTTTATAAAAGCACCTATCGTTTCGTGTATATTCAAGTTCCGCTACAACTTTATATGGATGATCTATATATATGTAGCTCCAAAAATCATGTTTGTAAATACATATATACGTATATATTTCCCCTACGATTTATTTATTTAGAAAAACCACTTGGTGTATATTAGTTTTCATTATGTTTGTGTGGATTTTTATATGAATACACCAATTATGTCCATGGTTTAGATGTATAAACATGTAACTGCATGAAACTAAATATTATAAAATAGGGTAGTTTAGATCATACCAATTGGTGGTTGAGAGACAAAAGGGTGATGAACTTGCAACTTGAGGGATAGCTTTGGACTTAGAATGGTGAGGGTGGAGTCTGATGGTGGGTTCGAGATTAGTGAGGAGGGTTTTGAGAGTGTAACATTTTTTTTTTCTAAGTATGGATTATGGGATGGTGAGTGTTTAGAAAAAGGTTGTGGGGTATTTATAGATGGCTATGGTGGGTTTAAGGTTAGAATCCAACTAGGTGGTTAAGATATTAATCTTGATGTGTGGGTGCTTATAGGTTCGGATGGTGAGTGGAAAGAAAACCAAAAGTTAGCATGGGATTGCATGGGAATGAGGTGTTTATTATTTTAATGGACTTTTGCATGGTTCAAGATTGGTAATACACTTTTGAGTTATTTTAATACTTTGCCTGCATTCTCACTTCATGCATTTATGAAGGAGTGAGGTGCTTGGTATACTTTAATATATAAAAATACAAAGTTGGTGGAATCTTTGTAGTAAGTTCGATGGTTTTCTAGGAGCAAAAGAAGTTTATTAAAATCATGCAAGTTGATAGTGATAGGTTGGTAATATAAATAATATTAGGTTGAGTGGTCATAGGTTTGAAGGTCATGTCTTGTTAAGATTATAGCTAACATTTAGATTAATAGGGAAGTGGTGATATTGATTTCCATGGATATCCGAAGGAAAACTAGAAAAGTAATGATGATATTAATAATATAATAAGGAGATTGTAGTGAAAATTATTAAGTGAGTTACGAACAGGACATGGACTAATGAAATGTTTGATGTAGTACTTTGTAATTTAAGACCAACTAGAATACTAAATAGAATGGGTGTTACCTGGAACCAAGTTTGGTTGAGATTGATTTGGCCAAGGATTTGGGGGTGGGTTCTAAATTTATTTTAATAAGTTGTCTATGTTCTTAGATATTTATAATTAGGATGTGTGGTTTATATAAAATTATAGGAGAACTAAATTGATAGGTAGTTTATATGAAATTTACCCATCCTAGGTAATACAAACTAGGACATGGGTTCATCGTGATTCTTATTCTCGAAATAGTTGTAGAATGCCGAACAATGTTATAATAGTTGTAACTTGATTACTTTGTTATAATACTTGTAATAGTTGTCTTGATTACTTTGTTGGTTGTCATATGAAAGATAACCATAACCACGTACATTTCTCATGTTATATGGCCTAGTTCATGCCAAACTAAGTGTAAATGAACAACTTAAAAGGATGCAAGTGTTAGGATGTACGGATAATTACCTGGGTAACGGTGAGGGTTGTCACACATATATAATGTTAATTTCATACCTTATATGTATAACTTTAGAAGCTTAGGAACCAAATATAAACTAGTGAACATGGAGGGGTTGGGGTTAAATATTAAAATACCTAAACTTAAATAACCCTAATCACCTCCATCGTTCACCATATCCCGTTTTTTCCTCCTCATTCCTTCTTTCATCGTATGGAACCATCAGACGCAACTAGGGTTCATGGAGTTTCATCAATTTTACTTCTAAATCATGGTTTATCATCCAATTTTGAGGTAAGAACTTGTTTTATTTGATCGATTTGCTCCAGTTTTGACTCGTTCGAATTCATTTTTTACCTAATTTTGAGTTTTTAGGTCCGACTAGGACCAATTTGAGCCGACTAATCGGTGATTAATCGCGACCCCGATTAATTGAGTGATTAGCCCAAAATTAATCAGTAAAGTGAGGACTAGCGATTAATCACCGATTTACAACCTTGCCGATACGTTACGTAGCGATAATGATGAAATAGCGGGCGTTATTTCATGTTTAGTGATACAGTAAAAGAAAATTTTTAGAGATACGTTATATGTATATATTACCAAAAAAATACAAAAATCTCACTATGTAGTGCTATTTGTCGCTATCAACCATATAGCTGACACATTAGCGCTCACTACTCTATTCGCTACAATGGCACTATGGTCGCTATTAACGACTATGATGACCTCTGCTATAGATTTTATACGAGGCAATTTGGTCAAGATAAAGAAAAACATCATGTACAAAAATGGTGATGTAATGAAAGTAGGACAGTGTATAAATATGGTTTTACAAAGGTAGGTTGAATTAAACTGTCCCTGTATGTATACTCATCATGAAATGGTTGGGGGCAAGATTACCTAGTCTGTGAAGGAAAAACATTTTGGCTTTAAAATATGGCAAAAAAAAGGGATGTCATAGTCAGTACTAATCAATATGAACTTGTGGTACTGTCTCCCCCCACCCTTTTCCCCACAGATGTGTACCTGAAGCATTGAAGATTGTACTATGTGTCGGTAGATGTGTATATGATCCATGACTATACGGATCTATTAAGGTCCTTTAAAGAATCCCATGATAACACTACACTGCACAGGATGTAGATTATATATATTTTTTTGTGATTAAGGAAAGATTTCAAATGAAACTAAGGATAAATAGTCGTTATGTGAAATTACTGGATTACCCATGTTTACGACGAGCTACTGACAGTAGAACCCTCGTTTAGAGAAACTACAAGCATAGTTAACGAGTCGTCATCATCATCATCATCATTATACTCAGTTAATCTCACCAATAGCAAAAGTTAACGAGTGATGATGATTAATATGTTCAATAGGTATCGAAAAAATTGACAGCAAAATATTACCATTTCTATCCATGGTCCCGACGAAAAGGAAAGTGTTGCGATTTCAATGTCTACGTGTTTGGTATAGAACAAGTACACGTTCAGGCAACACGATAATCTGCATAAAGAATCATGCATCCCGAATTTCGAAATTGTAGGGAACCTTAAAAATTTGAATCTTTAAACTTATTCAAATTGAGTATGGGAATAACTAGAATATCAAAAGCTGGAAACCGACTTTTACACCAAACAGAAATGTAAAATTACCTACTTGTCACTAGTCACTACCACTGTCCCAAAAAACCGCGCAACGTTTGACTTTTTGACGATTAAATGAAAACGTTTTATAATTGGTCAAATGTCCCAAAATAACATCAAAATGTAAGGTACTAGCATCAAACAATTGTTATCTAAATTGGTATAGTTGACATTATTTCTGTTTAAAAGAACGCTTTCATTAAAACCAACAACTTTTACAAGTGGGCGGCAGGTAAACGGGCTACAAGTTGCGCCACTACCCCCTTTCATTGTTTTTTAGTTGGGTAATATGATATTATGCAAGTTTTTAGAGGTAATATGAACTCGTCCCAAATAAACTAGACACGTCGAAAATTTTGCATTGCTTTTGGTGTTTGGAATTGCTTATTAGCTTAAGCAACTTCAAATTGCTTACTCAAAACAGCTAAGCAAATCCCAAACACCTTCAATACAGTTGTGACATCAAAGATTCAAAACACAGTAAGCGGTATTAATAAGCAATCCCCAGACACTTCAAATAAATACAGAACCAATCAGATAGTGTAATAGACACTATGCTAAAACGAATGGCAACAGTTTCGAAACAATAGCGTAAATTAGCATCAGGAGGAGAAACTGACCTGGCAGTGATTATTATATGGTTATCTTTTCAGATCTGTATCATTCCATCATTAAAGAAATTAACCAATTAGGGTAAATATTCAAAACAATAGTGAAATACATGCACATTAGTACCTGAAATCATTGTTCATATACAGTATTTCACATTACAAATATTATCATATACATCATTCTACATATGATTAAATATAAGGATTATAAACAACAGGTACGAGAAGCCAGTATGATGTGATAATTGATTGATTAATTGCCAGTACTATACATGCATGGCTGCAGTTCCTTGGCTTATGGTACATATTACATGGACCTGCTCAACTACTTTTGTATTAGAATCAAATAACAAGAAAACTTTAATGATTGGTCTATTTTCAAATAATATTATTGATTGTGCAGTAGAGATATATGTGTTCAGCCCCCACATAGTACTGAATATTGATATTTCTTAGTGTGTGAATATAAACATTGAAGAAATAAATATAAGGGTAGCTATTAGCTAATAACTACTACTGCAAATAAAATACAAACTGCTATACACATGCATATGGCCCCTACAATGTTTCAGTTACCGAATTATAATTACCCAAGAACTAGAGAGTTGCATGTCCGCAATAAATGTGGTAGCTCGGTATTTCACATTTTCGCGGTTGGTGAAATGATCCATCATGTTTCTACATTGTTCTAAGTTTATGTGGTTACCGAAGAAATTATTTTTCATCGTATAATCATGAAATCCGATAGAGCTAGCTAAGGTTCTAAACCTTTGAGGTATCATTTTTGTCATATAAAACGGATGAAGCAACTTGCATAGCAACTTGCACGATGTTTTACGTAAGGGTCATGTTATTTACATCGGGTTTTTTAGGGTTTCACAGCTCTCTACGGCTCGTAGAGACCTCTACGGGCCGTAGAGGTGTCAGAGCATTGAAAACAACATCCCTCTACGGCTCGTAGAGGCCTCTACTAGTCGTATAGGTGGGTGCCCACTGCAATGATTGACACAGGCCTCTACAGCTCGTAGAGGCCTCTATGAGCCGCAGAGGACCCTCTACAGCTCGTAGGGGCCTCTACAAGCCGTAGAGGCTGGTGCAAATAAGTTTTGGGGTGGTGCAAATAGGGGGGCCTTTACGTAATTCTAATGCCAAGGTGCAAAGTGCAACCTCCTGCTTCGTAACTCCTTTTGGCCTCTTTTATAGCGAACAATCTAGTTCAGGCTGATATCTAATAGAACTTCCATTGAATGAAGTACAATTTAAGCATGGAATGTTTACCAAACCACTAATGTTAGAAGGTATTTTTATAAATAATGTCTGCAATAATGTGATTGATATGAAAAGGCAAACAAAGAAATAATGTGCATGAGAACTTTAATGCAACTTTGTATAACCCTCTGTAGACTAGTGAAAATAGCAGGTCATCCCATCTAATCTAACCAACTAATAAATGCACCCATAAGTTTTATTTGGCATGACATGCAATATGATAACATATTAAATAATCCTTTAAAACTATCTATTATTGATTTAACTGTTTGAAACATTAGGAACCATTAAACTTTTGAATTCACTGGTTTGATGGTGTTACATTTATTATCATGCTATAGTGAACACTTGGCCAATTGCATAAGTATAAATGCTGATAAACCAAAGACGGTACATGCAGTGGCGAAGCTTGACCCGAAAGTTTGGGGGGGTCGGAAGTCACTAGTTTTGGGGGGTCGAAAACCAGTTTCGGGGGGGCGAAACCCTATATTTCCAAAAAATTTTATACGAATACTATATAATCGGAACTTCTGCGTGAAAATTCAGAAGGGGGGGGGGGCCCTCCCGCCCCAACTAAGCATCGCCCCTGGGTACATGGATAAACAATGTTCTATAAACTATACGCACTATGATAGCAACAAAAAATCATGTCCAATAATAAATTAATTCGGTTCGGTAAAAAAAAAAAAAAAAATCTTGGTTTTACACCTGCAGACTGCAGTTGAACAATGAAGTCTGCATTGTTGAGAATGGGACATGTAGGCGTCTTCAATGTACTGAGTAATCATTAAAATGCCACAATGTAATGCACTTAGGCAGCATAGTAAGTCACACTGACCTGAGTAAAGTTTGGGAGCCCATAACCTGTAATTTCAGCCCATATTACTGTCCAAAAACAGTAGATTTAAAATTAATGATCTTTTCGGATCATTCCCATTGTTGGAAACGAAGAATAATTTCATATCATCATCATCATACTCAGTTAATCCCACCAATAGCAAAGCTAACGTAGGGTCTGACGAGGGTAAGATGTAGACATCCTTACCTCTACCCTTTTAAAATCTAGAAATATCATATTACACGTTGCATACGAAATCAAATATAATCAGTTACTTACTTATAGCATTATGTTTCACTAAATAAACAAATAAGAAAACAACATGTTTACTGTGAATCACCAAAGTGCATAAGGTTTCAGTGAAACAGATTGTTATAAGTAACTGTTGTTATTTAACTTACTACAGAATAAATATTTTGATATTTTTAGTGTTTTGAAAGCATAAATATAATATCACTCATCTTAGAAGGGCATGTGTGAAATTTTGAATTATAAGATAGATATATGAAATTGACTTTATGAACAAATATTGATGATCAGCTGACATGCTCACATGTAGTTATGAAATATTACACCAATGTTGACTAGTGGACTAGTGGTAGTTGTAGACAGACTAAACAGACTAATCTTTCAAAATGTGACTTTGAGCAAAAACACCGAAAGATTTTAATCTCATAACTATCATTTTAACAAAATAAAACCGCTAATAGGTAAAAGTACGATAAATTTCTAACCATTGGATATGCTTTATGATCAATGGTTAATGTTGATTTTGACCTTTAGCGGCGACCATAAAGCGGGTCGCCGCTAAAGGGGTCGCCCCTAAAATCAAATTTCTTGTAGTGCTTGGATACGAAGCTAATTTGATGTCATGTCTGTTGACCAGGCCAGCTATTGAACTGAATTCGAGTAGTACTTAGTATTAACTACAAGGTCCACTAAAAAGAAATATTGAAACAACGAAATTCGCATCAGAATGACATAACGAAAACCTTTTTCTATCTGTTCACTATCAGAAGTCCCTTACTCTCTTAGTATTTTCTAGAGAAAGGATATGTTATCTTCATTCCACGACAGTCAACAAAATCACTAAAGACAGTTGATTGACCATATTTCAATGGAGATTAAAAACTTTGAGTTATACTTCAAAGTAAATGTGCCCATCACCAGCTGATAGAATCTATTTTCAGTTCCTTTAAGGTGTGTTAAACATATGTTAGAGTCCACTGTTCACCTCATTTGTAGCCGTAGTACTGATATGCTAATTATAAAAATGGGAAAAACAAATTAATTGAATAATTAAGTTCACAGCTTAAATTAGGTCTGCCTATCATGTTTTAAAAAACTGCTAGGCGAGGCGCCAAAAAAACGAATCTGAGGCGCACCTCACGGGGTCCAGTCTGCTTGAGGCGTTAAGAAAATGTGTGCCTCGGGTGCACCTTAGGGGCTTTAGGGTGGTTTTATGTGTTTTTTTAGGTTTTAGATTTTTTGGGTCAATTATTTTATTTTTTGAAGTTTTAGACTTTTTTGGGTCAATTATTTTATATTTTATAAGATATATAATTTTTATGTTAATTTTTTGATTCTGCCTCGGGCTTACGCATTGGTTCGCCTCGAGGCTTACGCCTCATGAGGCGAAAGGAAAACGCCTCGAGGCTCGTTTCCGTTCTTTTAAACTTTATAATTAACTATATTGTAGTAGCAGCTAAATCAAATAATTCAACAGTTGATGTCGTACCTCCATATGCACTGCTGGCAGAAGAAAACATAAGCAACGAAGAAATCTGCCAAAACAGGAGATTTACGAAAGTGGTAACTATAAATTTTGAAACATGACCGGTTATGACACGCCAAAGCCACTTTGGTCCTTTGACATGCTTTTGTATATATGGTATTCCTGATATGAATAACTAAACACAAGTTAAACTATACATGGACTACTAAAAGGCACTTAGCATGCCATCTAAACCACGGCTTGCCTATTTATATACACAAAACAAATGAAATTAGTCATTTGGACAAAAGCGCATGCCATAGTTGTACTCTGATAATACATTTGGTTCCGTCCGATTGTATCAAAGGAAAGAAGATAAATAGTTAACTGGCAATAAGAGAATGAGATGAAGAATAATGTGACAGACAATATTGATCTTCTCAATCATTGTCGATGATTCATGGAAGATAAATCAATTACATTTCAGGAAAAGATGATGTACTCAACATGATAATGAATTAGTGAGTGTATAAAAAAAGACAGTTATCAGAGTTCAAGCTCATTATCCTAAACAACGTCGTCTTGCTCAGGTAATTATCCTTGATTATTACAATGTAAAAAGTTCATAGATTTATCTTCGCCTAGCATGACAAGCCTGGCAGTTATTACTTTAAATGAAAGTGCAATCATGCAAATACGGTGTAAACTTCTATAAATCCATTAAAACTAGAAGTATGAGCAGTAGAAAATCTAATACCGCCATTACAATATGTAGTGCAGTAATCCTCAATCATGTATTCATGTTTCTTCTAACTAGGAAAAACGGTGATATGGTCCCTTTTGGGGCAGTAGGAAAAATCACCATAAGACATTTTAATGAATCAGTGCGCTTTTTAAAGGCTTACAAATGAAATCAACAGAAGGGAAACTGCATGGCCACAATTGCAAAAGAACTACAAACAAGCCTAATGTTACTAAACAGAAAGAAAGGGACTGCAGCATGTATCATATGGTACCATTTAAGTAAGAAAATAAATAAACTGGCTGGTGGTACTGGTAACTAACTGAGGATACGATACACATGAAAGAGTTTTCAAACAGTTGTTCACATAACTCGTGTCGTATACTTTGTAGCGATCATCTTTGTAAGATCCTAGATTCGAGTCAGTAGAAGACCAATGGTTTATTTTAAGTGGTTCGGTCTAATCTAACCTACGTCCACGGGTTCAACTAGCGTGTACTTCTATTACGCAATATGCAGTGCTAACCAAAGTTTAAAAGAACGGAAACGAGCCTCGAGGCGTTTTCCCTTCGCCTCATGAGGCATAAGCCTCGAGGCAAACCGAGGCGCAGCCAAAAAATAAATATATAAACTATGTATCTTATAAAAAATAAAATACTTGACCTAGAAAAGTCTAAAACATCAAAAACACACATCAAAATAAAATAATTGACCCCAAAATTCTAAAACGCCCAAAAAAAAAAACACATCAAAAACACCCTAAACCACCTGAGGCGCACATTTTCTTAGCACCTAAGCCCTTTGAGGTGTTTCACATTTGTACAATCTGAACCACATGAGACGCGCCTCAGACTCGTTTTTCTTAGCGTTTCGCCTTGAGGCGCACCCTCTCGTTGACCGAGAGACTCCACATTCCCAACAACGATATCTCCATCGCTGAAATATGAACTTATAATTAAGAATTTGATATACAGGTCTAGAACATTCAAGTTAAAATTCTAATATTGCAACACTTCACAGCCCCTGTCAGCAATGAATGACAAACTTCTTAAACATGTATAACTACTCAACCGGCTTGACCTAATAATATAAGAATCCAATTTCCATGCACGCATATAAAATTATAAATGCTCAATAATACAATAAAAACAAATGTACAAAAACTGGATCGTAAACCCTAAGGTAGCGTTCGTTGCATGGAGTGTAATGGAATTGGAATTGGAAATCGCGCGATAATTATAATTTGATTTGGAATTTAGGTGTGTTCGTTTAATAGAATAGAATGAAATATCGATGGAGTTGGAATGCAGATTCCCTTCCGTATCTTGTTGTTCAATTACAATTCCTTCTTTTGTTGAAACAAACAGCATAAGAAGTGGAATATACATTCCGATTACATTCGAACTCCATTCCATTACGTTAAACGAACGCTACGTACCTTGATAATGGAAACGGAATGATTTAATGTATAGACGGAAAACAAATAACTTACGAAGTTGGATTATGTTAAATGGTGGAGTTAGTTATGGTACAGGTTTCTCGTTCGTAGGTTCTGTTTGTAAAAATCCTGAGTCGTCTTCATCGGCCATCACAATGCTGGTTCTGCAATCGATGCACTCTGTGATGGAAATACTACCGCCATCGGAGTAAATGGTCGCAAGTCGTGTTAACTGTTAATTCTATAGACAACCAATAACACTATCTGAAGTGGGAGGGTAAAATTTTCAATTTGTATGGAGCAATTTTTGACACTTACATGTGGGGTTACTAAGACTACGGGGTATGGGGTATGGTCCTCTTTCCCCTTTCCTTCCCCTTCTCCACATCAGCGCCACGTCATCTTCCCCCTTCCCCTCCCCAAACCAGGGAAATGGTTCTCCCTTCTTTCCCCTTCCCCTTTCCTTTATTCTAATATTTTTTATAGTGGAAAAAGACAAAATAAGAAGAAAAGACAAAAAAATAATTAAACAATTAAAAGAGAAAATGATCGGAGAGAAGGGGAAGATTTCCCCGTTTACACCGAAGGAGTAAATCTATTGTTGAAGACTTTTGAAGTTTGCAGATTGCTGTGGAACCGGAAGAAGAGAACCAACTTTTGTGTAGTAAAGTCTTGGCTTGCTGATTCGAGAGTTAAACGAGTCTAGTTTACAGCAAAGGACTCTGGGACTCCAGGTAATCCGCTTGAGCGTATTCGGAGGTCTGAGCACGGGCGGGATTTTTTGTAACAGTGGGAGCACATGGGGTGTTCTGACACAGTTTGTAAATCGCCGTTAGGTTTGGAAGACCAAGGATCCGAATGAAATCTCCTGGGAGGTTTCTGTTAGTGGAGAGTGTTCTTTCCTCTGGAGTCTCTAGAGCCGGCGGTTTGAGTAAGTAGGGGTCGATTGAGATTGAGGATGTGTCTATGGCGGGTTTTGCCATGTATGGGTCTTTGATGACCATATTGGAGTTGTTGGGAGCTTCAATGGGCCTTTCAGGTTACTGATGAGAAGGGCCGCTGCAGCTAGGTGGATACATAGACAAGTTTGAAGTTTGGTTTGTTCTCTGGGAGTTGGACCTTGAAGACTTCTGTTCCTGTGTGTTTAGAGATTACTGAGTACTAGATGATTGGGTTGTTGTTTACTTGTTGGCAGGCTGGAGTTCCTCGCAAGGCCTTCAAGTGGGAGATTGTTGGGTTTGTGAAGTCTTTGGTTATTGGGCTTTTGAGGTTGACATTAGAAGACATGGGTCAGGCCCTGTTTAGTTTTCTTGATCCCTAAGTTGTTTAACCTAATTGTTCTCTATATATACCCTAGTCATGTAATGTAATTGTAAGTGCATGATGTCCCTAGGCTAGTATATATGTTGATTGGACGTGTCACGGGGTGTTTGGAGACGTTTATACGTGTTTTGGGAGTGATTGGGAGCATCAGGCGAGTAGGAAGCCATTATTGGCGATTACGTTTGTACTCGCATGTAATGACATGCGAGTAGGGGTCCATTCGCGTGTTATTCATGCAGCATAGAAGCCTACTCGCCTATACTGAGCTGTTCGTACCCGGGAGGTATAAATAGGCCCAATCATTGCCCTAATCATTAGTTCTTGCCTCACACACTCTCCAAACACCCTCCCAAGGTCTGTAAGGTCTGATTTGATCTCTGTAAACACTCGTGCTCTGTTTTTAGTGATAAATCGTTAATCTTTTGACCCGTGTGTGTGTTGTGATTACTCGTTTGTCTTAGTTTCATTATCGTATCTGTTGTTAAAGCATATTAGAGGGATTCCGCACCTCTAGTATAAACCCCGTGATTGTTGGTTTTAGCGTTATTCGATCCTACAAGTGGTATCAGAGCCGAGGCTCTTATCACGGGTGTTTTAATAACAAAAACGAGCAAAAACAGGTTGTTTTTGGTGTAAAAGTT
Organism: Ambrosia x helenae; assembly: GCA_030844895.1. NCBI lineage: Eukaryota > Viridiplantae > Streptophyta > Magnoliopsida > Asterales > Asteraceae > Ambrosia > Ambrosia x helenae. The sequence goes on from CM061228.1 coordinate 5,618,865, forward strand.
CAGATTTTTAAGCAAAAACCTGTTCTTATTTTTGAAACTTTGAGTTTTTGTCAAAAACCCATCTTTTTCAACATCTTGGTGTGTGTTTATGGATTAAAACGTGTGTTTTTGATTAGGTTTTGTTCTAAAAGTGTTTTGGAAACTTTTCAAATCATTTGGGGTATAAACACATTGTTTTAGATAAGATTTTGAGGCAAAAACGGCTGTTTTTGAGCATAAGTGGGGTTACAGATCAGATCTAGCGATTACGCAGACCTTCTAGCGAGTACGAAACCCTAATCGCCTATCTTTAGGCGATTACAAAGAGATATAAGCGATTACCCTTGTAATCGCCTCTATCTCACACGAGTACAGTCTATTCGCTGCCATACACTCCTATTCGCCTTTACATTGGGCGATTACAAGAACCTTTGACACATTTAGCCTCTATTCGCCCCTAAATATAGCGAGTAGAGGCCTACTCGCCTTAAATAGGTGTGTTTTAAACCCTACTCGCGTGTAAGGTCCCCAAACTCAAGCAATTACACCCTAATCGCCTATAATCTCACAAATAGTGTTCCTAATCGCCTATAAGGACCTGAAACTGAAAAATTTGACTAAGTATCGGACTTTTGACATATATTAACATATGGCGAACCCGTGGGGACATCTGAGTCAACCGAGACCTCAGTATAATCAACAAATGAACAATCAATCTAACGTACCCACGAACCCTTGGCAGTATTCAGCAGAACGTAACGCGCAACGGATGCAACAATCGCAAATGCAAGCGAATGTTGCCGGAATCAATCCGTGGGCGCTAGCTGCTCAACAGCAAATGGTAAACACGAATCCATGGGCACTCGCGGCTGCTGCAAACTCTCAGACAAACCATCTGTCTTCCGTACTCATGAGCGACTTAGAGACGGGTAGTTCTAACAGGGCACCGAAGCTGCAGTACATGTCCGACTACCACGGTTGGAAGGGCAGATTTCAGACATATGTCGAGGGCATCGATGGTCTTGTATGGTCAGCTATCGAGACAGGGTACAGTCGGCCTTTAGTTGAGAACTCCACTACTCCGATCTCTATTGAAGACATGAATGAAGATCAGAGAAAGAAATACAACTATGAGAAGAAGGCGATGGCAGCATTGAAGCAAGCTCTTCCAAAGGACATCCTTCATCAATTCGCTCAGTGCACAACATCTCAGATGCTTTGGTTAGCATTGGCTGAGCGAAATGAGGGTAATATGAAGACAAGAAAGGTCAAAATGGATCAGCTGAAGAAGGAGTTCGAGAACTTCAATGCTATAGGGAACGAATCTCTGAGGGATTTGACAGCTAGATACTACCATCTGATGTCAGAAATGTATCAGTACGGGGTCTTATATTCATCTGCGGACCTTGTAGAAAGATTTGCTGAGGCACTACCTCCTCACTGGCATCAATGGTTGGATATTCTGAAATCAAACAATGCATATCAGACACTCTCCATCAACGAGTTCATCACCGAGTTGGAGAACAAGGAGATAGAGGAGATCAGGAGAGCAAACAAGGCGCTCATTCCACAAAATCCCAGCATCTATTATGGGAATCCTCTTCAGGACACCAGTGTGGGTGGAACCAAACCACAAACTGCTTTTGTGGTTAACCCGGACCCAGTCTATGCATTCGACAACTATGGTCCCCCAACTGATGTTCCTCCTCCTACATATCCTTTTGGACCAAACTCGTATCCTTTGAATTATAATGCTAACCAGTTTGGTGTTAACCCATTTTCTCATCTTGCAGCACCAGCGCAGGCAACTGCAAACTTTGGTGGACCCTCTTCTGCAGGTTTTGGCGGGGCTCCAGCTACAAGTTATGGTGGATATGGAGGTGCTTCTAGTTCCAATCAAGGTGGCTATCAGACCAACACAGTCCCAGAGCAGCTGAACACTGCGGGGTTAGGAAAGGTGACTATAGAGCTAGCTCAAGAACACATGGCTCTATTGTCGACTTTGGTGAACTCCTATAGTGGACTGGTTGCTGGACAGATCGGGAATCCTCATCTTACACAGGAGGACTACTCGCAGATTGATAAGGATGACATGGATCTGATCGACATACAATGGCACTTCGCGAGCGTGGTGAGAAGGGCAAAGGATTACATGGAAAGGACGGGAAGGAGAGATGTCTTGATCAACAATAACACCAAGTTTGGGTTTGACAAAACAAAGGTCACATGCTACAACTGTGGCACAAAAGGGCATTTTGCAAGGGAATGTGACCGACCAAAGCAGCAAGGAAATCAGAATCCCTTCAACAACAATAGAGCCAATCAAAATCAGAGGCAGCAAGCTCAGGGTCAACCTAATACTGAGCGTGCCATTGTTCCAGTCAACAACCAGAATCAGAACCAGAGGCCGCCTGCAAACAACAATCAAGGTCAAGCCATGGTTATTCAAGCTGATGAAGGCTATAACTGGAACCATCTGATCATCGGAGACGAAGCTCCTCAAGGTGGTGCAGCCTGTTTCGCTCAACAAGCATCTGAAGCACCAGCCGAAGTTGAAGAAACTTCGAGTCAGTCTGACATCATCACTTCTGAAACAGAGGTGTCTGACTGTGACTCGGAGTGCGATTCTGATAGTGAAGAAGATTTGGAGGAGTTGTTAGCTGAAGCAGATGCACTGATCAGCAAAAGATCATTTCTTGTGGATGCTGACTGCACAGAGAAGAACTACGGCGAATTCTTTGGAGCTCAGAAGACAGCAGCTCACTATGCATTGATGGCCATCACTGAATCGTCGAACAAGGTAAGTTCTTCTTCTGATTCAAAGTTAGATTGTGTAGAGTGTAATCAGCTGAAATTCAGAATTAAAGAATTAACTGAAGAAAATCTGAATTTAAAAGCTGATGTTGGTCCGTTGCAAAGGTCAATTGATTCCTTGAGACAAAAGGAGAAAAATTTTCTAAGTACAATTGAAAATTATAAAAAGGATGTTTCTGAACTGTCTAAAACCTTAGCTAACAAACAGATTGCTATAAATAATTACATCAATGAGGTCGAAGACACTAAGAAACAATTGGCCATTGTGAACTGTGACTATGAAAAGATCAGGAAAAAGCTTGAGAGTTACTTAAACTGCAAGTATGTCCTTGATCACATAGTTGAACACTCTGACAAGGAAGGTTTCTCCACCAGTCCCAAATACTCTCAGTGTCCACCTCCGGTGAGATTCGAACATCACAATTTTGATGTCTTGCCAAAGGAGGAACTTGTGGACGTGGCAGCCGAGGCAGCAAAAGCTGCAGAGGCGGCCAAGGTTACTGAAGCAGATAAACCTGCTGAAGTCACTAAGGCTGCTACTCCTGCTAAAGCTGTCAATTTGTGTGAGAAACCTGATGATATCAGTGTATATGACACTGACACTTCGGATGATGAGCTCGATGAACCTCCTAGGTATGCACCGGTTAAAACTATAGATGTTCCTCTTGAGAATCATATCATTACAACTGAAACCTTGAGTGAACTGCAACCGAAAGTGCAAACCGAGGATGGGAGGAGGATTAAGGTGTTCTATAAGTTAAAAGGGTCTGAAAAGGTGCATGCTGATGAGGAAGTCCCTCTCAGATGTATCGCCCCTGGTCTTGTTGCCAAAATTTGGCAAGAATCTGTCATTACCATAGAAAAGGAAACCTGGAGTAAAAACAAGGGTAAGGGTAAGGGTAGAAAAGATCAGGGAAATCAGGCAAAAGAAATTAACAAGAAAAATCAAAAGTCAAACACCGTTAATCCTCAAAATCAGGCTCAAAAGAACGGTCCGAAAAAGCATGTGACTGAGTTTATTAGATCGAGCGGCACTGAAAGGAATGACGATCCTCAAGTCGATCAGCAAAGAAGATGTCTTGAGGATCTAAAACATAAAAACTCATTTGCCGCTCCATCTAACAAAAGAAACAAAAAGGAGACCAAACCCGGATCTCCTAAGTTTGAAGAATATAGATCCTGTCACAAGTGCGGGGAACGTGGGCATTTAGTTGCTGCGTGCCCTGAATTGAGACGAGAAAGGATCAAAGTGGATGATCCTCCCTGTTCTAGCAAATCCAAGCAACCGGTTTCTCCCAAACTCTCAGAGAAACAAAAGGGGAAGCAGGTTGTTTATGATAACCGCAACAAAATTGCTATGAACCAAAAGCCAGTTGATGGCAGGGGTCCACAGCTGAGGGGGAGCACTGTTCCTCCAAAGGTTGAAGCAGCGCCTAAGCCACAAGCAAAGGCTGCAGCAAAACCGCAGGGCAACCCCAAAGCCGTTCCACGTACAGTTAATTCTGAAGTGGATCCAAAATCTGTTCCTCCAAAGGAATCCAAGGCTGGACCTTCTAGCCCACAGGCAAAGAAGAAGCCCAAGCCAAAGAAACCTGAACAGTTTTGGAGACCCAAGTCACCAACCAAAGAAGGAGAGTCATCTGCTGGAAAAGGCAGTGCGGTACCATCGGAAACAACTCCAACACCAAATGGGAAATGGATTGACTTTCCGATGTTAGATGAAGTTGGTAGACCCAAGACCGTGAAGGCTTGGGTCCCCCTTAACCACTGAACTTTGAATGTTTGTGCAGGGAGTTCCACAGGGCCTTATCAGCAGCCTCTGGATTGTTGATAGTGGAGCTTCAGGGCACATGACGGGCGATTTATCCCTGCTTTTTGACATAAAGAATATCAATGGGGGGTATGTTGCCTTTGCTGGTAATAAAGGGGGTTATATAACAAAGGAAGGAAGTATGAGCAATGGCATAGTAAGCTTTGAGAAGATAAGCTTTGTTAAACAGATAGACCACAACCTGCTGAGTGTTTCACAGATATGTGACAAGAAGTTCACTGTATTCTTTGATGACAACGCATGTTTCATTCTGAAGCCTGGATTCAAAATACCGAAAGAGTGGGTCATGATCTCAGCTCCCAGGGTCAACAACTTATACGTCCTGGATATGAGCCGAGCAATGACTGCAAAAGGACAGGTCACTTGTTTTCTGTCAAAGGCGACAGAGAAGGAATCGATTATGTGGCACAGACGAATGGGGCACATCCACTTGAGGAAAATGAACCATCTGGTCCAGAACCAACTAGTGGAAGGTGTTTCTGTTAAGAATTTTCATTTAAACGATGTCTGTGTTTCATGTAAGAAAGGGAAGCAGAAAAGAAAGTCTCACAAGCCTAAGAAGACAAACTCAGTTAGTCTACCTCTCGAACGACTGCACATGGACCTGTTTGGCCCAGTCAATCGAAAGAGCAAGAACGGTGACTCATACTGCTTAGTGGTTACGGATGATTATTCTAGGTTTTCTTGGGTTGTGTGCATGAAGCACAAAAGTGAAACTTTTGATTACTTGAAGAATCTGTTTACTAAATTGGAAAATATATATCAGCTAAAGATCCGTAGGATCAGAAGCGATAACGGAACAGAGTTCAAGAATCACGCTATGGAGGCGTTATGTGCAGAAAAGGGTATTCATCATGAATTCACAGCGCCATACACTCCTCAGCAAAACGGGGTTGCAGAAAGAAAGAATCGGACTCTTATTGAGGCAGCCAGAACTATGCTCGCAGACTCGAACTTGCCTGTGATCTTCTGGAACGAGGCAGTTCACTGCGCGTGTTATACTCTGAATAGGGTTCTAACGGTAAAGAAGTTTGGAAAAACCTCTTACGAGCTTCTGAACCGAAGGAAACCGAACTTAGAGTTTCTGGAACCTTTCGGGGCTCCATGCACCATGATACATCCCGATGGGAAGTTTGGTGCAAAGGCAGAAGAAGGTTTCTTTGTTGGTTACAGCACTCCCAATAAAAGAGTGTACAACAAAAGAACCAACAACGTTGAGGATTGGCTTAATGTCGATGTTCAGCGTTATACTGCCAATGCACCTGGTGTTGGACCTGATTGGTTGTTCGACTATAAGGGTCTATTTGATTCCTTCAACGTGGAGAATTTGGTGGATGATGCTGTAGCGCAAATGTATTACGAATGTGAAAACGCAGCTAGCTCTCCGCTAATGCGTCCGATCGTGGTTAATGCACCTGCGCCTGCTCCATCTGATGCCTCTGCATCCACGGGTCCCCCCGATAAAACCGCAGCAGCAGAAGTTGAGGAAGTTTTTCAGGAAGCGTCAGCAGAGGTTCTCGAATCTTCATCTTCCGACGACGATTTTGCAGAATCTCATGAAACTCTCACTGAGGAACAAGCTGGAAATGGTGAATCTACCACTACAGCTCCAGTTAATCCGACAGGAAACAATCAAGCTGGTCCTTCTTCTTCAGCAGCTCCAGGGATAGGTCTTCGGATTGATCTCTCCGGTTTTAATATGCAACCCGCTGCTCCCTCTAGTTCAAGCGCAGCTGAGACAAATATATCTCAAGGTTTGGAGAACCTAAATTTGCATTCGGATGATCCAGTGCCGGCACATCCGGAATCTCGGATTCACGACACTCATCCGATGCAAAATGTGATTGGTAATCCGACTAGCAGAGTCATGACGCGCAGTCAGCTCAGAAATGCTAGTTCAAGTGACAATGTAGGTACTCTGGCACTCTATTCGGAAATCAGAAAAGCAGGTCATCAGAACGATTGGTCCTTCGCCTTGTATGTTTCTCAAACTGAACCAAGAACTGTGCAAGAGGCACTGAGGGAAGAACCATGGATTGAAGCAATGCAAGCCGAACTTCAGCAGTTCCAAAAGCTAGGAGTGTGGGACTTAGTTGACTTACCTCCAGGCTCGAAAAAGATTGGAACAAAGTGGGTCTACAAGTGTAAACGGGATGACCGCGGGGTGATTATAAGAAACAAGGCTCGATTAGTTGTCCTCGGCTTCCGTCAAATCGAAGGAATAGATTACAACGAAGTATACGCTCCAGTTGCGCGCCTTGAAGCTATCCGGATGTTCTTAGCTTACGCTTCGTACAAACGGTTTAAGGTGTATCAAATGGACGTGAAAAGTGCTTTTCTGTATGGAGTCGTGAAGGAAGAGGTGTATGTTGCTCAGCCACCGGGGTTTGAGGATCCGCTGCATCGCGAAAAAGTCTACAAATTGAACAAAGCGTTGTACGGACTCCATCAGGCACCGCGTGAATGGTACCAAATGCTTAGCAACTATCTGATATCCAACGGGTTCAAACGCGGACTCGTGGACTGCACCTTATTCACCAAGGAAAAGGGTGGTGATCGTCTTCTGGTACAGGTTTATGTTGATGATATTATTTTTGGGTCTACTAATGATGTCATGTGCAGGGAATTCGAAAAGCTTATGCAGGACAAATTTGAGATGAGCTCGATGGGGGAGATGCAATTCTTCCTCGGTCTACAAGTAGAACAACAAGAGTCGGGGATCTTCATCCACCAGACAAAATACGTTGCTGACATCTTGAGCCGGTTCCAGATGGAAGACTCTACTCCAGTAGGCACACCGATTCAGACCAATCACGGGATTGGGCCTGACGAGAAAGGACAAACCGTTGATCCTTTTCTCTATCGAGCTATGATAGGCTCACTCATGTACCTCACTGCATCAAGACCTGACATAATGTTCGCGACATGCTTACTATCAAGATACCAGTCAAGGCCGAAACAGTCACACCTGGTTGCTGTGAAGAGGATCTTACGTTATCTAAAGGGTTGTCCGACCAAAGGTCTTTGGTACCCTAATGACGATAAGTTTGACCTCATCGCTTTTAGTGATGCTGACTATGGCGGATGCAAGACAGACTTAAAATCCACATCGGCTGGATGCCAGTTTTTGGGACCAAGACTAGTCTCGTGGCAGTGCAAGAAGCAAGCCTCAGTCGCCTTATCCACCTGCGAGTCGGAATATGTAGCAGCATCGAGCTGTTGCTCCCAGGTTCTTTGGATACAGCAACAAATGAGAGACTACGGTTTGAAATTTCTTAATACTCCCATTCACTGTGATAATGAGTCCGCTATAGCTCTTGCTAAAGACTCAGTTAACCATTCCAAGGCGAAACATATCTTGGTTAAGTATCATTTCATACGCGATTGCTATGAAAAGAAACTTATCGATATGGTAAAAATCCACACAGACTACCAACGTGCCGATTTATTCACCAAAGCTTTTGACGGTCCTCGTTTTGAGTACCTGTTAATCTTAAACGGCATTAAAGTTAAGCAGGATTAGATCCTCATCGGTAATCGTTTTTGTAAATATTTTTCTTTCAAAAATCAGAAAAATCCAAAAATATTGTCTTTTCGCAAATTTTTAGATTTTTAGGGGGAGAAAATTTCAGAAAAATACAAAAACATTCAGAAAATGCAAAAATTCAAAAAAAAAATAATAAAAAAATTGAAAAATGCAAAAATGAGTTTCTTTGGTGAAAAAGGGAAGATGATATTAACCAATCAGTCGGACTGTCTGGACCCTTATCATCTTAAAAATATTGGAACTGATAGGTAGCCTCTACAATGATGTGTCGGTAGGCTCAAAATCATTTCCAAGTTCGGCACGGTGATATAAACATAAATCATCTGTATCATGTGTGGATCAACGTGCGTTGGCATATGGTCTTGGTACCGAAATCTCGTTTGATAGCATGCCAAAATCCGAGGTTTCATGGTCTTTAAGAGGTTGGTTCATCCGGGGTGAACTGGACGTCTCTCAGAATAAATAGGAGTGGCACACGTGTCGTACGTTGGGGTAGCAGCCTGCGACTGAGACACCCCTATGTCATTTCCTGAAAAAAAAACAAAACAAAAAAAAATAGAATAAATTCTGATCAGGAGACGTCCGGGAATCCTAAAAGAGCAAAAAGATTCATATATGCCAAAACCCTATTCTCAATGAGAATTCGCTCTAAGGTATCAAATCATATACCTAAAGCATCGTACCGTGAAAAATCAAATATACGGTATTTGACTTGAACCCTGGTTTGGATCTCACTGGTCTCTCTGTTGCAGCGTTTCTGCAGACCTGATCACCACTGAGTCCACTCCTTGTAAAATACGGATGACAACAGCTTACTCACCGGTTACGAGGAAGCTTTGTGCATGACTTGATACGGGAATGTGTCGCGTGGCGGGGAACACCTTGTATCTCAGCCTTAATATTACCTTAAACGTATCTAAAGTGCCTAGCGATAAAACTTGATTTTGAGTTTAGGTGGACAACAATATCGACAGTTGTTGTAGGATACTTATTGGTAATTTAAGCGAAAACTGATAATATAAGGGTTCTAGTATGTCCGTACACTGATATGATTCCCTAACCGTTGAAACTCGCAAAAATATGCTAGTGTACAGTTAGTTGATCTCCCGTTTTATTTTATTTATGCTTAGTTTAGCTTAGTTTATCATTCTTGATTGCCGATGTTGGAATCCTAATCCATTGTAATCTTACTTCTTCAAAAATAAAACGCCGAAAAATAAAATGGATAACTAATTGGAAACTTGTGTTTTGCCGGGTCAAAACCGTATTTTTGTCAAGTACAAGGGGTTGAAAATGAAAGTTTTTCAAAGTCATGAGTCGTCATCAGTGTCGTGTGTTAAAACGTGGTGAAAAACGTGTGTTTTAAACCTAAACGGGTCAAAACTGTGATAAATGGTGCTGCAGGGGCATTTTGGTAAATTGTGTGAATGTTTTAAGCATTTAGAGGCCTACTCGCATGATGTTTAAGCGAGTAGCCTCTACTCGTGTGATATGTGAAGCGATTACAAGCCAATCGCTTATACTTTAAGCGTATAGAGGTTTTATCCTATATCATACTTAAGAAACTACATCACACGATTAGGAGTTTCTACTCGTGCCTTCTGTTTGGGCGAGTAGAAGTTATTGGGTGACTTATTGACACGAGTAGACTCTACTCGTCTGTTTGGGCACGCGAGTAGAAGCCCATATAAAAGCAGACCCTTAGTCATTTTCTCATAACATTTCAAACCACCTGCTGTTGCTTCGTCCCTCCAAACCCAACTCTAAACTAAATCGCTGCCCTTGATTATTGTTTTGTGAATCTTAGTTCTTATCATACAGGTAACAATTCCTCTTAATGTCTGATCCTAACAACATGTTCTTGAGGGTTAAATCTGCGTTTTCTTTGGCAAAACCCTATGTGACTTGTTCTTGATCATTAGGCATTAATGTGTGATTATTGATGTTATTTCTTGATGGGGGTTTGGTAATCGGTACCCTTAGAATGTCTTTCAATCAACGTTTTGACCCATAACATCAAGAAATGAAAAGCCCCAATTTTGAAACCTTATAAACCCTAATTTTTAAACTTCCCAATTATACCCGATTTTTGTTGTGAAAATGATAATTATCATAGGGGTTTGGTTGTTGGGTTGTTATAGGCTTAATGGTTACCATATCCGGACTCAAATCAACACTTTCTAATGTTTGACAAATTCTTGGCACATGAAGACTGTATTCATGCGATTAGCTTGTCTAATCGCGTGATAATGGGAGCGAATGAAGGCTGGACTGCTCTAATCGCCTAAACAATGTAGCGATTAGGGTAAATCATGTCATACTCGTGTTCAAAAGTCCCTACTCGTGTATACTGTCATGCGAATGAAGGATGTAATCCCCTAATCGCTTGAATGGTATAGCGATTAGGGTGATTTTGGTCTCTAATCGTGCCTTACAATCTTTACTCGTGTATACAGGATTCTACTCGTATGATTATTGGCATTTACAATCTGTAATCGCCTATAACCTTCTGTTGAGTAATTTTTGTCAAAGTTTACTAAGTCGTTGTCCGTTTTTGTCCGTTTATGCTTGCTTATGAGTATTTTATCATTGTATGATTCTTATTACGCGTTTTTGGTGTACAGGATGGAAAATTGGAAGACATCGCCAAAGCACAACGTTTGTGCTTTTCTCGGACCAATTACAGCGGATAAAGGCAGAATTTTTCAAGGCGTCATCGACTTCCTAAAGCGATCAAGAATACATTATGCGATATCCAAGCAGCACGCTGCTTTCAAGGATATCCTGCTAGAGTTCTATCGAAACGCCAAGGTTGATCCCAAGGCTGATCCGATCGTGATTACCAGTTCGGTACAAGGAAAAGAAGTTATTATCACCGAACAGATCATTCGAGAAGTGCTACGGTTTGGAGACTCTGAAGCTGATCCTATAGTGTTTGATGCTATTCTAATACGTGGCGGCTTTCTTAGAATGAAGTATTTGGGAAGAATTGACAAACAGACGATGCTGATGAAAGGTTTACTTCCGCCAGAGTTTAAGTATCTTACTCACGTGGTTTTGAAGTGCCTTGGTCCGAGAAAAGGCGCTTTTGATGCGATAAGGGATACATTGGCTTCTGCAATCGTCGCTCTGACGCTCAACAAGCCTTTTAATTTCTCCAAGATGATCCTGCACCACTTAACGGAGATCGTGATATTGCCGCCTAAAAAGAAGACCTTCATTGTCTATCACCGGTTCCTACAGTTGATCATCGACAGTCAAGTACCTGATTTGATGAAGCATCCGGCTGAATATATAGGGACTGATGATATTACTGAGGTGGAAATGAACAGGATGAAAATCTACAAGGGGCGACCGAAATCTGAATATCCTCCGAGTAGACGTCTATATGGGCACATGAAGCGAGTAGACTACGCGTCTCCACCAGGCAACAGGTGGAGACACGAAGACAGTGATTCGGAGGATGACTTACGTGTTCACAGGTTGGTGTTTAAAGAAGGGGATAACATAGGGCGTAGCACAGATGAGTTGGGAGAAAACGCCCCAGGCAGGATTTCTGACACTGCAGAAGGGGATGATGAGGAGTTTGATCCGAATGTTATTGGATTCTCTGAACATTCGGGAGCAGCACAAGAACCCGATACCTCTCAGTCTCATAGAGGTAAGGCACATATTGATGATGACGCACCAGTTGACATAACTGATGCAGATGATGACTCTGAAGCCACAGAAGATGAATCAGCTGATGTACTTACTTTAGAAGAAGATAGAGCTCTCACAGCTGAGGCGAGAGACCTTGCAAAAGATCCCACTTTCTCTCCAGGTAGTGGTGATCTTGTTGCAGATATTGATGCAGAACTTGCCTCCTCGCCTCCTGCAAAGAGACAAAAGACAACCGCCAAGAAGGACAGGGTACGAGGTAAGAAGACGATGTCTGTTAAACCTCAAGCTGAGAAAACCTCAAGAAGAAGACGGTTTACCCTTCCTGAAGCTTTTGGGGATCCAGTGACTCAATCCTCTCAAGCGGCGACAACAGCAACTACAACAACAGCAACAACAACAGCAGCAACTGATACAACAACATCTGTCCCACTCTCCTTCAGTGCAGCTATGCCTGCGAGTGTGACCATGTCAATGCCTTCATCGGTAATCTTCACTGAGCCAGTCTCAGTTACCGCTGAAGCGACAGGTTCGCAGTTGGCTGCTAATCCGATAGGCGACAGAATACGGATGATGAAAGAAGCAGCAAGAACGTCAGCTGCTAGAACTTCGACCCAATCCTCATCCTCGACTCCAACAACCAACGAACAGCTTCAGCGCCAAGTCAGAGAGCTTACTGCTTTAGTGGCCGCCCAAGCACGGGAAATGGCCGAAATGAAGAGCAAAAACGCCAACATTGAAGAAAATGAAACGGCGATGTTGGAACTGATTGGAGACACTATCACAGCTAACACTGAGCTGAGAGCCACTGTCGACTCACTTACTTTATCTAATCAGCAAATCTTGGAGTCGAACAGGCAGATCACGGCATCACATCAGCAGATCATGGAAACACAACAACAGCTCAAGGAATCACATCAGCAGCTAATTCAGTCTAATCGTGATCTCCAGCTCGCAAATGTGAACAACGAGCGTCGACTCACCAAGTATAGGAAGCAAAACATAAGGCTAAGGACTAGGTTGAATGCACTGACTGGAACTCAACCTAGACTTACTGGTGGTTCAGAAGCTGGAGCTAGTACTGCTGGTGATGATGATGATGAGGATAGTGAAGAGGATGATGATAATGAAGAAGAGGATGATGAGTCTGATGACGATGATGACAACGATGGTAAGGGTGATGGTGGTGATCCCGGAGCCACAGGCGGTGGCGGATCTACAGGTGGGTCTGCGTCGGGACGAACAAAGAAAAGTCACGATCGCAGTGGCAAGGATCCCAAGGCAGGTTCTTCTGCTCAGGGGGAGCCAGCTCCTATGATGAGCAAGATTCAAGAACTTCGCGATAAAGTAAAGAAGAAAGCGATAGTTCTTGTTGAAGACGTGGAGCCCCTAAACAGTTACTTTGCATATGATGATGATGGCAACCTGTGTGATCCTCATGTGTCTTCTGATTATGATCTGGAAGAGGGGGAAATACCTCCTGAGGTTACTACTGATGACTTGGAAAAGATCTTTGGCTTAGCACCTGGAGAATCTTCCAGTGCTAGCCACTTCGCTCCAGAGCTGCATCCAGATAATCATGAAGTGGAGATGGAAGATGGAACCAATATCACTACACCTGAGTATGTAGTTGATGAGTCGAGTAGCGGGATACCAAAGATCTCTGAGGAGATGCTTAACCAGTCTGAAGAAAAGCTAAAGTCTGATCCTACACCTGTCCCAGACAAGGTGAAAGAGCGACATGACAAGATCAGACAAAAGTATCCTGAGTGGTTTCCATCTGGAGGTGAGTCTGAGAAGAAAAAGGAACCTGTACAGGCTTCTATGTTCAAGAAACAGTTGGTGAAGATGTCAGGAAGCGTGATCAGCTGGGCTTACATTAAACATGCTAAGATGTTGGGAGTAAAGTGGCAGGATGGTCTTCTCTACTTTCAACCATACACGAAAATACTCAGTCTGCCCTTCTGGCATATACGCGATTTGGTTAGACTGCACCTTCCATTGTATCATGAGTCACGCTATGAGTTTGAAGGGTTCTACAACATTATGAAAAGAGAAAGTGTTGAAGGATGGGACCAGTTCCAACCACAGTACCCAAAATCTGTTGTGACAAACAAGATACATCCCATCACAAAGAAACCCATTTGGAAGCACATCATCAAACCACCCGAAACCGCGTCAAAGATTCCATTAGCCCCGATTGAGCAAGACTTCGCTTCTAAGTTGTATTACTGGCACTATGACGCAGAGACCACCGAAGCCGTAATAGTCTTGAGCAACTCGCCAAAACCGTGCAGGAAGATTAGAGTATGGGATCCAATGTGGCTGATTAACTGCTCGGAGAAAGACGTGGAGACATTGTTCTTATATCCAATACAACATCTGAAGGCCGAAGCCGATCAAGCATTGAAGTTTCAACGGGTGATTCGTTTCTGTCACGCCAACAAAGTTCATGCGGGATGCGACTGGTCAAGACTTTCCAGGATCGAGACAATGTCAATTTGATGAAGACTGAAGATGCTGCATGTTTGTTTATGTTATGTTTGCTTTGTATGTTTTCAATTTTGAGTCTGTAAAGTTGCTAGTTGTTGCTATAAACGTTGTCTTAAGTAATTCTTGTACGTATACTAGCCTGGTCCAAGGGGGAGTCTGTAAGTGCATGATGTCCCTAGGCTAGTATATATGTTGATTGGACGTGTCACGGGGTGTTTGGAGACGTTTATACGTGTTTTGGGAGTGATTGGGAGCATCAGGCGAGTAGGAAGCCATTATTGGCGATTACGTTTGTACTCGCATGTAATGACATGCGAGTAGGGGTCCATTCGCGTGTTATTCATGCAGCATAGAAGCCTACTCGCCTATACTGAGCTGTTCGTACCCGGGAGGTATAAATAGGCCCAATCATTGCCCTAATCATTAGTTCTTGCCTCACACACTCTCCAAACACCCTCCCAAGGTCTGTAAGGTCTGATTTGATCTCTGTAAACACTCGTGCTCTGTTTTTAGTGATAAATCGTTAATCTTTTGACCCGTGTGTGTGTTGTGATTACTCGTTTGTCTTAGTTTCATTATCGTATCTGTTGTTAAAGCATATTAGAGGGATTCCGCACCTCTAGTATAAACCCCGTGATTGTTGGTTTTAGCGTTATTCGATCCTACAGTAATTTTGTGTGCCTTGAGCTTAATGAAATAACCTAGTTGCAGCCTGTGGACGTAGGTCCCCCATTGGGACCAAACCACGTAAAATTCTTGTGTCGTGTTTATTATTTTCTGTTCATCGCGTGATAATCGCGTGTGCCGTTTGTGTGTTTGATTCCGTTGCGCCGACTGATACCTAATAAACCCCAAAGTTAGCCGACTGTTCACTAAGAAGTAAGGAGCCGTATACTAAATTCCACTTCTTCACATATTTTGAAACAATAAAAACTATAAATAAAATATAACCAATATGCCATAAAGATAGCATTTGCATTCACCACATAATGTTTGTAATCAGATAATTAATTATTTGCATGATAAGATTAGATTTAGTTACTAAAAAGGTGACCGCTCAAGTGGTATAAAGGCATAATGATAGGTAATTTGAGGCTAAGAGCGTAGCTTTATAGGGGCAGGGGGGACGACCGACTCCCCGAAATTTTCGCTTAGAAGTTCTAATTATATGGTATCCGTATAGATTTTTTTTTGTATATACGGTTTCGACCCTCGTAACCGGTGACTTCCGACCCCCCGAAATTTCCGCTCAAGCTTCGCCATTGCTTGGGGCCTAATGGTCACAAGTTCGAGCTTTAAAGGATATCAGGTTTTACAAATTATTCACTGTCGTGCCTTCAGACAGGTGGATAGTCAGGTTTTCCCTGGATTAGTGAACCTGGAGGACCAGATACCCCGTAGGTATTCTGAATTTGTCATAGAGGGATTCACACGAAAGCCTAGAATGACTTTAGTGGGCTTTAAAAAAAAGTTAGTGAAAAGGTTCTAAATTTAAAGTATATCAACGATGGCGGCTGTACCTTGTTTCCACTCGGATGGGATTAGATTTGATAGTCAACTGTCAAGTTGGCTCCTTGGCGAATAATAAATATAGATAATGAAGACCCGATGGAAAAAAAAAAATGTTTTTTATTAACGAAAGTGTCATGTTTTCACACTCGATTTCTCACTTTGTCATGTATTAATTTCCCTTTCTTAACCAGTCACATTTTTAATTTTTATAGTTAAATATATGTACATTAAGATCTCTAAAAATAGGAGGCGGTATCTTACACCACAAACCAATCTACTCTCAAACTTCCATTGCAACCTTGCAGTCCACAAATAGGTGTTGCACCGACTCTGAAGCCGCGCATCACGTAACATACATCAAGCAAGTCCACATGACTGTTTCCCTAGCTAAAACTGTTCGAGTAGGAAGACTGTTTAGATTAACCCACCACGCAAACAAGCGAGTCCACATGAATGTTTCTCTTAACTAGGCACATATATATTTTGGCTAAACTAGTCAATGTTATGATTATATAACCTTTTAATGGACATATATAATATTAATAGTAAGTAATAATAAAGTGAAATTTGCTAAAATGATATTTTTTAAAGTGTAACATATACCTTTATAATATGAACAATTTAACGTAGATTGTGTGTCTATTTAGTGTGAACTCGTGTGTTTAGTTATTAAACTTTTTATCAATAATAATGACTTAAACTGACAGGATATGTTACATTATCATAGATTTATGTGTGGTCGTTGAAGGATGAAAATAACGCCTATATTTGGTAACCCAAAAAAAGTCTCTCAAGTCACTAGCGATATCGGTTATTGAATGTAAACCCAAAATAACGCCGTATGTGTGGGGTGCTTATGTCTTAGAGATATACAGAGCAAATATAAAATAGTTCTACGAAGAATGGGGGTTATATTTCACCGATATATGCATGAAATTGTTTTGACACAAGCTCAAAAAATCATTACTTTAGTACTTTTTTCTAAAGATAATCTATATCTATATCTATCTATCTATATCTATATCTATTAATATATATAAAAGAAAATGGTTTTGCTGACGTGGCGTCCAATGGAGGCCTCAACCTCCACTTTTTTGTGCCAAGTGGCTAAATAATAGATGTTTTTTGAGGTTTTTGGAGTGTTTCCTTTTTTAACCAAAAAAGAAAAAAAAACAATAACCTAAAAAACCCTAAAATTTCATCCGCCTCTTCTCATTCTATTTTTCAAACATTCTCAATCAACCTCGTCTTCTATTTTCTCAAACCCTAAAACTCCTTCTGCCGTCCCCCATTCGCATCACCATCCCAAAGTTCCAATCAAAATTGCTCGACATCTTGGCATCTTCATCATCCCTCCTTCTCTGGTCGAAACAATTTAGTGTTTTTTAATTTTTTCGTTTTTTTATTAAAAAAAAGAGAAAACCCTATTATCTCAGCAATCGCCTCTCTCTCTCTCTCCATTATTCATTCTTTCTCCTCCTTAACATCCTTCTCCATAACAATAATACAATCCTATCTCTCTCTCTCTCTCTCTCTTTTGCCGGTCCTTCATCTCCTTCACAAATCAACATGTTCATTACCATTATTATGTATAAAAGAATAATAAAAATCTTTTTTATATCTGCCGTCTACTTCAGAAGCAGGGAGGCGGCAAAACATATCGAGCAACAATGGTTAAACTTTCCTTCTACCGTAACTGTAAGTTAACCACTCTCTCTCTTTATCATATTACTTCATACATACACGCTGTATGTCTATCTTTTGATATGTTCCTGTTAATATCATATATTGATGTTTTTGTTTATGGTTTTTATGGTCCATATACGGCTGAGTTAATCGAGAGACAGCCACCGGAACGGAAGTGGAAAACACGCTATTAAAAGCGAGTTTGAGGGTTTTGAGCTCATGGGTTATAAAAATTGGGTACAAGGTTCGTAACAGAATTGGGTTTTGGTCGATTGCGTTGGTGGGTGCGTTTGTGGCGGTGATGGCGTACGCTAGGCGGTGGCAGCGATTGAAAAGGCTAGCGGAGAAAGATCACATGGAGAAGGTGATGATGTTGTTGAATCAGAAAGATGAGGTTAGTTTTACTCTCTGTGGTTACATGTTTTGTGTTTAATATTTTGCTAATTTGGTTAAAAAGTTGGTTATATGGGATATGCACACCAAGTGTTTGATAAAATGGCTAACTTGATAAATTGGTTTTAACAAGTGACCTATTGAATCATATGGGATGATGTTAACTAAATCCGGTAATTCACCGGTGAGATTCTTATGAGATAGAGAAACGTTAGTGAGTGTTGTGAGTTTAGTAACTGTTCGTTTCTAGCTTCTCAGATTATCGTGTCTTATCATATTATCAGGGGCGAAGCTTGGTTTTCGAATCGGAAGGGGTCGGACTCAATTTTTTTTAAAGAAATTAAAGTTTTGAATTAGTTGGAACTAGAATTTGAAAAAGGCTGCTGATTTTGAGTTTACTATTAAGTGTGAAATATGTAATGATGAAAGTAAGGTTTTATGTGAGTGATAAACTAGCTTAAATATTATACTGTATTGGTATCTATTTGAGATTACTATTCAATATCCAACATAAGTTACTATATTCATAGTCAAACCATTAACATTGTAGTCTTTACATGGTTAAACACGCAACATAGTTTAAGAGATCTAAGTCTTTACATGGTTAAACACGCAACATAGTTTAAGAGATCCAAGTTATTATATTTTTGTGCACAAATGCTAATTGCTACTAATCATGGTGGTCTGATTTATAGTCTGTCAAAACCGTTTTTCTTTGCTGACCTCATTTTGTTAGTACACGAAATTGGACCACCCTATGGTGTTGGACTGTTGATGAATACTAGATCAAGCGAGATGATGAGTTACACAATTTTCTTTTATAAAAAAGGTCAAACTGTATTATGTTTTTTTTAATAGCTTGAAGATCCTTTTTGCTTACTTTTTGTTGTAGGTATCTAATCATAAAAAAATAAAGAATTTGTTTGTAACAAAATTGAGTCTTAATCCAGCTAATTTCGATCCTGAAAAACATTGTTAGTAGCCATGAAATAGGGATCATTAGATTATCCTGTAATCACCATCTCTAGAGCTTTTATATTTGCTTTTGATTTCATCTTTCACTTCAGACTCCAATGCTCTACGGACATTGCTCTGCGTAATACAACAGTCATTAAGAAGCTTTAAGTAGATCAATGAAGCACAAGTGCACAACTTGAAAGTTTGATGGTCGAATTAAGAGATGTCAAGTAAGTAAATTTCTTGCTATGTTTGCCTTTTGTTTTTCGGTTTTAGTAATTTTTTCCGCATTCACAGTTTTCTATGAATCCTCCTCTGGCCATCCAGGTATCGGTCACCAACTATTCTATTAATAGGCTCCTCATGCTATGCTTCCTACCCAGTTACTCTTCCCAATACATATAAATCTTATTTTGTGTTCATGTTACCATTTGCACTTGGCGGTTTTTATTTATTTTCTTGGTGCAAATAAATGCAAGAAACGAGTTATACATATTTTAATATCCATTTAACATCTTTTAGAATTTTTCAAAGTTGAACACAAACAATTTTGAAGTTCTTTTGAAAAGAAAAAGGTTCAAATCGCTCACTTCCGCCCAAACCAAATCATTTTGGCAACTGTAACACCAACCAAAATGGACCATGAACACGTCACAGTGCGCTTTTCATGACTTTTTTTAAGTGTTTGGTTTTAGAAAACTTTTTAAGTTGTAAATAGCACCCTCATGATCACATTTGGTTTAATCTAATTCACAATTGTTGAAGTAAATATAAAACTTTAATAAATTTTTTCATGTCTTATGAATTATAATTGATGTAGGTTCTTATTTTTGAGACTATGTTATTTTTTATGTTGAAGTAAATACAAAACTTTAACAAATTGTTTCATGTCTTATGATTTATCATTGATGTAGGTTTTTATCCTTGGAACTGTGCTTAATCTAATTCGCGATTATTTATGTTAAAAATTACGAGTTGTTCAATTGCTTGCTATAGTGATCGATAATTGAAGTTCTATTTGGCTCTTCTTGATAGAATATGTTATTTTTTAATGTTAATTTATAGATGGAGCTTTTGTGTGTGTGTATATCTATATATATTTACAGGGTCAAACTGAGCAACGGATTGACTACTCTTCATTTGAGCTTGAGGATGGTTATCTAAAGAGGAGAGATTCCAAAGGCTAACTTCAAACTGAATAATGACCAAGTCTTGTGCAGGATACTTATTAGTTGATCGGGGTTACTTTTCGAACTTTATCATCAACCCTTCTTTATTGGGGATTTTATTTTGTAAAGCTTTGTAATTTTTATTTGTTACCAGTTAGACTAAATATTGTGTACAGAATGTATAATACAGTTGCTCTGTTCATTTTGATTTAATTTTATTGTTGTCCTACGATACCGTAATGAACCAAGTTAATACTAATCGATTTCCCGTTGCATCGGATGAGCACATAACTTTTCTATATATCAGCTTTCCTTGCGTAAGTCAAATTATTATTATGGTACATAAATTGCTTAATGACTGGTTTGTTAGCATCAAGGTGAGTAATATAGAGCTTAATAAGAATGAATGATTACTTATACTTCTCTTTTTAACTTGCACTTTTGATTGCTAATTACATTTGAAGCAGCTAAAGTTTCTTAAAATTTTATGTTTCTTCCAAACAGGTGGATCGCGAAGAACGACCAGATGTAGACAAGGTAATGGAGTTTCCTATGAACTTTACTATGACGCCCATATTTTGGCATTCATTCCATCCTATCATGTGTCGTTTTCATTATGAAGCTTTGTTTTATGAGTAATGGTGATAAAAGAAAATGTGATATGGATAGGATCTACGGCCGTTGTTGCGGTGGTTACCCAGACAAAATCGTCGTATCTAACTGCGGAGATTCACGTGCAGTACTTTGTTGGAACGGTGTTGCAATACCTTTCTCCACAAATCATAAGGTATTAATTAGTTATATATGTTCTTAATAGAGATTCTGGTTGATTAAATCTATTAGTTAACTCACAAATAAGTTTTTGAATGTAGATTGATCGACCTGATGAGCTCCAAAGGATTGAAGAGGCCGGTGGGCTGCAGATATGTATAATCTAGAGGTACATTTAAAAAAACCAACTTACTGTTAATATTATTTTAGTCTCACCGAAATTGACCAGAATTGTCTAATATTTGTGCACGAAATTGACCAGAATTGTCTAATCTTTATGCAGGAGGCTCTACTGTGAATGCTCTACATGTGACTTAAGGCTATATCAAAAGCAGGCTCTTTTTTGGATGATGGAATCAAAAAAAGTTGTAGATGTTGAAAAGGCAAAAGAAACACTCCATCCGTGTTGGGCGGCATATCACATATGTGACGAGTATGATATTCAACTATTTATTAATTTGTGATTTTAAAGGTGAAGAAGACAATTTTATTAATTCTGATAAAATTGATGTTAACCAAAATAGAAGGACAACTGCAATGTATGTGCATATCGCATGGATATTGTAATTCCATGGCATGTTGTATACAACATGTACATACGTAAAATTAGCATCAACCACTTTCTCATAATGCTCAACGACAAACGACATTAAATATTATTAAATTTCAACCCCGGGACGCTCCCGGGTAGTCAGCTAGTATATAATAAACCAAAGCATTTTTAATGACATGTCATAATATTATGCAATCTCTCTTTTGAGAGATGCCACATAGGATGTGATGTGACAAGTCTAGACCAATTAAAAAAAAGAATAAATATGATTTGACATAATCTATTAAATACCTAATATACTAAATGTAAATATTAAAACTTTATTATTTTTTCTCTCATGTTTCCTCTCATAACTTTTAAACGTTAATATCTTTTATATACAAGATTTTTTAAAGAAAAAAATTAAACCCAATTAACGAACGTTTTATTATCTTTCCAACGAGTACCATAGTGCCATATAAAAAACAGAGAAAATACGACTATTTTTTGTAACCCGATAGGTATAGTGTCAGGTTTGGAATTAGTTTAAAAAAATTGTGGGTTTGGGTCGGGCCTGGGATTAGGTGATACCCGACCCAATTACCCTTTTTTTATATTAGAATATGATAACTTATGTCAGAGATTTGTTTATAATAACAATAATAATAATAATCATATATTGGCAGATGCCATATTGCAAAGCTAATAATCCTATATGTCATAATATTATGCAATCTCTCCTTTGAGATATGCCACATAGGATGTGATGTGACAACTCTAGACCAATTAAAAAAAGGAATAAATATGGTTTAAATATGGTTTAATCTAATCTATTAAATACCTAATCTATTAAATGTAAATATTAAACCTTTATTATTTTTTCTCTCATGTTTCCTCCCATAACTTTTAAATGTTAATATCTTTTATATACAAGATTTTTTAAAGAAAAAAATTACACCAAATTAACGAGCGTTTTATTATCTTTCCAACGAGTACCATAGTGCTATATAAAAAACGGAGAAAAAACGACTATTTTTTGTAACCCGACAGGTATTGTGTCAGGTTTGGGATTAGTTTAAAAAAATTGTGGGTTTGGGTCGGGCCTGGGATTAGGTGATACCCGACCCAATTACCCAAAACCACATACCCAAATACCCGAACTATATACCCATGAATTTTTTAACGCATCACATAACCCTTAGACTAATGCGTTCGATATTTCAATAAATAATTGTTTTTCCTTATTTCATGTTAGTTATTTTTAGAATGATCGATTACAAACTTCCGAATTCATTTGACATTATATAATATTTTTGTAATGGCACTAGATTTATACCCCGGCGCAGAGATTCATTTTTTTATATATTTGAATATGATAACTTATGACAGAGATTTGTTTAAACTAAATAATAATAATAATAATAATATTCATTAATCATATATTGGCAAGTCATTAATTATGTTATCATATTAGATATTTTATCATGTCATATTAGATATTTCAACCCGGGACGCTCCCAGGATAAAAACTAGTAATACTATAAACAAAATAAAAATAAAATCTTATTTATTCCAAATTGCATAACCTTAAAAAATGATGTATCAAACATTCAACACTATATATGATAAGTTGATAACAAAATAAATATTCAAAAAGAGTACACGAAATTAGTAATGGAGAACATAAAGATTAAACTCCACAACTGCATCACCGTTGTTCATGTTAAAAGTATGAGTTCTTGCTTCCGCATATCCACGTGCAAATCGGAAAAGCCCACTTCCTCCAACGATTGGCATCTCTCTAACCGTTGACATAACTGGATTCCGACCCAAAATGCTCAATGTGCTACCGTTATACTTCCCTTCAACAAAAACATAGTTCATAGCCATCAACAATCCCATTTCATTCAAACTCGCAGACGTATACATCCCTTGTGCTCTTCCCACAAGCTTGGATGTTCGTTCTGGACCCATTGTCAATGGGTTGTCAATCATGGTAATGTCACCAAAACCAGTAGCAGCAGTACGGTTGGTCCTAGTAGCTTCAACGATCCTGATCGCCGTGGCATTAGGTCCGGCAACTATGTCATGAAAGTAGAAACGAAAATGACTTAGTTTTTCCTTTCGCAACCCGAATGACCGTTGTGATAGCTTTCTTGAAAATTGTTGGGATTCAACCGTAGCAAGAAAAGATATAAGTAAAACAGTGTAGAAAATAATGACATTTTTTGATGTATAAGTAGCCATTATGGGATTATGCAAAAGAATATATGGGAAAGAAAGAAAAGATTTGGTGAGATATTCATGTTTGGGGTGGTTGGTTTATATAGGATAGCCAAAAGTTTCTGGTAGGCTTTTTTTTGGGTCCAATATCAAAGTAGGAAAAGTTTGTATTCAAATATGTCAGCGTGTGTACGGAAAATTGGGAATAAGTCGTGTTTAACTTATGCTATTTATTTTGTACAAACAATTGACCTTTTTAGTATTATATAAAGTAAGGGTGTTCAACGAATAACAAAAATTTTTTGAATTAACTGAATCCAATTTTTCAATTTTTTTATATTTATATGAATTTGTATTCGATTAAGATTCGATTTATTGGATTCGTACTTGGAACACGACCAAGTAGATCTATATTGTCGGCTTTTGCTTAAAAAAGACATTTAAAATATGCTAAAAGTGTTATATATAATATGGGATCGGTTCAAATAAAAAGTTTAAAAAACGTGCGAAGCGTGCAAAGGCTTCTACGCGCGTTTTCTTGAAGGTTACTATCGTCATTTTACTTGATATTTAAAACCCATATCTTTTATAAAAGGATCAGATATTCAAATTCGTATTTAGTCTGTTTTAGATTTTGAAATCATTATAAATATTGATCATAATTCAGTTCATTCAATCATAAATCAGTTCATTCAATCATAAATCGGTTCATTCTCTTTCGATTATATCTCCAAACGATTTTCCTTTTATTCATTCATCAAAGATGTCTGTGAATAATGATTGTGCATGTATGATTTGAGCTATCTATTACGTAATGTTTTGTTCGATTGATTTCTTTTTAATGATTTCGTTTTCTGTTTAGTAGAATTTGAATT
This sequence comes from Ambrosia x helenae, assembly GCA_030844895.1. Taxonomy (NCBI): domain Eukaryota; kingdom Viridiplantae; phylum Streptophyta; class Magnoliopsida; order Asterales; family Asteraceae; genus Ambrosia; species Ambrosia x helenae. Next base: position 5,643,307 of record CM061228.1, read on the forward strand.
AAATTCAGCTTTTTTTATTGATTGTTCGTTGTTTTTCTATTTATGGAAGCATTACGTTATTTGTTCTTTGTTTTGTTATTAAATTCATCTTTTTTGTTTGATTTTTTGGATTAATGATAGTATTTACGTTATTTTTTTGTGTTTTTGTTTGTTTCATATCACAATGTAACATCGCCAAATTTTCGAATTCTAATACGTATATTATTTTCATAATGTGCCTAAGTTTGATGTTCCGACCCCACAACTTATATATATATACATATATATATATATATAATAATAATAATAATAATAATAATAATAATATGAGATATTAAATGTGATAAGCTAAACCCAACATTTCCTTCTTTTTTCCCCCACCTGAGCCCATTTCGGATCAAGCCCAAACCTGCTGGCCCAATAGCCCAACAGCCCATCTCCTCTTCTTGTCTTTGGATCCGGCCCACCTCTGTTGTAAAAAAAAAAAAAGAATAATAGACGCTGAGGCCGGGGTTCGAACCCGAGCCCTCAGCCGGTTCAACCTCTCAACACCAACACACAAACCAACTGATCTAGCATACATCATTGCTTCAAACCCGGTTCGTTATAATTATATCACGACTAGAATCCACCTCAGTTGACTTGGAAAGTCAACTGAGGTACACGACTTGCCTTAATCAACCACATCAACACGTGATTGAATCGTAATTGGCACCATGACACGATTATCGGTCTTTCCTGACTCAGCAACATGATTAATTACAGTCAATTGATACCAATTTTACCATATACGCGTTCCACAATAAATGTATGGTCAACTCTTACCAATTCATCGATCCAGAGCAGAATACTATAAATTGAACGTTGTAGAACAATCACAACTCGCCAATACATCTCCCTCAATCCCCAATTCTTCACATAACACTCTGTTCTTGCTTATACGATCGTGTTTTTGACTTCTGGTTTGACCGGCAATTCGTGATCGAAACAGCATTGTAAGTACAATGTTTTTGTTGGGTTTCATTAATCGGCGATTACACAGTATTTACCCTATGGTTAATTAGATTAATTCTGTGTAAAGCGCTCAATTGGGAAACCTAGGGCTCGAAGCCTAGATTTGGGGAAGAACATCAAGAACAGTTAACATATTTAATTTAAACAAACTAAAACCAAACACAACCACTGGTCTAGACCAAGTGGTTGTGTCTGGTGCTCGTCTGCAGACCCACGCGGGTTCGAGTCCCGGCTTGGCGACTTTTTATCTGTTTTATTTTTTTTTATCAAAAACAATTATACATATATTACTTATACTTTATAAATTCATTTTAAAATACTAAAACACTTTTAAAAATTCTACAAAAATTATCTTATATTAATCTGATGTAAAAGTTCAACTTACAATTTTTAGTTTTCAAAAATTTATTTATTTAATACATATAACAAATAAATCAAGTTTATTCTATTTTATTTATAAAAATCTATAAAAATATCAAAACGATCTTATTAATTTCCACAAAAATTATCCTGAGTTTTTATAACATTAAGCTTTTCAGAAATGATTTTTATTTCTGAAAAATCATTTATTTAATATTTTTAATCAATTTTTGTTAGTTTTAATCATAATTAAATCATAATAAATCCAATTTTTAATATTTTTTGCACCAAAATTTTATACAAATTATTTCTGAATATTTAGAACAGAAATATAATTTTTAAACTGATATTTCTTTAATTTTAGTAATTTTTAATTATTAAAGTTAAAGTTTGACAATTTGTAATAAACAGATTTAATAATCTATTTTAAAGAAAATAATTTTATAAAAATTATTTTTATACTTTAAACATATTCTTGTGACCATCTTAGATTTAAAATTCATAAAAAGATTTTTGGTTATTTATTTACTAATATTCTCTCAATTATCAAACATTTTTGATAATAATCAAACGAGCATTTATCCCCAAATTCGAAGCCCTAGAAACTTATACATTTGTAGACTTGGTAGACTTAGACATATTTATTACCTCATTATAGGGTGATACTTGATACATTTGGGCAACACCATTATCCAATTTTTCAACAGATATAACATTTTGCTAAGGTGAGTTTTACATAGCCCCTTTTCTATTTATCACCATTTTTGGGGTGAAACATGTTACAACATTATTTATGCAATTCAAACATCAATGTGTCTATGTGTATTTCTATGTTGCATTATGTCTTGAACATGACTAGGGTAAGCACAATTCTAGCATAAACATTCATCAGCCAAACGGTATACATTGATAGATCTATTGGACTGACAATCCCACCCAGATACGTACCTCCTACAAAGGTTGCGTGGGTGTTTGTTACTGCAATATAAACGAGTGAACCATGAGCGTATGGGATGTACCACAATACAACAGTCACAAGGTTGATTATGCACTCGATTTACTTCTAGTATGTTTTCGCATATGGACTAGATTGCCATGACACATGAATTGCACAACAATTTTATTCGATTATCAAAACCTATGTAACTCTCACCAACTTTTGTTGACCCAAAACATTTTCAACTTAACATGTTTCAGGTTCTACTTGCTTGAAGATTTGAATTGATGCTTGAAGATATTTGCATAGTTTTATTCAATTTGATGTACAAATTCTTAGAACAATTGTATGTAACTTAATTAATTTATTTAATGAAATTTATTATTCACCATGAGCTACTGAACAATCATCAATACGTGACATCCCGATGATTCCGCCATCGGTTGGGGTGTTACACACAATGTCACAATTTTACGTGTTTTTTTGTTTGTTTATTATATTCATGTTACGTAATTTTCATTACGTTATTTCATTACGTTATTATATTTATGCTTATTAGGCCATTATGTTACTGTGTTATTAGTTATTACGTGATTTCCAGGTTTTATTTTCAATGATAGAGGTGAAAGTAGTTCTACTCAGGCTGTTTCAACAGTTTATAAACCACAAGTTGCCTCTTCTATGACGCCATGTGTTGATATGGTATTTCCATCGATTGATCATGCGTATGAGTTTTATGTGACATATGCAAAAAATGCTGGATTTAGTGTTCGCAAAGGAGGTCAATATGTCCATGGTGAGATTCTTAAGTTGAAGCATTTGGTTTGTTCAAAGGAAGGATTCAAATCTTGTAAAGCGTTTGATAGTCTTCAAAATGGTAAAAGTAGGAATAAACCATCGCAGAGAACAGGTTGTAATGCTCATATAGTTTTTTCGTCAGAGAATGGACAAAATTTTAAAGTTTCAAAGTTTGTTGAAGAGCATAACCATTACTTGGTTTCTCCAGAAGATATGCAATTTCTTCCATCATCACGTAATTTGACATATCAACAAATGCAAGTGTTATGCAATATGTCCAAAGTAAACATGGGTCCTGTTAAGGCTTTTAATCTAATGAGAACGATTTGTGGTGGTTTTGAACAAGTTGGTGCTACTGCTGCAGATTTCAAAAATTTTAAAAGGGATTTGAACTTATATATTGGTGAGTATGATGCGGATATGGTAGTTAATATGCTGCAGAAGAAGCAAGACTTTCTTCCTGATTTTTATTTTGAGTATAATCATGACACTAAACGACAGTTAACTAGATTATTTTGGGCTGATGAGCATGCAAAAAGAAGTTATAAAGTTTTTGGTGATGTTGTTTCATTCGATGCTACTTTCAATTCTAACAAGTAAGTTCATTACGTAATTATTTTATTCATTTTACGTAATTATTTCAGTTTAATTAATTTAATTTTCTTTTCTTTTTTAGATACAAGATGGTATTTGTTCCATTTACCGGTATCGATAATCACTGCAACAATATAACTCTAGGTGTTGGATTGCTGAGTTCAGAGACAATTGAATCCTACTCATGGTTGTTAACTTGTTTCAAGAAGTGTTTTGGTAAAGAACCGCTTGTTGTAGTTACCGATCAAGATCATGCTATTAAACAAGCAGTTGCATCAGTTTTACCAAATAGTAGGCATAGATTGTGCATGTGGCACATCATGAAAAAGGTTGCTGATAAGGTATGTTATTTTTGCTATGATTTTTGATTTTTTGTATGTTACGTAATTTTCAAGACTTTTATTTGTATACCATATTTTTATTACGTGATTATTTTATGATATGATTTTTTGTTTGTGTATGTTACGTGATTTTCAAGGCTTTTTATTTGTATAACATATTTTTATTACGTGATTATTCAAATTCAAAAATTCATAACAATATGTGTTTTTGTTATTTTATAGGTTGGTCCTGCATTATGCAACAATGATGATTTTAAACAGCGTATTTGCGACATTGTTTGGACAGATTCTATTTCACCAGAAGAGTTTGAAAAGGGATGGGAGCAACTTGTTTTTGATTTTAATCTCTTTTACCATGACTGGTTGTGTGACATTTATTCAAATAGAGCAATGTGGATTCCTGCTTTTTATCGCGATGAGCCAATGTCAGGTCTTATGCGTACTACTTCAAGATCTGAATGTGAAAATCATTTCTTTGGTCAAGTTTCAAATGCTCAATTAACACTTCTTGAGTTTATTAGTCATTTTGATACTGCCATGGAATCCCAAAGGTATACTCATAGGAAAAATGATCATGAGACGAGGTATAAAACACCAGATTTTTGGACTGATTATCCTATTGAGGTGCAAGCTGCGAAATTATATACAAGAAGTATTTTCTTTGATGTCCAAGAAGAAATTTACGGAGCTGTGCATAAATGTCTTTCTTTCACATGAAGGAGATATAGGGACGTTTCTAATAAAAGATCGTTCTGCGTATGGTGCCGGTTTGATAGAGGTATGTATAGTTTATTTTTTATGTTACGTAATTTTTTACATATCATTGTAACAGACATTACGTAATTATCTGTTTCATTAGTCTCTCACTTTCATATACCTCATTACGTATTTTATTTTTTTATGGAGATCTTTTTTGTATTGCAGGTTAAATTTAACCTGGAAGATTTGACAATTTTATGTTCTTGCAAGCGTTTTGAGCGATATGGTTTATTGTGTCGACATGCTTTTTTAGTTTTAAGGTTGTGTGATATAAATGAAATTCCCAGCAGATACATTCTTGATCGCTGGAGGAGTGATGTTATTTGCAATAGTCCCTCTCGATCGAGCTTGTCGTTGGTGATGCATACTAATGAAAATGGGGACCATCAAAGTGTTAATGATGTTGTTCGTGATATAATGCATTTGAGTGAGTATGTAGTTAATAAGTTGATTACTGATTTTGAAAAGTTGAAGCTGTTTAGAGACGAGCTAAAAGCGATGAAAGAGAAGACAGATGAAGCTGGTATTCACAGGATATCAGCCAAGAAGAAAGAAATTATTCAAGCTATTATTGGGGCTCCACATCAAACTGAGGCTGTTGTTCGTGTTCCTCATGGTATTAGGAATAAGGGTTGTGGGTCACGCAAAAGGTTTAAATCAAAACGTGAACAAGCGATTAGTCGTGCAGGGAAGAGATCAAGAAATTGCAAAGTATGTGAGGGTAGTGGTCCTGATAGGCGCACCTGTGAAGTTCTTAAAGGGACTGCAACAGCTAACAGCAAAGGGAAAGAACCCGTCAATGAAGCAGATGCGGATAATAGTCTAGATTCGGAATATGAAGTTGGAGATGATTGATTATGTTTTTTTGTTAAATTGACATTGAAACATTTTCTTTTACATTGTTACGTGATTTTTTTGTACACAGATGGTTTTTTTGCATTTCAATACGTAATTAGTTGACATGTTACGTAATTGTATCATAGCATAATCATTCACATATAACCATTACTTTACATTTTTTTGACATGTTACGTAATTTTATGTTAGGTAACCATTATCAGTTTCATACATGATTAACATATAACCATTATCATACATGTTTTTTGTATGTTACGTAATTGTATTTGTATGTTAGGTAACCATTATCAGTTTCATACATAATCATTCATACATCATCATTCAATATAATCAGGCCATACACAATCAACTCAATCATTCAACATAATCAGAAACATAACTAATCATTCATATAATGTAGTATCTGACAAGCAAAATGTTAAATTGTATCATGACATTTGCCATACAAAAACCAAATGTTAAATTGTATCATGACATTCCGACACGTGGCACTAAAACTAGTCAAACATGATCATTTTGTCTTTTCACAAGAGTTTGGAATAAGTTCTGCTTGTACTTCGCCTTCTCACTGTATTCCTTTTGATGAAACTCCCTAGCCAGACGATCAATTAAATTTTTATTTTTGTTGGCATCGGAGAGTAGGATTTTTGCTAGATATTTGTAGCGAAGGTCATCAATCTGCATTTGTTGAGCTGCTCCTTCTTTTTGAAAATCAGTTACCCATTTTCTTCTATATGTGCTCATGAAAGTCTCCATATGCCTCATTGTGAACACCCCACAATCGATTTTGTTTTGTGAAGTTCTCCATTCCATTTGAACTCTCACTGGTTTTTTGCTTACCATTTTAGGAGTCATGGGGTGTTCATTAACCATCATGTAGTTGCACAAAGCTTCTTTCTGCATACATTACGTAATTTACCATAAGCATTACGTAATTAACTAACATCAAAATAATATTAAGTAAAAATATTTTTTTACCAATGGCACTATGATGTTGTCATATTTGCTATTAGCTCCAAGCTTACTGTTGTCTAGTATTTCTATCTTCGGGTTCTTCATGTTGAAACATATTACATATATGTGGTTCGAAGATACGATGGGCATGAACAACAAATCCACCTCATTGATTGATTTTATTTCATTTTTGCTAAGTGCAAGATTTAAGTTCGCTGTCATGGTGTCCATTCGCTTTAAATCATCATATTGAGGCTTGAAGCAGTCACTTGGCTGTAAATTTAGCATACATTACGTAATTTAGTATAAGCATTACGTTATTATAATTTATGTATTACATGAAAAAGATAAGGAGCATACCAGAATATTTGTTTGAACAAACAACCTTAATGGTGAACCTGGAGCTCTTTTCTTCTCGTCGTGGTTCAGCACATACGACCATGCATCCAAAACATTAGATGATAATGTTATTCCAGGGTATAAGCATTCAAATACCACATTGAAGAATGGAGTCCCATCTGCTGGCTCGAATACAACATCACTGTGGAAGATAATTTTTAATACACATTATGTAATTTTTTGTAATAAACTATGTTCTGAAAATATTCATTACGTAATTTTTCTAATAACAAATTAAAGTAATATAAGGTTTTTATTACTGTGTTGCTTCTGTTGCTACAAATATAAACTGCGCAATTATGTTTTCATCATCAGTTATTTTGTTCTTCATTACTGTGACACCCGGCAAATTCTGGTTAACAACGTTGTCTAGATGAAAGTCTACCTTAGCGAGTCACGCGTATATTATACTTAACTGGGTTAGTTAAGTCGTGTTATGGTTCGGGAACTACCGGTTTAGTATAGAAGATCATTGGATGTTGGTCTAGAGGTTCATTAGATGTCAGTCCTTAACCAAGTGTACAAATGGTGACGATTCGTAGAATCGTCAGGTCATACGGAACATACAAGTCTCGAGTCCTGGGAATTGGTGAACGAGTGTGAATATGTTTGTTTGCAAGTGTTATGTGTTAAAATCATTATGTGACTTGTCGGTATGTGAAAATGTGTTGACATATGTTAAAACGGGGTTTAACGCGCAAAATACATGGAACCAACCCCTATAGGCGATTAGGGGAGCCCAATCGCCTATAGGGTATGTGATTGGGCAACATCAGGGGCGAGTAGCATGCTAAATGCATGCCTTAGGGGGCGATTAGCCCTAAATGCATGTACAGTCATGCGATTAGCAATGCTAATCGCGTATAGCTGCTGCACAATCGCGTGTTACGTGCTGGAGGACTAAAAACGACTATAAATACAATGCTTGACCTCCTAAACTTCATAATATCAACCTTAGTCGTCCCATAAACCGCCCCAACACACACACAACCTCTAGAACGTGATTTTGGATCAAAACACAAGGTTTCAAGCTTATTTCATCAAACTATCACAATCTAAGGTGTGATTTTCATCCATGAAATCTTTATAAACATTTTTATTAAATCCTTAACGGTCCAGACCTGTTTTAAAACGTATGAGTCTTCTGAAAATCGTTAATAATCATTGTTAATTGGATTCTAAGTAGCATGCATGATGTATGTGGGTTTTCAATCAAAAGCTAGGGTTTTTATGATTCAAGATGGATGATTACATGTTATTAGGTTAGTTTCAGATTAATAATGATGGCATGATGATAGGATCTGAGTAATTGTTCATTAGGGTTATAGTTATGCATGTTAATGTGATGTTTCATGCTATGTGTATTGTGTTTGGATTACATGGTTGCATGTAGGGCTGATAATACGAGGCTAAACGAAGGATTTTGGTTTAAACATGTTTGTTATAGTTGTTGGATTGATATTGGATGATTACACGCGTTCTGGATCTGATTTGGAGTGTTAAACGCGCGAAAAACCGGAACAGCTGGGTTACTGGCGATTAGCAACCCTAATCGCCTATGTTATAGGCGATTAGGAGGCCAATCGCCTATAAAGATGCCCTAATCGCCTATATACCATGCAATTGGGGGCTAAATGCCTCTATTACATGCAATTGTGATCCTAAATGCTAGTTAAGTCCTGAAATACATGTCTTATAGCCCTAATCGCCTATAAACTCATGGTTTACATGTCTTATGACCACCAATCGCCTATATTACTGTAACATCACGTGATTTTTAATATTCCTGTATTTTTAATTCTATATTTAACAAATTTCAAGTTCGCCTTGACCCGCTTATTGTATGCCACTTCTACCGATACGTGACGAGTCGTCATTATAATTTACCATATTCAATTTAGGCACCATTACAAGAAACTCATTTAGTTACGATGTTAATGTACATTTATTTTATTTTTTTAAATAAAACATATATATTATTTTATTAATAATACTTTCACATAAAAAAAAAAAAAAAAAAAAAAAAAAAAAAAACACAACAAAACATGATTTAAGTCATGTTGACTTTCACCTCAACATATTCAAAGTTGCCGTTTCCTTTTTTTTTTTTTTAGTACTTCTTTATTATTATTTTTTTTTTCTTTTGAGATATATCTCCTAACCACCTTAATTAATTCATTAAATACCCAACCCCTTCACCCCAACTATAAATACACAACTCCTACCCATTCTAACACTTGCTCATTTCTAAATTCTCTCTAAACCTCCCAATTCTCCAAAGAAATCCCAAGAGTGGAAGTCCACTTCTAAGTGAGTTCTCTCATAAACTCCAACTTTATTCTTCTTTCTTCACTTCTTTTCTTCTTCTAACCCCTTAGAGAAACCTCTAGGATCTTCCCCATATTTATCCACATAAGTGTGATAAGGGTAGAGCACCTAAAAGAGGTTCCAAAGGTGGTTGTTTTCTGAATTATACTATATAATAATATAAACATATACTTTCAAGTTTCTATCTTACTAGTTTATTATTAATCTTTGGAAGGTTTGTGGATACATCCCTACCTTACCAATGCTTGACTCTCATAACCATCCGAATCACCTCTATGGTGGTTTGTGTTTTGGTTCGCCTAAAAGGCTTGCTTGACTCTTATGACCATCCGAATCACCTTCATGGTGGTTTGTGTTTTGGTTCGCCTAAAAGGCTTGCATGACTCTCGTGAATCTATAATCTAAACTCGAACCTAAGACCCTTTATTCTCTAATTCTAGTTAACCAAGGCTAAGGAACTAATCTCCCAAGACCCGTCTTTGGAACCTTACTAAACGCACCCAAAGGTGAGTTCATACTTGTCCCCCTTTTATTCTTTATTCTTTGGGGCTCAACATGTATCACTATCAAAACTCAAACGATTTTAAACTCTACAATCTATTATGCTTAGTCTAAAGTCTATCATATTCTAAATTCTATCATGCACAATCTAAAGTCTATTATATGCTTGTACGCTATGCTATGTAGAATTATTTACTCTAACATACAAATGTTCATATAGTTGACAACCCACCTTGCATGTATAGCGCTATAGGATTGGCTATCCGCCCCCTACATGGGTCATGTTAAGCAAAATTCTTCGTGGCTAGTCGCCGTTTGTATGGTTCTCTTGCATATGCCTATAAGCAAAACTTTATTATACTATGTATGTATGTCAAAAACTAGTATGCTCACCAATGCTTTATGTGTTGACGGATATTTTATACATGTTGCAGGAAATATTTGTTGCAAGACATTTCAAGAAAACTACTTAGGATTGGACATAGAAACTCACTCTAGTTCAAGTTGTTATATTCTTGTTGTTGTGTTTTTCGTTATTTAAACTACTTGTATTTCTATTTTTAGACAATAAATGAAATTCTATCTTTAAACTATATTGTCACAAAATCTAGTGTCATGAAGTCTTTGAACAATCTACCACTAAGTCTCACCTCGATGATTCCGCCATCGGTTGGGGTGTGACAGATTGGTATCAGAGCCATGACTATAGGGAATTAGGAAAAATTGCCATGTTTGACCTAGACTATAGTTAAGAACCTTTTTGACCATTCCTTTTATCATGCTTAATATACTTGTTCTCCCTATCTTCCTTCTACTTTATTCCTTGGTCTTCAAAATTTACCTTCCTATTTGTGGATTACTCTACACTCGAAGACGCTATTATATCACAAACGAAAGAAATCACCGAAATAGGTGTGAAACCCTCACTTTGGTGATAACTTTCAATCCACGTAAATTCTTTGTGTTTTTGAAACTACACCAGGATAGGAGTGATATCCTCACCTTGGTGGAAATTTCACAATTTTCGTTCTAGTGGACACTTACCAATCGAAGGTTGGAATTAATTTTCTTACCACGTTGGACAAAGTGTACAAACCACACTCAAAGAAACGACCTCGCTAAGATAGGAGTGAAATCCGCAACTTAGCGACTAGTTTCAATCCTTGATTTTTTTTTAAATCTTGCCAAAGTCTCAAATTTACTAATGACAAGAAACATGTAGTAACTGGAAGGGTGAATACCGTTAACCGAAAGTTTCGGCGAGAGTATTACCACCTATTAGGCCAAAGCATGTTTTCAAACTCAAAGGTGAATTCGAATCACTTTGGTTAGTCTTAGTTCCGCTTCGGAACACTCCAATTGTTTTGTTTAAAACAAGCCTCTCATTTTATGTTAATACTACTTTCAATGTTGTTTTCATGCTATGTTTTCACTACATACATTCGATTTAATTTTTTTTTTCACTACTCGCAAAGGCTCTCAAGACTCGCATTTACAATCTACTCTCGCGATCTCCAAACAATACTAATAATCGCAACCAACATAAATCAAAACTCCTTTATGTTAACTAAGTGCACTATACTTGCTTATACATACGTGTTACGTTATTTGAACAATGTGAAACTTGCGTCCTATATGTGCAACTTGAACTCGCATACTAAATCTACGAGAACAACTTGAGCTTATGTATTTTGTTTATCTAAATTTGCATCAATTTCACCGATCTAATCTTACTCACAAGCTTTTCATTGCTAACCAAAATCCTAGTAACTTATTTCCTAAATTCAAAAGTCACCTTGATTAGAAACGCTTATGTAAATTCTCCTATGTATGATTCTCGTAGATGTCTTCCCGTCTCAACCGCATCAATCTTAACCAACTGGTGAGTCTTATTGCCCAAGAATTAGTCAAGATTCTCCCTAACCTAGTGACACCAACAAACCCAATTCCAAACCCAATGATACCATCCAGAACAACATAAACCATGTAGATACTAAACCTTCTACCCATACCCTTACTAAACAAACAAAAAAGGATAACCGAAACGCAAAAAGCTAAAACAAAACCACACTTCGACAACTCCTAAGACTCCGAATCCCAACGAAAAGCAGTACCATGGAACCCATCCGCTATGCAACAGTTGTAAATTCCACCATCTCACTCACTCACCATGCCGCATATGCGCCAACTGTGGTGCATATGGTCATTTAGCCAAAACATGTCGTCACACAACTAAACAACGACCCAACCCATGAACGCAACCAATGCCCAAGACTTGCCATGGTGATCTACGATGCTGGAAGATCCACTCACCACACTAAAGAAAATTGATTTTTCTTTTCTAAAAAAAAATGAGAATTTCCTTATGTAATGTTTTCAAGAAATTATTCAACTGTGAATTTTTTTATGAATTATGAAATACCATCGTTATCTTAGGTTACAATCATAATTTATCAGCATAATTCAAACATCACAAAACCTTTTCACCTCGCGCACAATCTTTTTCACAATTTTTGAACAAAATTCTTCCTACTATTCCTAAGAGGATGCCTATTCTTCTATAAAATCCTCACTTTAAACTTTCAAACCACTAACAAACGTGTGCATCGAGTCTATACGACAAACAAGATTCAAATGGTAAAAGTGTTTAAAATAAATTTTCTTTTGTAAACAGGACCTATGAGCAAAGACACGCTAAATCAAATAACCTACTTCTTTATAATCCCAAAACCTTTTCTCTAGAAATCGTGTCACGAGTCAAAATATTCATCAACGCCAAACTAAATTTTTCAATAAACTATTTTTCACGCTTAATAAAATGGATTTTTCATAAATCAAACGACCATCTTCGATAAAACTTTTACACTAAAATTTCCTCACTTCAATTAAATCCATTTTTCTTTAACATCCAACTGACTAAATTCTTCTACCACCAAACTTGACCCTTAGTCTTGAAAAGCTAAAACTTCTTGCGTACCTATAAAACTCAATTTGTAATAAACCCGAATTCTATGTTGCCCACAGTCAAAACATTTTACACGTTTTCATTAAGAATCCAATTGTCCATACTTTTGCTTGATTTTATACAGCTAAACGTAACCGCATATGCACAATTCTACTATGTCATGAAACTATATATCTACGCTAAAACACGTACGGTTAACAACATCAAAAACTTGCTTAATGCCTTTTCACATTATGTGTTTGCATGTCACGTTGTTTGCTATGTTTACAACATCAAAACTGTTTAATGCCTTAGCCTAATGTCTTTTCCTTTGTGTATGAGTATTTTGTGTCCACTAGCGACCCACACATAACTAAGACAAATTATGTGGACCATACGACAATTGGAATAATTACGGGTGCACACGTAATTACAAAAATTGGACGCATGGAAAACATAACAAGTCCCAGTGTGTGTAACCTATCATGACTTGAATAACAACACGGATGAGGTATGATAACGACATGGTGGATACGCCGCTGGTACATCCTATACATAAATGTCCTGTCATACTACCAAAAGTAGCGTTATTCGTGCCATGAGAAGTTTTGGGTGTCGAGTTTAAATTTGACCAACACTTACGTTATTTATCTTTTGCGATACCGTTTATGTTATAGTTTACTAGTCTAATTACGCTCACATTATTTATCTGTTATGCATATTATAACCTTGTTTTGAACCCTACTCTCTACTATGCAACATCATCCTTGCTAAGAATAATCTATACTTGCAATCTCCATCGAACTTCGTTCCTTCCTCATGCTTTCTTTGCTTAATCAGCAATCCCTCTATTATCAAGAACCTATTTCTAAATCCCGTAAGCTCTGGCCTTAATCTCTAAAAGCATTCATACATGTAAAACAAGATTCGTCTCTCACTTTTATATATTTTCTTATATATTGGATTTCAAAACTAAATAAATACTATTTATATACCAAAAAAAATTTTCAAATAGTCCAATTTCTCGTTTACTTTAGTCGCCTTCAAAAAAAAAAAAAAAAAAAAATTCTAGTAAAATTTTTGACCTTGTGCAAACCAAATATATTTTACTAAAAACTACTCATTCCCACATCTAGTCACTTGATATGCTCACATATTTACTATCCCACCCAGTTGCCCAGTAACATTTTTTTTACAAGCCAAAATTTCTACTACTTCTTATATGTCATACATTATATTTACTTATCTTCCAAAATTTTTGCTACTTCATGTATGTTATACCGTATATTTACTTATCTACCTGAAATTTGTTACATGAACCCTTTTTCTTTCACTAATCACCAAAAATCTAGTTGGTTAAACTTGCAAATTTTATCTACCATCCACCCACCTTACAAAAATGCTTTAGTCGGTTAAACTTTCGAATTTCAACGTATAGCCTTGGGTTAAAATTTTAAAAGTACTTTTCGTACGATCATAATTATCGCACAAGTGACTAGATACCGTATTTGATTTAAACATAATAAACTAACAAGTTTTGTTCTCATTAAACCCATATCAAACTACGTACCATTTTACAAAAGTTTGAATCTTAATTAAATTTCGAGACGAAATTTCCTAAAGTAGGGGAGACTGTAACATCACGTGATTTTTAATATTCCTGTATTTTTAATTCTATATTTAACAAATTTCAAGTTCGCCTTGACCCGCTTATTGTATGCCACTTCTACCGATACGTGACGAGTCGTCATTATAATTTACCATATTCAATTTAGGCACCATTACAAGAAACTCATTTAGTTACGATGTTAATGTACATTTATTTTATTTTTTTAAATAAAACATATATATTATTTTATTAATAATACTTTCACATAAAAAAAAAAAAAAAAAAAAAAAAAAAAAAAACACAACAAAACATGATTTAAGTCATGTTGACTTTCACCTCAACATATTCAAAGTTGCCGTTTCCTTTTTTTTTTTTTAGTACTTCTTTATTATTATTTTTTTTTTTCTTTTGAGATATATCTCCTAACCACCTTAATTAATTCATTAAATACCCAACCCCTTCACCCCAACTATAAATACACAACTCCTACCCATTCTAACACTTGCTCATTTCTAAATTCTCTCTAAACCTCCCAATTCTCCAAAGAAATCCCAAGAGTGGAAGTCCACTTCTAAGTGAGTTCTCTCATAAACTCCAACTTTATTCTTCTTTCTTCACTTCTTTTCTTCTTCTAACCCCTTAGAGAAACCTCTAGGATCTTCCCCATATTTATCCACATAAGTGTGATAAGGGTAGAGCACCTAAAAGAGGTTCCAAAGGTGGTTGTTTTCTGAATTATACTATATAATAATATAAACATATACTTTCAAGTTTCTATCTTACTAGTTTATTATTAATCTTTGGAAGGTTTGTGGATACATCCCTACCTTACCAATGCTTGACTCTCATAACCATCCGAATCACCTCTATGGTGGTTTGTGTTTTGGTTCGCCTAAAAGGCTTGCTTGACTCTTATGACCATCCGAATCACCTTCATGGTGGTTTGTGTTTTGGTTCGCCTAAAAGGCTTGCATGACTCTCGTGAATCTATAATCTAAACTCGAACCTAAGACCCTTTATTCTCTAATTCTAGTTAACCAAGGCTAAGGAACTAATCTCCCAAGACCCGTCTTTGGAACCTTACTAAACGCACCCAAAGGTGAGTTCATACTTGTCCCCCTTTTATTCTTTATTCTTTGGGGCTCAACATGTATCACTATCAAAACTCAAACGATTTTAAACTCTACAATCTATTATGCTTAGTCTAAAGTCTATCATATTCTAAATTCTATCATGCACAATCTAAAGTCTATTATATGCTTGTACGCTATGCTATGTAGAATTATTTACTCTAACATACAAATGTTCATATAGTTGACAACCCACCTTGCATGTATAGCGCTATAGGATTGGCTATCCGCCCCCTACATGGGTCATGTTAAGCAAAATTCTTCGTGGCTAGTCGCCGTTTGTATGGTTCTCTTGCATATGCCTATAAGCAAAACTTTATTATACTATGTATGTATGTCAAAAACTAGTATGCTCACCAATGCTTTATGTGTTGACGGATATTTTATACATGTTGCAGGAAATATTTGTTGCAAGACATTTCAAGAAAACTACTTAGGATTGGACATAGAAACTCACTCTAGTTCAAGTTGTTATATTCTTGTTGTTGTGTTTTTCGTTATTTAAACTACTTGTATTTCTATTTTTAGACAATAAATGAAATTCTATCTTTAAACTATATTGTCACAAAATCTAGTGTCATGAAGTCTTTGAACAATCTACCACTAAGTCTCACCTCGATGATTCCGCCATCGGTTGGGGTGTGACAATTACATGCAATTAGCCTTCCTAAATGCCAGTTGACCAACCTAAATGCTAGTTGACTTTTCCTAATCGCGTGTACTGCTGCTGTAAGTGTAAATTAGCATTCCGAGACCCGATTTGACATCTAGGAACATGCTAGGAACCCCGTAACATATCTAATAACTTGGTAACATATGTTCGAACTTAATTATGTGGTACTTGAACTACGTGCTATAACTTGTTGGTCGTTAACGTATGTTAAGTGTGATTGCATGATTGTATGTTTGAGAGCGTAAACATAACACGGGGAGTCTCGGGTGACCAATGGGATGTCGAGTCTTGTACATTGGGTCAGTTAAACAGTCACGGTGTTTTCAAACGAACTTGGTTATGGTCTGGACATCTAGGGACTAACTAACCTGCGGGTTATTAGTCTAAGTACTTGTAACTGTCATATGTTAGGTCGCCGCTTTACGGGACTAGCATAGCTGCTGAGTTTATTCGTATTACGAAGTAACGCAACTTAAGGTGAGTTTACGGCCCCTCTTTTAACTGGTTTCACTTTTCGGGGGAGAAAACATGTGTTAAAACTTATGTTTGGTAACTACTGTCATACTATGGGTTTTCTATGGTTTACTATACGATCTTTGGAAGTCCCGGGGGGAACCATGAATGTGCGGGTTTGCACAACGGGGAAATGTGAATAGCGCTATTGGGAGTGACCAACCCCGCTCGTCGACTTGGAGGGTCGGCGGGTGCATATTGTCTCAAACAGGAACAACAGGTTTACTACATCAGGCACAACATCTGGTTTGCGAGTTAGTAATGGTTTTCCAATCGTGATAGTAACAAAACATACGCCTAGCTAGCGTACTTTGGTTTTCGATTTGTTATAGTATGGACAGGTTGAACTTGGTACTTGGATTACAAACCTGTAAACTCACCAGCATTTTTGTGCTGACGTAAACTTTTACATGTTTTCTCAGGTCGCTAAGGTAGCACAATGGAACTAGGGCGCACGCGTCTGCACGGCGTCTAGTTAGGATTGCATGGTTTTCGAACGTTGAACACTTGGTTTATTTTGGATTCTGTTTCGAATAAGCTTCCGCTGTAATCGGGGATTTTAAACTATGTTTTCTTAAATTGCATATGTTCATTTAGACTTGTTTATTGTGATCGTTGGTTTGGATCCTGGTTTGTCATACGCCTCGCGGTAAAACTCCGCAAGTGGATTTTGAGGGTGTGACAATTACCACCTGGCGTTGAATGTAAGGAGACTTCAAAGGTCCAGCCAACATCCTTCCTCTTTTTGCACGTTCAACTTGTTTATTGGCTATGGTTGACTCCAGTGATTGACTAACTATTAGTCTCCCTACTGTTTTTGGTGTTTCGACATCAGCTTCAGAGTTATGTAGGAATGGTAGATCTGGAATTACATCTGTAGGTGCATCATCTTAGGAGAGATTCAGATCGAAACTTGCTCCTTCATAGCTTTCATTCTGTATTTCTTCTACTTTGTCTCCCTCCGATGTCTCGATCTCTTTTCCTTTCCTAGATCTTTCTTCAAACTCATTCAATTCTTTCAAGAATTGCGAACTGACATGTTCGGATGATGTTTGTGTGGTTGAAGTTTGCAAAGCTGCATTCTTTTCTTCTTTGTCGGCTGCTTTTATCATCTCAGCAATCATATCTGCGCTGTCACTCTCTAGGGCCTCATTTCCTGATTTTAGTTAACAATTTATATACATTCATATAAGTTTCATTTAGTATAAACATTTTTAATATACATTACGTAATTTTTTTACCTTTATCGGCCGGTGGTTCATTTGTTGTTGCATCTTTCAAAGCATCCATTATATCTTTACCTTCTTTCAAAGCTTCTTCTTTATTTGTTTCTTCAAGTTGTTCAGTTGCGGCAATCATTGCATTTAGCATTCCGGTGCTAACACTTTGTGAAGTTGTTGCCGTTTCATTCAAATCTTCTTTTTCACCTGTAATTACGTATTATGATCATTAATAAGTTTTGACAAATAATCTGTTACGTGATTTTTTACCTTTATTGACATGTGGTTCATTTGTTGTTGCATCTTTCAAAGCATCCATTATGTCTTTACCTTCTTTCACAGCTTCTTCCTTATTTGTTTTTTCAAGTTGTTCAGTTGCGGCGATCATTACATTTAGCATTCCGGTGCTAACACTCTGTGAAGTTGTTGCCTTTTCATTCAAATCTTCCCTTTCACCTGTAATTACGTATTCTGATCATTAATAAGTTTTGACAAATAATGTGTTACGTGATTTTTTTACCTTCTAGTGTTTCAGCTGCAATCACTATTGCATCTAGCATCCATGTGCTAACACTGTTCTGGTTTTCCTTTTCACCTGCAACTACTAATATACTTTTTTGATATCCATTACGTAATTTTTAACTAACTTCTTTATCATTTAAATATACATTACGTGATTTTTACCTTCTATGTTTTCCTCATTACTTGATTTGTAACTTGATACCCATGACTTCCATTTTCTTTGCTTCTCACGTATAAGGTTGCTGTCTAAAAAATTTGAAGTGGCTTCTTCGAAAATTTCATCTATTTCAGCAACATATTTTGAAACTTCTCCATTTTGTTTTCTATCTTTGAAAGTCATTCCTGCAAACAATACGTGAATAAATTACATGATTTTTGTTGATGTTTAACATAATAAATTACAGTTACTTACATTCTCATCAACTGGGTAAGGACTTTTGTCTTTCTTCTTTCCCATTGTCTTTTTCCTTGTCGACCCTTTTATGCTCTCATCTGTTGATTTTTGAGTTGCAACTTTTTGTATTTTTGGTGTTGTTGTTGCCTTATCTATGGTAATCTTTTGATTATTGTTTTCAACATTTGCATCACCAGCTTGCAAACATTACGTGATTTTTTAAAATCCTATATACATATGCATGTTATGTAATTTTATACAGTTATTGCACTTACATTAGGAACTTGTGGAGTGTTGTAATTTTCCAAGAAATCATCAATGTCAGAGAGTGATTTTGTTGTTTCAAACACGTTGTTGAATTCTTGTGAATCTTGATTTTGATTGAGATCCATGAGGATCTGTTGTTCAAGAAAGATTTGTTGTTCATCATGCTGAATGTATGAATCTTCATTCTTACCATCTTCTTCCATTTTTTCTGCATCATCTTCTTCACCATCATAATCATCTCCACCAACACGACCAGCATCTTCATTTCCATCATCATCTTCTTCATCCTCATCATTATGTCCTTCTTCATCTCTAGGACTTTCTACTTCATCATTTCCTTCTTCATCCTCATTATCTTCTTCATCAGTTGAAAATGGCCCATTGTCATACAAATGTTTATCAACATCAGACAAATTCTGGGTGCTAATGTACTTAATTGCTGGTGTTTGTGCTATTTCAGGAGCATGTGATACCCTCTTTTCATGTACATAAAGCAGCTGTCATGTGAATAAAGTTAACATTTGATCATTACATAATTAGTAAGAACACATTACGTAATTTGCATTTTATACATTACATAATTATGAATAAAAAACATACCGCAAGAAAAGGCAAAGGTCCATTATACATTTCAGTTCCATTCCAGCTTGCCTTCGTTCTTTTGAGACAGAAAATTAAGTACTTACACCAATTCAATTTTTTGATTGATTTTTCATCTGTCACTCCTTTCAAGAACATTTGATTCACTGTTGAACTCTTTGTTACTTGCCCAAATATAGAGTTGTAAAGTACAAGGAAGTTCAACTTGAAAATCCAGTCTCCGCTTTTGCTTTAAACTATTTTATTCTTCACATCTGAGATTAAAATCTTGTTATGTTCAAACTGGGACTTCCATACAGTAAGCGTGTTAGATGAATCCTTCCTTGGTTTGTTCTTTTCATTTACTGTCTGGTTACCCATTGGGACACCAAGGATTTGTTGAACTTTGTTGCTTGTAACTTGAATGATGTGGTTTCCTACATTCAACTCATTTCGTCTATCATCATAATTCACCAATAACCACCTTGCTAATTTTGTTGGCACTGTTTTAATGTTCATCGATAAAAAAGCTTCAAATCCCATCTGTTTGATTGCTTTTTTCTGCGCACTTGATAAGTTTGCCATCGCCTCATTCAAGTTATCAACAGACGCCCTTACATTTAATTTTATATTTGAGTACAGAACAAATTGGTTTCTTGGTGGTGAATTTTGAGGCACTTCTGGTGCATCAACAAAATCGTCATCAACAACTGCTGTGACATTTGCAGGCTGTTGTTGTAGAAGTAATTCATTTTCATCGTTCACTGCGTTATTATCAAATGTTATAATTACGTAACAATGACAGAATGACCACATTTTCATTACCAAAATAACGTAATATAGACATAATCATCATAAACTAGTGTTTTCATTTACCAAAATTGCTTAACAATGACAGAATCACTACATTTTCATTACCAAAATAACGTAACATAGACATAATCATCATATACTATGGCCAGAATCATTACAAATTTCATTACCAAAATAACGTAATATAGACATAATCATAAACTAATGTTTCCATTTACCAAAATTGCTTAATAATGACAGAATCACTACATTTTCATTACCAAAATAACGTAACATAGACATAATCATCATATACTATGGCCAGAATCATTACAAATTTCATTACCAAAATAACGTAACAAAGACATAATCATTTCTAGTTCTATTAATAAAATTACGTAACACAGACATACTATTTTCCATTACTAAAATCATGTAACATTGACATAATCACTATATTTCCATTACCAAAATAACGCAATATAGACATAATTATGATGCACCATAGATAGAATCATTACAAATTTCATTACCAAATTAATGTAACACGGAATCTTTACTATTTCATTTTACTAAAATCACGTAATATTGACAGAATAACTACATTTTCATTACCAAAATAACGTAACATAGACATAATTATCATATACCATAGACAGAATCATTTCTAAAATCATGTAACATTGACAGAATCACTACATTTCCATTACCAAAATAACGTAACATATACAAAATCATTTCTAGTTCTATTACTAAAATCACGTAACACATAACAAAAAAAATCTTTGTACCATTTTTCTTTGAAGGCCTGTCATGGTTTGCTTTACTTCTAATCTCGGATTTGTCACTTTGATTTTTGGTTTTTGCAATTTTGCTTGGCCCTGACAATTAGAAATACGTATTTTAGTACAATTTCACAGCATAATAACAATATTAATTTACGTAATACTTATTTACCTTCATCATTGTCGTTTTTTTGAGTATCAGTCTCTGTTCCTCTTTTTCTTCCTGTAACATGCATAATGTAAATTTTTAGATAATTTTCAATGTAAAATTTGTTAGAGAATAACGTAATATACTTACTTTCATATACTTTTGAGTATTTCATGGTTAATCTGCGTAGAAATGGAGTTGATTGATGATTTTGAAATAGGGTTTTTTGAGTTTTGATTTCGTTTTTTTGGGGAAGTTTTGTGTTTAAATGAGACTGAACGGTCTCTTTGTTATGATTGTATAATTTGATTATAGAAATTTTGACGATAATACCCTTATTAACTGTCTAATCTCTCATTTATTTACAAAATTGACACCGCATAACTTTTTATTTAATGGCGTAAGAATGTTGCTTGATCGACGGCTAGGATTCTTTCGCACGCTTCGCACGATTCCCTATTTTTGTAGAATAACCGCCCCCTATATAATATAGCATTGTTTTGTTTTGTTTTTTTTTTTTTTTTTTTTTTTTTTTGAAATTTGAATTTCATAAACAATGGAAAATATGAACCACCCACCAACCAACTACAACATATATAAAGGATACATAAACCAATTCTTCCAAAGAAGATTATTAAATCTATTCTGACATTTTAGCCACAAAAACGACTTTGACTTACTTGATGTTGCCCACTATGTCTTGTACCTTCGGATCTTTCTGATTAAAAATCGTATCACTCCTTGCATTCCATATCGCCCAACAAGTCGTTATAATAATGCCATGGATCACCTTGCTGCCTTGTTGCTAAGCCGAAGTTTAGTGTGCAATGTCTACACATCTCTCACGTCAAACGCATAAAAAGGGTTGATCCTGCACCATCTATCAATGATGGTCCAAAACTACAACATTAAACTCGCAATTATTCATTTAATTATTCATTTAGGTTTGGTCAAACGTATGAAAAACAATGGAGGTTTCCTTTAGTGGGGTTGTACTGTACCTGGGCCACGTTAAGAAGGGTTAGGTGACATGTTATAAATGCACGAGACTTTCCTCATTCATATTATATCTTTTTTGAAAATTAAACTTCATTCAAAAAACGATCACTATCGTCCTCAAAGCAAGGACTCTAGTGACCAAAACGAACATCAATCCAAGGGATATTTACACCACTTATTCCGGTCTATACTTACATTTCTATTTCTATTACAAATCCAAAAATACGACTTGACTTTAATGTTTTCAAATAACTCCATAGGTCGTCGCAACTTATCATTGAAAATTCTCGCATTCCGTGTTGGAAATTTTAATAATTAAGTATTATATTAAATGTAATATAATGACATTTAGTTATAAAGCTAGGTGAATGAGAGATCTAAGCTTTATGTGTGTGGTGGAACTTTATAGTTGGAGGAATTTGTGCTTGTCCCACATTGGTGGAAATATAAATCATGTGTTGGTTTATATCTAGAATTCTGGAGAGGAATGTATTCCTATACAATAGGACACACCCAGTGGCAGCCAGGAGGGTGCGAAGCACCCGACGCGCCCGCGCCCGGGCACGGGCTCGGGACCGGGACCGGGACGAGGGGCGTAATGTGGCGTTTTGATGGCGCACTTTGCACTTCGCACGCTTGAGAGCCGCCTTTATATTTTTAAGTGAGCTTGGACTGGTGTGGCTCGAGCCTATGGCTAAGACTGGTTAATTGGGTGGTCAAGTCCTTTCGAATTCAAAACAGTCAAACGAAATTAAGTACAGAATAATAAGTTTCCAAACTTAATTCCAATCATTGACTTTTCAAATTGAAACAGTCAAATGAAATTATGGCCTCATAATGAGTATTCATTTCGGAATTAATTTCAATCATTAAATTCGTAATCAATGACATGTTTCAATTCGTGTATAAATACAGAGTTATGTACTCTGTTTCAGTACACCGAAATTCTCCAATTCATGTTCTCGAACCACTACTTTCTTTCAGAAAAATTTCCTAACTTTTCAGACTTGCAGGCTCTTGTTTCAGGTACTGTTTCAGGTGCTTGTGTAACTCCGGCAGTGCAATCTGCTTAGGCTGTTGTACCCTGGGAAACAGACGGGTTCACCTGGGTGGCCCGAAATCTGTTTTAAGGGAAGCGTGTTTTACACGTGCCTCAGTCGCTTCGAGTTTCCTTTGCCTCTTTCGTATTTTCTTCTCTGTTTGTAATTTTCCTTTTTCCTTTGTATTTTGTTAATTTTATTATTGTATTGTAATCCGATTTTATTTAATAAACAACTGTATTTCTTTTATTTTGTGAACGGTGTTCCTACATTCCGCTCATTCCAAATCGCCCACATTGCCGTATAGACTATACCTTGCAGCACACGTATATCTTCTTTTTTCTTTGCTTGAAACATTTGCCCCTCAACAAGATCCTCCACGCCTCATTCATATTATATGATAAATTTGAAGAACGCCTTATATATAATTATTTGTTATCGCTACTAAACGACTTTAGTAAATTTATAGTTAAATACATGTACAATATTTTGAAGAAAAATATAAATGAAAATGCTGATACAATCTTTTAAACTAGGTATATTCAGCGGCGAATTTTGACCCGAAATTTCGGGGGTCGGAAGTCTATAGTTTCGAGGGGTCGAAACCTTATATACCAAAAAATTTCTATACGAATACTATATAATCGGAACCTTTGAGCGAAAGTTCGGAGGGTCGGCCGCCCCTCCCCGCCCTTTAAAAGAATCGCCCCAAGGTATATTGTTAAGCAAATGTCATTACACCCTCACCTAGACCATTAGTATAGTTAGGAGTATTGAAGAAAAAGTATAGTGTTGGTATACTATAGTTAGAATTATTGAAGAAAAAGTGGAATTAAGACAAGAACGTTTGTCTTCTACATTACTTGCTTATCGTGCAACCATTTTTGGGCTTCGGACATCCCCACCGTACTAAAACATTTTATTTGAAAATAAGAACCATATCATATCAACACAAACAAAAATGAAAATAAAAATTAAATCTTATTTATTCAAAAATGCATAATCTCAAAACAATATATATGTATATCAACACAAACAAAAGTAAAAATTAAATCTTATTTATTCAAAAATGCATAATCTCAAAACAATATATGTGAAAACTAAACAAAATTTGAAAAAGTACAAGAGATTAGTAATGAAGAACATAAAGATTAAACTCCACAACAGCGTCACCGTTATTCATGTTAAAAGTATGAGTTCTTGCTTCCGCATATCCACGTGCAAATCGAAAAAGCCCACTTCCTCCAACGATTGGCATCTCTCTAACCGTTGACATAACTGGATTCCGACCCAAAATGCTCAATGTGCTACCGTTATACTTCCCTTCAACAAAAACATAGTTCATAGCCATCAACAATCCCATTTCATTCAAACTCGCAGACGTATACATCCCTTGTGCTCTTCCCACAAGCTTGGATGTTCGTTCTGGACCCATTGTCAATGGATTGTCAATCATGGTAATGTCACCAAAACCAGTAGCAGCAGTGCGGTTGGTCCTAGTAGCTTCAACGATCCTGATCGCCGTGGCATTAGGTCCGGCAACTATGTCATGAAAGTAGAAACGAAAATGACTTAGTTTTTCCTTTCGTAATCCTAAAGATCGTTGTGATAGCTTTCTTGAAAATTGTTGGGATTCAACGCTAGCAAGAAAAGATATAAGTAGAACAGTGAAGATAATGATAACATTTTTTGATGCATAAGTAGCCATTATGGGATATTGCTAATGAAAGAAAGTAAAGAGTTGGTGAGATATGTCTCTAGGGTGGCTGGTTTATATACAAAAAACAAAAGGTTCTCGAATGCTTTTTTGGGTCCAAATTGGCAAATTCAAAGTTGGAAAATTTGCATTCAAATGTTTCCGTGTGTATTGGATCAGACGTGTTTAATTATTATTTTTTTTGTTTTGTCAAGCAAGTGGTTACATTTTTAGTTTAATATATATATTTTTTAAAGTCTAATAATGTTATGATTTTTCATTAAAAATAAATGATAAATTACATAAGAACAGTAAGTATGCAGGCAACAAGCTGCGCCGTCACCCTTTCTGGAATAATATATACGCTGAGGAATAATTATATAATTGTTTTTATTAAAAATATTGTTTGAAGTATATTTTGAAAATACTAGTATACAAATGATCTCATTTGTATGGTGTTCATTATAAGTATCTTAATAAAACGAATTTTGAACGGAATAGTAATTCATTATATAAATAATCTAAAGACTTGATGAAACATACAAATGAAAAGCAACAAGAATTACAAGTGAGGCGCGGGTAGACGGGCAACAAGCTGCGCCGCAACCCCTTTTTGATTTACAACCCCTTTTTGAACGGAATTAGATATGTGTTTTCAAATTTTCAAATGAAGCAGGAAACCGATTCGAATTAAGGTTTCAGTTTTTGAATCGAATTGGAAATTTTGATTTACAACCCGTAATAGTTCAAATATTCAGAATTTGAATTACAAAATTATTATTTTTGGGTTTCGTTTAAATACAATTTCACACGATAGTAACTAAAGATTTCAAACATTCATATATATCATCCGAAGCGTGTTTGCTTCTCTAGAGTAAAAGGTTGTTTGGTAGACTCTTAACGACATTAAGAAAGCTATCTCTTAATGGTTCATAGAACTTAAGTTAGCTATTGACTATTAAAGGACTATAAACCATTAAAAGGTAGCCTCTTAATAACTCATAAACAACCCAACTTAACTTTCATTAAGATGTTTCAATGATGTGAAACTTTTTTATATTCGTTTAAAAATTAATATCAATAGACTTAAATGAAACATATATGATATATGAATCTTAGTTAATATTTATTGATTATTATTTGTGAAGAAGTAGTTAGTATTTAGTTTCTTTAATGGCTAAGCTTGCTCTCCTTATAGTTAGTGGGATTGAGAACCCCTGACCTCCATATTAGTAGAATGTTAGGCTCCAACTGATTATTATTTTTCAGTTTTTTTTTTTTTTTTTTTTTTTTTTTTTTTTTTTTTTTTTTTTTTTTAAAGAAAGATAATCGATATTAATAACAAGGAAAATTACATCAAGATAACGGGCAGACGAGCAACAAGCTGCGCCGCCACCCCTTTCTGAATAGCAAATCCTAATCTACTAAAAACGTAACCATGCCCACCCGAAGCCGAGACACTACTGTGAATAACCCGCTGGACCCTGGTCAGGAAACGGGTAGCCTCCGGTGCCAATGAGCCAAAGGTATCAAAGGCCAAGGGCACAAAAACGTGTTGGTTCTCCTCGCAGGCTTTAGCATGTTTTTCTACCTTTTTTTCCTCTGCTTTTCGCACTGCTTGCCCTGCTACAAAGCCACTATCCCTCAACCCAACTAGGGGGGATACACCCGTCAGGTCAACACAAGCATGTTTCCCCCCGGCCCACCCAAAGACAAGGAGATCTGCTGGTCGCAGAGTGGATCTCCCTTCTGCTGGATCCGAGAGGAAGTTCACAGGGGCCTCCTTCTTGGCTGAGATCCCAGCCCGTCTTAAAATGTCCCACAGAATGTCTCGAACCCAATCATGCCGATATTTGAAACCGGGTAACTCCTTACAATGAACTGCATGTTCCCCGTATTCATCCATGCAGACCTTACGGCAAATCGGGCATATTCCATCCTCCTGGTACATGGGGATCATCAGACGATATTTAAGAATGGCCCTGTATTCAATGGCAGACATGCTTTGGCCTAGACCTTCGATCGGGATAACAGTCAGGAAATCTTGGGCGTGGGGGCTTTGCAAGCATTCAATAACTGCCCTCTGACGAGGGGACAAACTAAAAACTTCACCCAGGCTCTGAGCGATTTTGCCAAAAAGAGCATTCGCCAAAGTTTTCTGAGGCTTTGGGGGGGGGGGGGGTGTCCTTGTTAGAAAAACCGCCAATATCAAAACCTGGGAGATAGTCATTTAGCTTTTCGAGGGCCTGCACGTAGTCCAAGTCTGAGCCGAAAACCCCGCTATTCCGTAGGATGTGGTCTTGAAGGTTCCAGGACTGAGCTCGCGACGCCACAAACGCATACATGCCGACATCCTTCGCGGAGAGGAGCCCTAATCCTCCCATACGCATCGGCAGAGACGCCATCCGCCATTGCAGGTCACCAAAGAAAGGCCCCCCGCACACCACTATGTCTTCAATGGCTTCCCTTAAAACAAAATGATTATGAACCTTTGTTATTAGTGAATACTCTTTGTTATTGCTTCATGCTTCAATTTTATAAATAATACCTAATTAAGGGTTGTAAACCAATCAATCAATCATATCCAGTATATTATTCTACATTATTCCTACGAATAGTAAAAACTATTAAAAATACAATTGTGAATTAAGGGTTGTAAACCATTTAATATATTAAAATACAGTTGTGAATTAAAAAAATAAAAATGCAGTGAAATTTTGATTTATTATATCTTAAAAAGTATGCTAACAGGGTTTGCCAATGATGTCCAGCCCAGCTGGTCGGAGGTGGGAGGGTTTACTCCTTAGGGAGGTTCCCGCCCGGGCTTGGTCTCAGGTTCGAGTCCCCCCACTCGCACTAAGGGGTGAGAAATTCAACACCCGCGTTTGGCCTGGATTCAAACTGGGATTGAGGGGTTGTGCGTTGTTTAGATTCTTCGCTGAAACACACCTTCAAAAAAAAATGCTAACAGGGTTTAGCATTATTGCTCTTCTTTAATAATTCATTTAAACTTGGTCAAATGTATGAAAAAAGATGGAAGGAGGAAGCTTCCTTTAGTGGGGTTGTACTGTTGTAGTTTATTTGGAACGTGTTAAGAGGAAGTAGGTGACACTATATGTTAAAGTGAATATATATGTAATCTCCAAAAGTCATGTGAGGATTTTCAATTACTCATGAGCTAAGTCATTTTCACGAACGACTGGTATGAATACGATGCTTTGTATAAACTTCATGAAATATTGAGATCATCGATATTGATATATACCATTGAGATCTTCAATATTGATATATACCTTGATAAAAACAAGTTTTTGTGAGGCTGGTTTTCCGGTTTGGTGAAAATCTCACGTTTAGTCCAATAAATTAGAGGAATTAGATTTTAATAATCAAACTTTGTCTCATTTACCGACAATAATCTGTATTTAATAATTTTCTCACAACAGTCTCAAACTTTTAAAGTATTTTCCTTTAATGAGCTTTGTTAATTGAGAACTAACCCAGTTAGAAATATAGCATGCTGATACTGATAGTGACATGGATGCTAACACTGGCATTGATGCTGACATGGCATGCCGTAGAATTTCCACATTTTGCTTATATATTAAGGATTATGTTAACATGTTAACTTAGTGCCACTTTAATATAACATGAGAAAAGAGTGATGTACAATAAAAGTAAAAATGTCACGTCATCATTAACACCTTTAGTGTGAAGGTACATCCCATGGTCTTAGAGTACATAATCCCTTCATGGACTTTCCATTTGGGCCCAATCCATCCATAAAACTAAAACTCCTTATTAAACGCACTTTACTCATTTAAACTTCCATTTAGGCTAACTAAGAGGGTGTTTGGGATTGCGTTTTAAATCTGATTTTTAGATTATTACGTTTTGAAAACGCAGATAATTAGTTTTTAGTGTTTGAATTGCGTTTTGAAAACGTAGATAATCAGTTTTTTAGACTACCAAAACGCAATAATCTATAAGCAGCTCCACCCCTGCTTTTCCAAAACGCATAATCTGTTTTGAATAATCAATCCCAAACACCCCCTAAATTTCGGAGTGTTACGATTAAAGGATTGACTTTTTTTTTTTTTATTTAAATGATGTATCTCATATAAAAAGGGAAATTTACAGTAGGATGACATGTAATCAGCAAACAATTTGCGCTAGACCTTAGGGGTTAAGAAATTGTTATGTACAACCCGTTGCATTCTGTCAAGGAACCTAAAAGCATCTGGGGCCAAAGAACCAAAAGCTACGCAGTAGGAATACATTCGATATCGGGTTTTTTTCTGCAACCGGAACAGAAAGTCAAGAAAGAAAATGTTATGGTATACCCGTAAGGATGTCCACACATATTTTACATCGATCGAAAACTATACTAACATAAAGGTCGTATAACAACCCATAGGATTTCATGGGATGGTTGAAGCATTAACTATCAAATAACATCCTTCATAATTAAAAAAAAAAGTGAAATTTGGTAAACAAATTCTCATGACCCGACCTGATAATAAATCCCTCTTGATATTCATCTAAGCACCAAGATTTACGACACCCATGAAAAAGGTCTGTATTCATCACCACATCCAACATGATAACCGACCCAATGACACCAATAAAGACTACTACCCAAGAATAGGACCGACACCGGCCCGGTCTTTTGTTTACAATTTTACATTTATATAGTCTTGTTAGGCCCATATTTCTACCCGTGAACAACCCTAATCATCAACCTCTAAAGTCTAAACTCCTATCCGGCAAGTCATAGAGGCAAATAAATCGTTTTTTTTTTTTTTTTTTTTGAGAAATGCCACACAAATGTAACCAAGTTTGCTTGGTTTTCTAATTAAGTCACTCAAACTTTTTTTTATCTCTCTAAAGTTATTCAAGTTTCATTTGTTGTTCTAATACTATGTAATTACCAGGTCATTAGGTCACCTTCTTTTTTTTTTTTCCTTTTTTTCTTTCATTTTTATGCTTACGTGGATATTATTTTTATTAGGTGAGTTTTATAAAATGAAGATTTAAAAAAAATATATATTTTTTTTAATTTTACATGTTTAAAAAATTTATTAAAAAATATTAAAACCTGACACATCATCACTTTAACCTGGAAACCTGATAATTACATAGTATTGGAACACTAAATGAAACTTGAGTGACTTTAGAGACACAAAAAAAGTTTGAGTGACTTAATTGGAACAGTTAGCAAACTTGGTTACATTTCAACAAAGTTACCCTTTTTTTTCACAAACCGGTTTCGGTTTGGAACCAGTTTGATCAATTGAAAGTCGGTTTTTTACCCAGTTTCGGCTTGCCAAGTAGAGGTGCACAAATTGGGTTTTTTCAATACTTAGTTCCGGGTATGGAACCGGTTCCGGGTAGGGTTGGTATTACTTCGACCGGGTATTGGAAGAACCGGTTCCAGTTTCGGTTCCTAGCATAAAAAACTATACCCGGTATACCGGTTCCAGTTTTTCAATACCCGGTTCCGGTTCTTTCAATACCCGATTTCGGGTATGGAACCGGTTCTGGGTATACCGGGTATTAAAAAAAAACGGGTACACTGGGTATTTAAAAAACCCGGCTATGCTGGATATTTAATTCTTTTTATACAATCATGTCGAAGGGTAGTGCGACTTAGATGATTATAACGCAGTTATAAAATTTTTTGGATGAGACGGGTCAATCTTGGGTTGTCGAAGTGGTCAAATGGCAACCCTTCTTGAATCACGAAGTGACCCATTCCTTCCCGGACCGCCTCAACATCAAAATGCCAAATAGTCCCGTCGCTTGACATATACTTTTTTGGGTCATGAACCGGGTATTAGGAAAACCCGGTTCCGGGTATTAGGAAAAACCGTTTTCGGTTACAACCCGGTTCCGGGTATTAAAAAAACCGGGTACAAATCGGGTCCGGTTCCGGATACGGTTTTTTACATATAAATCTATACCCTATGCGTACCCGACGAGTAGGATCGGTTCCGGTTTTTTTAATACCCGGTTCCGGGTTTTTTTTTCCGGTTCCGATTCCGGTTCCGGTTTTTTTGCGCACCTTTGTTGCCAAGTCATATGATAAAAATTTATGTCCATTAAATCAAAGTCCAAACCCACACAAAATCTATCCCAAACTCAAACAGCCCATAACCAAGGCCCAACAACAACAAACCCTAATCAAACATCTAGCCACCTTTAAAACCAACACATCTAGGGTTTCAATCCGTTTGCATACACACACAACACCCTCAAACCAATCGATCGTGACCGTACGATCGAAACCCTGAGAAGATGCCGGCAGGTCACGGATTAAGGTCGAGGACAAGGGATCTGTTTGCAAGAGGGTTCAGGAAGAAGGGTACCATTCATCTATCAACCTACCTCAGAACCTATCATGTCGGTGATTATGTTGATGTTAAGGTTAATGGAGCTGTGCACAAGGGTATGCCGCATAAGTTTTATCATGGTCGTACTGGTCAGGTCTGGAATGTCACCAAACGTGCCATTGGTGTCGAGATGAACAAGCAGGTCAATTTATTATTATTATTATTATTATTATTATTATTATTATTATTATTATTTTGGTTGAGTTTGTATGTTTAGTTAGAGGTGTACCTTTATTAATATGTTGTGAAGTGTTTGTTTTAGTAGATAATGTGTATGCTTTTTAAATGATAGTGTTATTATAGTTTATTAGTTTAAGTTTGATTTATTGATATTTGGTAGTTTAAGATGTTTAAAGCTTTTAATTCAGCTTTGGTATCCATCAGTGTTGTAAGAGTCGCTAGGTACTAGTCGGTCTGTGAGGTACTACTAGCGATTAATCGGTATTAGTAGGGATTAATTTTGATTAATTGGATTGGGATTTTATATGTAATTTTTAGCTTTATATATATATATACACACACACACACACACACACATATTTTGTATGTAGTTTTTTAAGTAGGCATGTTTTAACCCTTCCTCGACTCATATCTTTAAGTATATAGAATTAAATCGGCGACATTTGTAGATTTTGGTTTGAATATGACCGAAGTTTATAGATTTTTGTTGGAATTTGGTTGGAATTGCTAGACAGCCGTTGACTAGTGATTAATCGGTGTTTACTTGGCGAACCTCCAACTAGCGATTAATCGAATTAATCGGAGGCTAGGCGAGATTTTTACAACCATGGTATCTATAGTTCAATTTATGATTTCATATTTTGTTCGATATGTCAAATTGGAAATGAAAAGAGAAGTTTTTTGCAATTAAATAAATATTTTTCTTATTGAGCAATCAATTGGTGTTTTAAAGATCTTGGTTGATAGATAGTTTTACAGCTGCTAGAGTTTTTTTTTTTTGAACAATTAAACGCAATTTTATTTCACCATAACATAACACCTCGAATCGCCCCGGCACAACTAGCCAGAAGCTACCCGGGCCGACATTTTACTTCCTGTATATTATTCACTAATTGTTAAGTTGGTCTATTATTTTTCGCATGTGTTTTGGTTTTCTAAGTTTTGAACATGCTATATTCAAACCCTATGAGATCACAGTTTTATCTACTTGTTATTGAATCATATGTTGTTTTTGTATGATTTCTAGTTATTAAAAGTGCTTCCTGTACATAATTATCGTAGGTTAATGATATGTTTTTATTTTTTTTAAATTGATTATTACCTTATTAGACTATTTAACACACAAAATATCTTCATTCATCCTATAGCGAATAAAAAGCTACACTTGTTGTTCATAGGTAGTCTTTTTCATCATTTTAACTATTGCGAAAACACTTCGATTGATCTGAATTTGCCCAACGCCATGTTTAGAAATGAGATTAATATAAATGAAAACGCCTCTTGTGTTTGCGCTTTGCAGTCACTTTCAAAGCATTGGTCTTGTATATATGCATATTAAAAAGCACAATGTTACTGTGCATGTTTGTAATACTATCATATTTGGTTATGCAGGTTGGCAACAGAATCATCAAGAAAAGAATCCATGTGCGCATTGAGCATGTGATGCCATCCAGGTGTACTGAAGAGTTCAAGCAAAGGGTTAAGAAGAACGATCAACTAAAAGCTGAAGCCAAGGCTAAGGGTGTGGTCATCAGCACCAAAAGACAACCTTTGGGACCCAAACCAGGATTTATGGTTGAAGGAACAACTCTAGAGACCGTTACTCCCATCCCGTACGATGTTGTCAACGATCTCAAGGGTGGATATTAGGTTACATCTTGTCGTTATTTGTGTTCATTTTTGTTCTTACATTTTGAAACACTAGAACTGTTGAGTTGTGTTTTCTTTATCGTCTACAATCTAGACTCTTGTCAACGAGTTTTTATGTCCTATATACTAGTTTGATTATTATGTCAATTAACTAAACTCGCAAGCTTGAGCTCCCTTAAGCTCAAGTTGGGCTCACTTTGAACTCAATGTCAGCTCAACCAAGGGTTTACTGATCAGGCCCTACGATACCCAAATTATTGTGTGTTTTTAGCGAACATGAAGAGGGTGAAGAAAGTGGTCAAACTGTTTGGTAGGGTTGGGTCTCCGAGTTGTGTCAACGTAATCTGGCCTTTTTTCTGAGTTGGAGATGAAGATAGAACTTAGGGGTTGTTTGGTTGATTAAGTGCTGAATCATTAAGATGGTCTGAATAGGTAAGAGGCTCTGAATGGTTAAGAGCATAGTCATCAAAGGCGCTAGGCACACTCAAAACGCGTAGGCCTCGCCTGGGGCCTAGGCGCGAGGCGCAAAAAAAGCGAGGGCATGAGTAAAAAAAAGCGAACAAAGAAATATTAAATCAATATTATTTTTCATCTAGTTAGTATCAAAAGTTTTAAAATATTGATGTATTAGTATATAGAAATAGTTTTCCGTTGATAAAAGTATAAGTCTGGCTAGAATCTTGCCATAATTTAACGAATTTGGCCGGAAACTCTAGATTTTGTGAACCTAGCTCAAATTTGCGCCTAAACCATCACCTGGAAAATTAAAGCGCAATTTCATCTACTTAAAGCGCAAATGCATCGCTTCGCCTAAAAACTGGGCCTAGACGCAAGAGGCGATGACTTTTAACAACTATGGTTAAGAGCTTAATCATTCAGCATCCCTTATTAGCTTAATGGTTCAGCAATTAACCTTTCCATTTAGATGCTGAAACAAACAATCTGAATGCTGCATGATTCAGACTTTAATGGTTAAGAGGCTGATTAAGAGGCTACCAAACAACCCATTAATGAAATCAAGTTAGAAGATGTATGTGAGCTATGTAAGCATTTGAGGAGATAGAAGGTAGGGTGGTAGGATCAAATACAAACCAAACTTTCTATAAAAACTATAGGAACCATTTAAAGAGTGCCATGTGGCTTCCAATTTATTTGAACTAAAGGGTATAAATGTAACTTTAATCTTATTAGTTATATGAAAATCCCTATAAATATGCCAACTAACAATCAGTTTTTTTTTTTTTTTAATATTTTTTGGTTTTCAATATGGTCCTTTTCATTGAAAAAAATCTAAAATCCCATACACCCTAATTTCTTCTCTGAAAAGCACGAATTATTCAACGTGATGATAAATTTCATTATGTGCTGATATAATTCTCCACAAACAAAAGTGCTGATATATTTCACATGTGTGCTAATATCAATTATGATATTGAAATCATTAGAACCGAAATCAACGTGGCCGTTCTGATATGATTTGAGTTTTCAATGTGCAGATATAATACTCCTTACTCCTTTTGTTTTACATGTGCTTATATACTTCTCTGCAAATTAAAGTGCTGATATAGTTCATGTGTGCTAAAGTCAATTATTTCATTTAATTAACTTGTGCTAATATAATTCAGAAGTGTTGATGTAATTCAATTGTGTGCTGATAACAAGAACAGAGGTTAGCTATTGAAAACACAAACCAAAAAAAAAAAAAAAATCCAGAAATCAAAATGACAAGAAATTTGTTCATACATACATCGAATAAGACTGAAGGCATCCCAGAACAAAAGATGAACAAACCCTAAATCCCTATCGCTTGAATTAACCCTAGATTGCGACTCTACAAGATTTGGGGAAGAAAATGGATCTGAATGTTTTTGCAATCAATCATTGATGAAATTGTTGATTATAGTCACTATTTTCAGTGATAGGATATTACCAATTGCTTTGATACTGCACCATAGTTAAATGGAAAAGCAAAACAAACAAATTTAGAATAATTTGGGATGAAAGGAATCACTTATTGATTTTGTAAAAAAAAAAATCGCTTCTAACTTCGGTTTTTAATTTAATGGATTTTGAAGAACACCATAGTAGCTTCATCATCATTAAACCTTGTTGATGAATTTAGGATATTAAAAGATTGAGACTACATGATTTTAGGATGTTGGGGTGGACTTATACGTGATTATAGGTGCTTTGGGAGAGAGAATCTTTCTAAAAATTAACATAATTCCTAAAATGCCCACAAAACTACTAATTTTTGTAACTAAATCTAATATAATGATGTGTAATTAGTACTAACCCTTGATCAAAAAAATAGATGGACCAGATCTGTTCTCACAGTTTTTATAATTAACATGGTTTGTACCGGATCTCATCTCAGAAGGTAGGATAGGAATGAGCTTGATACTGTACCGAACTAATCCCAATAATGATACCGATTTTTTTCCAAATATAGCAGTGATACTGAAACCGAAAATATGTGGTATCCATGCTGAAAATACCGCTACCAAAATCTCCAAAACCGGTATCTTGATACCAATTCAATATTGTATTTTCCACTGAAATGCTCACGGAGAGAGCTAAGCCTCCATTATACATTGAAACAGTTGTGGGCTTGATTAACCTACAAAGTTGGATCACGTATCTAAAACCCAATTAGAAATATGTTAAAAAAACGACTCATTCATCTTTTTTACAAAACGGCCAACTCACACTTCCTCACAAATTTTACTTCTAAATATATACCTTTTTGTCCATCATCATGAGACATGTACAACAAACAGAAACACATTTCATCACTTTTTGAGTCTTTGGTACCATTAAACTACAACCCAAAACTTTTGATACAACACGGTAATTGTTTTTTCATTATTTACCGCCAATAAAACCAAAAAGAAATAATACTCCATTTGCCTTTTTGGACGCCAAACAAATCCTCATCTTTTTCGTTTGGTGCACAGAGAGAGCCCAGACCGACCCGACCTGACACACACACGCACACCTGTTAGTTAATCTTCGAGTTGGGTTTAGGGTTTCCAATAGATAGATAGAAGAGTCTGTCTGTCTGATCGATCTCAATCAGTTAGATAAGTGTTTTAGTTTTTTTTTTATGATCTTTGACATCATTTTTCTAATAATTAACAGAAAACCTTGTGGAGAATCTGTTAGGAGATTTTGAGTTTGAACTTCAACTTCCATATCTGTTATACCGAAATGCTTCTCAAGAAGTCAATGGTATTTGGTTCTACAATACTCGCGAGTGTGAGGATGTGGCAAACCTTTTTACTAGGTACTTCAGTTTTGTTATATGTCACTATGCTAGCTTGATTCGCTATTTCCAATCGTCAGTAACTGGATGCGTGATATCTATTACTTGAATTGACCATAATGAATATATTTTATACACCCGTAAGTAGTCGCTTTTGTAGCTTTTAGGGCGTGGCAAGATAAAAATCTGCATACTATATTTGTGTTGTATTGATATTTGATTAAATGAGTGGTCATAATTGTCATTAATACTTGTTTCATGATATGCCAGTTGGCACTACTAAACCTGTATCTTTATCACTCTTTTTTTCCCTACAGGATACTTGATGCATATTCAAAGGTTCCCTCAAAGCAGAAAGTGAACAAAAGGTAGCTTAGAACAATGATGTAGCTTCTACATGTAATTCAGTATGTTTATTGTGTGTTATTTTATATTTCTCCATATTAGATACCAGGGGCGTCTTTGGGGAGGTCCGAGGAGGCCAACTGGACAGGGTCCATAAATCTCGGGGCATATTTTTTGAAAAATATAGGATTCCTATAGATATGTATATATTTTTTTTATATCTCATTTAACACTTAAACTTGGGTCTAAGGGGTCTATTTTTTTAACCGTTCGGATAGGGTACATAAATTTTCAGAGATTTTAGAGACGGCTCTGTTAGATACAAATAATCTGCAACTGTTTTAGTTGGATTAATAGCCTCATGCAGTAGACAGCTAAAGGACTGAGCTTTTATATTTATATGATTTCAAAATCCTCTTTTGAGCTCTATTCTCTTTTACATAGGTTGGAACATAAAATTTTGGTACGGAATGGGCTATCTTGAAACACTTCTTGTCAGAAAAATAAATTATAAAATAACTTTTGAGTCAAATATGATTGTTCAAGATACATTAATAGTATAATATTTTAATCAAATGATTTACGAGGGCAAGAGGCTAGTTGCCCCCTTTGACATGGTACCTTTTTAGCTATGTTCTTAAAATTTAATCTGTTTGTCGACCCATTAGAGATGAATATTACGTGAGCTAACCGTTGATTCCCAGTTCCAAGTTGTCACTTAATCTTGTCATATTTAATGTTCTAAAACTTTTTAGATTTATGTGTTGTTGTGTAGTGAGTTTGAAGAACTTGAAGCAGTGCCGACCTCTGCTGTAATTGAAGGACCACTAGAGCCAGGGTTGACCACCTCTCGTACCACAGATGCACCTGAAGATTTTTCATTTGTCAACTTCTTTAGTGTATGTATCTATTCACACTTATCTTTAGTTTCTGTTTGCTCTATGATCAGAGCCTTTGATAACATGTTCCTGTATAACTGGAATTAATGGTTTTTAGGGGAATTTCTGGATAGGTGTGTTTTGAAAAGTGATTATGTGATGACGAATAACAAGAATCTCTCAACTGAACATACAAAAGTCCTCAAGCTTGCTTAGTTTATGCAAACCTATGAAACTAATGACATATTCCAGTTACTTGCACAATCAGCACATATGTGGATGCCACGTAGAGTGTAAATGACATCCAAATCAGCAGAAAGGCCTTTGTGACGTCTGTGACGTCCCCTATGTGTTAAGTGTGCAAGTAACGGGAGTTAACCATTAAACATCTTAGGTTTGTATAAATTTAACAAGTACAAGTACTTTAATATGCCAAAATTTGGTTAAGGGACTCTCTGTGCAAAATGAGAAACTATGTTGGGTTTCTATGGTATCCATTAATCATATTTTTGAGGAATTAAGGATAAATTGACCAGAAAGGACATTTTTTTGGTGAAAAGGTGAGACAGTTGTGTGAAGTGAGAGTAAAAGTCACCCGATTATGTTAAAAGAAGGGTAAATGTTGGGATCAGTTTGCTCTTTTTGCTAAGTAAGAACTTGCTATCTTGACACTTAAGTGTTTAGCAAGCCCTTGTATATCAGATTATAAGCACAGCGGAATGTATAAGTTAAAGCAACACTTTTTATACTAAGGAAGAGTTATTACTCCCCCTTGATGATTGAAACTAATAAATGATAAGTATTTATTATGAATCCAAGCAGTAAATGAGAATTAGATACTTAGACAGATTCACAATAAATACTGAAATGGAATAGAACAGTGAGAGTGTTTGAAGGATTTTTCTATTAAAATCAATGTCTAAAATTGAAGGTTGAAGCCTCCTATTTATAGACGTTTACATACATGTATCTTGCCCAAAAAGCAAGTACAGAAACATCAGAAACAAGTTGCACAAGTTGCAACATTGAAACTAACAAATACAGCTAAAAGTAATAATAAACAATAAACTACTGATGCAAAAGGCGGTGGAAAATATCTGATGCTAAGTGCTGATGAATGACAAACTACTGATGAGTAGTTTGTCTTCAGTACTTCTGAAGTGAACTTGTCTGGTTTGGACTTCAGAACTTCTGATGAAGTTTCTTCTTCAGCACTTCTCATATCTTCTCTTCAGCAGTTCTTTGTTTTCTTTTCAGTACTTCTATACTTAGCCAAAATGACAGAAGTGAATTAGACTAAGGTTTCCAAAAGTGGTTTCACCAATCCTCTTTGTCCTAACAATCTCCCCCTGGATTGATGAAGCCAAAACCTTACTAATTCCTTATGTTTTTCTTCTGTCTTGAACAATCTTCCATATCTCTTTGTACATGGTGTTCTTGAGCTGGTTTAACTGACCATCAGATAGAGATCCTCTATGTGGTTCCAGATGTTGAATTGTGAGCAGGTCTTGTGTTGACAGTTTCTTCAGATCACTGATCTTCTTGTAAGCCCTGCTTGAAAGGTCTCTTCTTGTCAACAATACTGAGTTGTTATCAGTAAGTGACCATCTGATGATAGGTATCTTTGACTTGTTAAAGTCAGAAGAATAGGGAACCAGACTTGTCCCTTGGGTTGATGGTCCTGAGTGTTGGATGCTTTCAGTTTCAGTTAACCTCAGGTGGGAGTCTCTTCCTTGTTGTTGTTGTATATCAGGCATCTGAACAGTTGGGAGATGGTGTTCAGTCACTACCCTGGTATGCATCTTTTCTTTGATGGTCTTTTGTATTTGGTAGGCAAAAGTGGAAGGATCCCTGAATTGTGTTAACAGAGGTTTCTCCTCAATGTCAAAATCTGAATGGACTATTGAACTTCCTTCAAGTAGTACCATTTTGAAATCAGTTTTGACATTGTCCTCTGCTTTCTTTTTCTGAGTAGCAGGTCTTCTTGTTGATACACCAGAAGTTCTAACTACTGATCTTGAAGGATCAGCAGTTTGAAACTTCTCTGGATTTGCAGCCTTGGCAGCCAAGTATTTTCTGTAAGTATCCATTAGTCTTTCTTCTTTCCATCTGGATACTGAGGCTTTTGAACCATAGCCTTCTGCTACTAACTCTTCTATTATCTGAGCTCTCTTGGCCTTTCCTTCTTTGCTAGTGGCCAGTTTATCTGCAAGCAGTTGTGCCCTTCTTGTCAACTCTTGCACAGAGAGTCCTTTGAGTGTATAGGCTTTAGTCTTGCTGTTCTTGGTAATGTAAGACATCAGTTGTTGTCTTTTGTCTTCTTCTGCAACATAGTCTATTTCAGCCTGTCTCTCCAGTTCAGCTTGATAAGCCTGGAGCTTCTCTTCAAACTCTAGATCATCCCTTTGTTCCAGACTTTTCCAAATCTGGTCTTCCTTGGCCTTTTGTTGAACTGCCTTTAACCTCTGCTCAAGAAGTTCAGTTGATTGAGAGATTGGAGCAGGTGTTAGGACAGTCATGGTAGTGGTTGTTGTAGGCCTTGGAGGAGCAGAAGTTGGTTTGATTTGTTCAGTGGATCTGGAAGGTTCAGTGGGTTGAGGTTTGGAAGTGTTAACCTCTGATGGGTTGACAACAGCTGATGGTTTGTCAACTACTGAAGGATTGTCTTCAGTACTTTCTGATTCTTCATCAGAACTTTTGCCATCAGAAGTTTCTTCATTGTGCCTTAGGGATTCTTCAGAGGTTTGGGCCTCATCTTCTTTTTCTGTGGCTTCCATTTCTTCCACTGAGACACCAAACTGTTTGGCCAGTTTTTCTTTCCTGGCTTGATCTTTTTGATCTCTTTCAAGGATGGCCACTCTTGCCCTTATCCTGGCTTGGAATGACTCCTTAGGTTCCCTGATTTTCTCCCCCTTTTTGGATTCATCAAGTTTAAGTTTTGAGGTTGAGGGTTGAGGGTTGGGAGAATTGTCCTTGAAGATGAGCAATCTGTTTGCTGTTGAAGTCTATCTTGTTGGACAGATCATTCATCTTTGTCTTGATCACTCCAAATTGATTCTTGATAGACAGCTCCAAGTTAGCTGTGTATGTTTGGAAGTGATTTCTGATGAGAGTGTTCATCATGTGGTACAGGGGACCCTCTGGGCTGCATAGCTGGTTCAGGTCTATGCTTGTTTGCCCAGGGAATTGGGTAGGCATTTGTAGTGAAGGGGGTGTTTTTTGGGAGATCCTCATGTTGTACAGAGGATGCCACTCTAGGGGTTTTAGGGATTGAGTGGGCTTTAACCTGTGCAGGGGTGACTGGCTTCTTGAGCCTGGATACCCCTGAAACAGGACCTTCATAAAGTGCCGTCAATTCAGTAGTTTGTGTTTGTGAAACATCATCCAAATTAATGGAATCATCTGAATCCCTGATGTTGCCCTCAATGAGGACTGTCTCAGTTAAATCATGAGCTGAGCCCAACTCAGTTCTCTCATGAACCTCTTGTTCTTGGTTCTGAGGATTTCCTACTTCAGGCATTAAGCCTTCATCAGTAGTTGCCACATCTGAGGTCTTAGCTATGTTACTTCTATCCTCAGATCCACCACTGGGTGGTAACTGAGTAGTAGCAGCCTCAGATGCCCCAAGAGTCTATAAAATTGGGCTTAAAGACTCTGGTCCACCCTCATCTCTTGGGATAGGGCTAGAGATGTCCACATCCATGTCTGATGTTGTGGTTATGTCCCCTGTTTGTTGTGGTTGTAGGGGACTGACATAATCAGATGGGACCTTCTCTTTTAGCCCAGAGAGAAGTTTGGCAATTTCTATTGCCTCTTGTTCAGAACTTTGAGGGGTTGGTTCAGTAGTTTGGGCAATAGGTGAAATTTGTTGTTCAGCAGTTTCAAAAGAAGAGTGAGTTTCAATAGTTTTTCTA
This sequence comes from Ambrosia x helenae, assembly GCA_030844895.1. Lineage (NCBI taxonomy): Eukaryota > Viridiplantae > Streptophyta > Magnoliopsida > Asterales > Asteraceae > Ambrosia > Ambrosia x helenae. The sequence continues at coordinate 5,685,061 of CM061228.1, forward strand.
AGTCTTTTTCTTTTGAATAAAATGGTTATGGGTGCTCTTGGTGGGGTTTGAGATGGATGAGACTGAGAGGGTGTTTCAGTCTCACCTATTTGAAGAGCAGATTGCTCATGAGCATGTTCAGGCATCTCAACCTCCTGAACAGCTTTTCTTTTGGGTTGGTGGGTTTTTGTCTTTGTTGGCTTGGGCTTTTTGGCTTTTGGTGGTGTGAGTTTGGAAGATGTGGGCTTCAGGGGGACTTGTTGTTGTTCTCCCTGATCATCTTCTGGCCAGGCAGCCGGTTTGTTATGCCTAGAGTATGCTTGTGAGGTTAATGGATTTAAAGTTGAAACTGTTCCCACAAGCACCTCATTACCCAGTTCCCCTATTATGCATTGCATAATGAACCTTGGGTACAACAAGAACTTTTTCTTGGTATTATTATGATGTAACACCAACTCATTGAAAAATAGTTTTGATGCCCTGAATTTAGTTTCATTCACAATGGAATGAAATATTGGTTGAAAAGTGGAGGGCATCTGGTCATAAGACCCTGTTTTAGGACTCAAACACATAATAATATAATGAAACAAAAGCTTGTATTTTGGTTCAAAATATTTTTTGAAGATAGTAGCATGGGAGAGAGTACCTTGATAACCACACTCTGTCATGGTTAGGTGAATATCAGAATTAGCAACATGGTCAGGGGCAGTTACATCATCCAGACCCAGTCTTGTTGCCAGTGTGGCCGGTGTGATGGTCAGTGGTTTCCCTTTTATTCTTGAGTTGAGGGAAATGACTTCATCATCCGCCGTCACCGTCTCAGCATTTGCCCAGAACTCATTCAGAGTTTCAGTGTGAATTGGTGGGTTTATTGTGAGAGCAGTAAAATATTGGGATTTTACGACAAGATCAATGATCTCATCGTATTGGGACCAGCCTTCTTGTTTTTCAAGAAAGGCCCTTTGATTGTGTCCCTGCTTTAGAATGAGAGCCATGTGGTTTGGGTTTTGATCGAACAGTTGATTTGCAGGTTTTAGGTTATTGAGAGAGTTTTTGAGAGAGAAGGAGGGATATTTTTGAGTTTGAAAGGATAAGTGTGGAGAAAAGGTATTTATCAGAAGTTTTAACCGCTTGAATCTTCTTTATTAGAAGTTTTTAAACCGCCTTTGGTTAAAAAATCTTTTTATCAGAGGTTTTAAACTGATTAGGTCAAACCTCTGATGATGGGAAAAGTCAGATTTGCCCTTTTGACTAAACTACTGATGAAGGATTACTTCATCAGTAGTTCCCATTTCCTCTTCGGTAGTTTTAACAGCTGATGAGAAATGTTTTTATAAATACTTTTATTCATAACTTCTGAAAGTTATTTTATCAGAAGTTACACACTTTTCAGAAATTAACCCCATACTGATGTTTTGTTCATCAGTAGTTTCTCTCTTTTCAGAAGTTTTGTTTCAGACTTTTTGTCTGTTTTGTTTTGTAAGTGAAAAATGAAAATTTGCAAAATAATAAAATAAACACTTACAAATTTAGCATCCCAAGCATGGATACTAACTTCTGAAATGTTGATGTGTCAAGGGGTTTTGTGAAGATGTCAGCTATTTGATTAGCTGTTGCTACATGCTTCACTTCAATCTTGCCTTTTTCATAGCAATCTCTTATGAAATGGTACCTGATCTCAATATGTTTTGTTTTTGAGAACTGTACTGGATTTTGAATGATGCTAATGGCAGATTTGCTGTCTACAAACAAAGGTGTCTTGGTCTCTTTGATTCCATAATCAAGAAGTTGATATTGGAGCCATTGTATCTGTGATGTACAACTTGCAGCTGCAATGTATTCAGCTTCAGCAGTTGAAGTTGCAACAGATGTTTGCTTCTTTGATTGCCATGACACTAGACAGTTACCTAGGAATTGACAACCACCAGATGTTGACTTTCTTGTCATCTTACACCCTGCATAGTCACTATCTGAAAAAGCTGATAACTTGGTATTGCTTGAAGCAGGATACCAAATTCCAAGTGTTGGAGTTCCTTTCAGATATCTGAAAATTCTTTTGACTGCAATAAGGTGTGATTCCCTTGGTGCTGATTGATATCTAGCACAGACACATGTTGAAAACATAATATCTGGTCTAGAAGCAGTTAAATATAAAAGGGAACCTATCATGCATCTGTACATGGTTTGATCAACCTGTTTTCCTTGATCATCAGGTTCAACTTGTGTGATTGGTGTCATGGGAGTGGAACATGATTTACAGTCTTTTAAAGAAAATTTGTTCAATAATTCTTTAACATATTTTGATTGATGTATAAAAGTTCCATTTGTTTGTTGCTTGATCTACAGTCCTAGAAAGTACTGCAGTTCTCCCATGGTACTCATCTCAAATTTTGATTGCATGAGTTTCTTAAAATCATCACACAGTTTTGTGTTTGTTGAACCAAAAATGATATCATCAACATAAATTTGAACAAGTAAGACATGATTTCCAACATGTTTAATGAAAAGAGTTTTATCAATGGCACCTCTTGTAAAGTTATTTTTGAGTAAAAAGGTGGAGAGTGTATCATACCAGGCTCTTGGAGCCTGTTTGAGCCCATAAAGAGCTTTGTCCAGTCTGTACACCCACTCAGGATGAGAAGGATCCTCAAACCCAGGTGGCTGACAGACATACACCTCCTCTTTTATTTTTCCATACAAAAATGCACTTTTCACATCCATTTGATAAACTTTAATTTTGTTGGAAATGGCATAGGCCAGAAATAACCTGATGGCCTCAAGCCTTGCAACTGGAGCAAAGGTTTCATCATAGTCAATTCCCTCTTCTTGAGAGTACCCTTGAACTACCAGTCTTGCCTTGTTCTTGATTATCATACCAGCTTCATCTTGTTTGTTCCTGAAAACCCATCTTGTGCCAATTGGTTGCTTGTTTGGAGGTAAGGGACAGATTTCCCAGACCTGTTGCTTGTTGAACTGAAGCAGTTCATCTTGCATAGCTTGCACCCAATTATTGTCTTTGAGGGCTTCCTGGTACTTCTTTGGTTCCAACTATGAAATAAAGGCTGAAAATAGGCAAAAGTTGGAGAGCTGGTTTCTGGTAAGAACACCTGAAGCTATATCACCCATGACTTGATCAAGTGGATGATCTCTGTGTTCAATCAGTTGTTGTAAACCACTGGCAGGTGTAGGTGGCTCTTGTTCTTCAAACAAACTACTGAGGTCTATAATATCTGGTTCAGCAGTTTTAGCTTCTTCAGTAGTTGCAGGTGCTGAAGCAGATGTTTGAGTTTGGCCTTCAGTATTTGTTGGATCAGAAGTTTGTGAAACTTCTGATGGTGTTGAAGTTGACTTAATGACTGTTTGAGGAGTCCATGGTGTAGGATCCTCATCTTCAAACCTTTGATCACCATAATAAGTAGGTTTGGAAGGAGTAACAGTCTTTTCAGGTCCAAAGTGGAAGTTGTCAAGGTCAAAGAGTTCAGCAGGATGTGCTGGAATAAGAGTGTGTTTTGACTCATTGAACTTGACATTCAATGTTTCTTCTACTATCCTGGTGTGAGAATTAAAAACCTTGTAGGCTTTTCTAGTTGAAGAGTAACCAAGAAAGTAACCTGAGTCAACTTTGGCAGCAAACTTTGAAATAGATTCCTTGATGTTCAAGATGAAACATTGACACCCAAAAGCCCTGAAAAAGGAGATAAGGGGCTTCATGCCATGAAGAACTTCATAGGCAGTCTTGGAATGTCTCTTGACCACAAGAACTCTATTCTGAACATAACATGATGTGTTAACTGCTTCTGCCCAAAAGTACAAGGGCAGTCCAGAATCAGCTAACATTGTTCTTGCTCCTTCTATTAATGTTCTGTTCTTCCTTTCTACTACACCATTTTGTTCAGGAGTTCTGGGAACACTGTATTGTCTAATAATCCCTTTAGACAAACAGAATTCATCCAGAGTTTTGTTCCTGAACTCTGTCCCATTATCACTTCTAATGGTTTTGACAGGTAGAGAATATTGTTTCTCCACTTGTAGAATGAAGAACTTGATGATTTCAGCAGCCTCATCCTTGGAGAATAAGAAGAATACCCATGTGAATCTTGAGTAGTCATCAATGATGACTAAGCAGTACTTCTTCTTACCAAGGCTCATAATCTTGACAGGTCCAAATAAGTCCATATGGAGTAGTTGAAGACATGCAGTTGTTTTTTATTCTTCAATAGACTTATAGGAGGACTTATGTTGTTTTCCCTTTAAACAGGATACACAGTGTTCTTGACACTGGTATACTTTCAAAGGTAGACCTCTGACCAAGCCCATTTTTGTGACTTTATTTATGGTTTTAAAGTTCACATGGCCAAGTCTCCTGTGCCAGAGATCTGTTTCTGAAGTTGATGCCTTGAGAAGAAACAGGCAGTGTTGTTCAATACTTTGTCTTTCTCAATGTCCACTGCATAGACATTGCCACATCTTTTGGCAATCAGCAAAGTATGATCTTCAATGATCTTCTCTATCAACTTCTGGCCTTCTGGTGAGATGATCTTGCATGCTGTCTTTGTGAAAAAGGAAGAATATCCTTTATCACACATTTGTGACACACTCAGCAAGTTGTATTCAAGGTTTTCCACCAGATTGACCTTGTCAAACTGTATTTTGCCAGAGGAGACATTGCCATGTCCTAGCACATATCCCTTAGCATTGTTCCCAAAGGATACAGATCCTTCTCTTTGGCTGATAAAGTTGTTTATCAGGTATCTGCATCCAGTCATGTGCATAGAGCCTCCACTATCAACATACCATATGCTGTTTAAGCCCCTGGAAACTCTCTGCACATAAAAGCAAATTAGTTAGATCTAGGAACCCAAGCCTGTTTGGCTTTGGGTTTGCTCTTGAGAACAGTTACAGTTTGTTCTTGACCAGGTTGAGAAATCCATGTCTTTTTGGCAATGGATTTTTCATTAAGAACCATGGTGGTATCCTTTTTAGGACCACCATCAACCTTGGTCATCAGTAGTTGTACCATGTTCATTAGATTTTGTATCTCAGCAGTTTGTGAAACTGCTGATGATTCAGGTCTAACTACTGACAAGGAATTTTGAGAAAAAGATTTTGGTTGAGATTTTATCTTTTTCTGAGAAAAGGTGTTTTCAGGTTGTTGTTTCTTGGGTTTAAAGATTTTTTCATAATCATTTCTGATTTGATTTCCCACAACCTGTTGTTTAATTTTTTGATTGAACTGAATTCCTTTTCTGTATCTACAAAATTCAGTTTTGTGGTTGAACAGACCACAAATTTCACACTCTTTTGCCTTTTGTTTTTGATCTAAAGGCAAATTTCTGACATTAGTGTAAAGATTTTGCTCATCAGTAGTTTTCAGGATCTCAACTCCTGATGTAGATGAAACTACTGATGGCTTGATGTCAGATTTTGTTAATACTTCTGAAGTACTTTCTTTGAAAATGCCAGGATTTCTATTTAGAAAGTTTTCATGGAAAGATGTGCAGTCTTTTCCTTCAGAAGTTTCATTTGAAACAATTCTTCTCCCATCTTCAGTAGTTTTGGGAGAGAAATCTGTTGGTGTTTCAACATGATGGTATCCTATGCCAAACTTAACATTTGAAGCACTTTGTTTGTTTAGAAATAATTGATACCCCTTACAAGATTCCACCCATTTTTCACATGTGATCCTGGTGTCAGCAAACTCTTGTCTGACATCTCCCAGGTCATTTAGCATGATTTTAATTTGTGCTTGGGTTTCAATAGCTGAGTCAGTTAATTTAGAAACTTCTTTTGTTTTAGCACACAGTTTTCTTTCTAAATCACATTTTATCTGTGTGTATTTTCTTTCTAAATCATTGGCTTTACCTTGTAAGTGCACATTTGTCTCTCTTATGAGAGCAAAAGTTTCTTTGCAAGAATTTGAGCAAAGTTTTGTCAAAGATTCTTTTGATACCTGTGACAATGCAGATTTTGAAGTACAGCCTTCAAATGCCATTAAGGCAAAGTTCTTTCTGCCATTGTCTGGTTCTCCCCAGTTGATGTCAAACACTTTGTTGTCTGCATCAGGATTGCACTCTGTGGTGTCAAAAGGGAGACTGCTCCAGTCAATATACCCTGAGGTGAAAAGACTTTGTTGAGAGGGTTGTTGAGGTTGTGAAGGATGTTGAGCAGCTGGAAAGGGAGGGATTGATTGTTGGCTCTGCATCTGTTGAGCAGGCACTTGAACATATTGTACTTGTGGCATGTATTGCTGTTGAGGAGCTTGTGCCTGTACAAAATGAGCACTCCCTTGAGTTCCATTATTCCTATTATAATTGGGGTTATAGTTATTTCCAGATTGTGATTGGTTAAAGCTAGAGCTTCTACACTCTCTAGCAAAGTGTCCCAACTTCTGACACTTGTGACATCTCAATTTAGATTTGTCAAAACCAATTTTTGTATTACTGGTCAATCCTGGAAATTTCCTTCCTGACCTTTTATAAAACTTGTTAGTTTTAATGCTTAGCATGGCCAGTTGGTGTAAAATGTCCATTTCTTCTAAGTCATCACTGCTAAAGTTTTTCAAATCATCCATGATAAAACATAGATTATCAGCAGTTTGACTTTGGTCATTATTGTCATAACCTGGGAAAGATCTTTCTGATGAGATCCCAGTTGTTATGTCAATATTGTCATAAGATCCATAGGAACAAGTTGGTGAATCTTGTCCCAAAAGTGCTGTACTACCTGGTAGGTAGTCATCAGCAGTTTTACCAGATGATTGTAATTTCTTCTTTTGATCAATTTCTCTCTCAAAAGTAAGTAATCTCCCATGGAGTTTTGTAAGAGTGAGGGAGCTAAAATCTGGTGAGGATCTTAAAACAATGGAGTATGTTTCCCATTTGTCTGGTAAAGACCTTAAAAATCTATGTAGCATAGACACTGTTGTATAGGTCTGACCATTTAACTTTAGCTCAGATATTAATGAGGAGAATCTTTCAAATTGTTGAGTTAAAGTTTCCCCATTAATATGAGCAAATGTCTCATATTGTTGAGCTAAAATCTCTCTGGTGTTGGCAATCACCTCTTCAGTTCCTCCAAACTGTTCTTTAAGACAATCCCAGAGTTCTTTGGCACTTTCACAATGTAAAAGGCCAGAGTATATCTCATTTGGGAGAGCCATTGCCAACATAGAGAATGCTTTTGCATCTAGCTCAAGTTTTAGGAAATCATCATCTGTATATTCTTTAGGGTCCTTAGGGACCTTAACATTAGTTTCAAGATTGACATTTACTGGTTTGTGAGGACCATATATCACAGATCTCCAACAACCTGTGTTGGTTTGTGACAAGGTATGTGCCATTCTCTTTTGCCATATGTTGTATTCATTTCTTACAAGCATGGCAGGTTTAGTGGCAGAACCAGTATTATGTGGATCCATTTTAAAGAGTATAGATTTGTCAGATGACTCTTTTAAGTGATAGATGTTGATAAAAAGTGAACTTTTGATCTTTTTATTGAGTATCAATAAGAGCTTTGTGTCTGATTCTCAATTTGTTAGATTGATATGTGATCAGATAAACCAATGCTCTGATACCAATTGTTGGGATCAGTTTGCTCTTTTTGCTAAGTAAGAACTTGCTATCTTGACACTTAAGTGTTTAGCAAGCCCTTGTATATCAGATTATAAGCACATCGGAATGTATAAGTTAAAGCAACACTTTTTATACTAAGGAAGAGTTATTACTCCCCTTGATGATTGAAACTAATAAATGACAAGTATTTATTATGAATCCAAGCAGTAAATGAGAATTAGATACTTAGACAGATTCACAATAAATACTGAAATGGAATAGAACAGTGAGAGTGTTTGAAGGATTTTTCTATTAAAATCAATGTCTAAAATAGAAGGTTGAAGCCTCCTATTTATAGACGTTTACATACATGTATCTTGCCCAAAAAGCAAGTATAGAAACATCAGAAACAAGTTGCACAAGTTGCAACATTGAAACTAACAAATACAGCTAAAAGTAATAATAAACAATAAACTACTGATGCAAAAAGCGGTGGAAAATATCTGATGCTAAGTGCTGATGAATGACAAACTACTGATGAGTAGTTTGTCTTCAGTACTTCTGAAGTGAACTTGTCTGGTTTGGACTTTAGAACTTCTGATGAAGTTTCTTCTTCAGCACTTCTCATATCTTCTCTTCAGCAGTTCTTTGTTTTCTTTTCAGTACTTCTATACTTAGCCAAAATGACAGAAGTGAATTAGACTAAGGTTTCCAAAAGTGGTTTCACCAATCCTCTTTGTCCTAACAGTAAATATTACATAGGTAATTTTCAGTTTTGTTACAGTTGGTTTGAAAATGATATATTAGGTCCGTAAATAATGAATACTTAAAAGCTTAAATATACTTAGGGGTTGTTTGGTTGATTAAGTGCTTAATCATTAAGAGGTCTGAATGGTTAAGAGGCTCTGAATGATTAAGTGCTTAATGGTTGAGCTATGCACCAAGTCAGCAAGTCTGAATGGTTCAGAGCCTCGTTAACAGGCCTTTAATTCAAATTTGAAACATTAAAATCTGATTACTACTTTATGTGATTATGTTTAAATAGTCAGTAAAAACACATGTCCACACACCCTAAGTGCGTGTTCGTTTTATATGCTGTAATGTGAAGCTGATTGGTCTGTGATGTGTGTATGCCCTCATGGATGTTGTGCATTCATCTTAATATATGATATGTTTTTTACATTTGTTTTTGTGACTGCAGACTGCTATGAATTTGGGACATAATAATAATAGTAATAATACTCCAAATCCAGTTAATTCCACACACCCTTACCATAATTCAACAACAATTCCATTATCTTCCCGTGACGTACCTTCACCGGTTGTCAACAATCCACTATTGCAGATCCCCTCATCCGCCACACCAACGCCACATAATGACAGTGTTGACTAGGTCAACAGTACCAACCACTTAACCAGTCTCATTAAACCTCTTTCCTTTTTTACACCATCTTCTTCATCTTCTGCTACAATAATAAGACAGCCTTCGGCGCCCGTGCCAATTTTCGCCCTTCAACCACCACTGAATGTACCAAGAAGTGTTGGTATTCCCTTGCTTTAGCCATTCCCTCCACCCACACCACCGGCATCACTCACACCTACCGCCGCTTCTGGTCCATATCATGGACCGTTGACTAGGGAAAGGTTAGAGATGCTTTTGTAATGCTTGCACATGTATTAAAGTTTACTTTATTTAAAGGCGCAAAAGAGGCTGGTCAGGTCGGGTTGGGTTGGTAACATGTCAAATGGGTTGCGACTAAGAAATGGTCGGTTTAGGGAAACTGACATGACTTTTACATTGTATGTTGATTTCAAATTACCGATATGTTAAATTGAGATTTAAAAATATTAAGATGTAACATTAGAATTTAGAAATGTCAAAACTAACGGATTAGAAGTATTATATGCTTACGATCTCTTCTGGATTGTCTTGTTACAAAAAGCGCTTAACCGAATCAAACCCTTTTAACCCATAAGAAGAAGGATAAATTTTGTGTCACAACTGTTTATTGATACCCCTTTTACAGTAGTAAAAAGCCTGATAATTATATGTAGTTATTGTATGTTATGATTTTGGAATTGCTTTTTTGAATATGCAGGATAACGAGTTTATCGACATGTTCTACCATGCTTTGCTTAAAGTACACCAGTCGTAACAGAGGAAAAAACTTCCAGAAGCATTGTTTGTAGATTTGGAAGACTTTTTTTGTTGGAACGCTAAGGTCTTATTGTGGTTATATTGTTGGAATTTCAAGTGTTATATATAAGAAAACAATCTTTAATTTTTTTTTATTTTATGGTTGATAGCACCTAATTGCAAGGAAATTTACAATTAGTATACCTGGCTATTTGCAATGCAAGTTCAGGTTCATTTACAATGAAAAACAAAGACCTTATAAATGTGAAGGCTTCTAAAAGGCTTTTAAAAACATTTTTTGTATCACTTATAAATGGGAGTCTTTTAAAAACAATTTATTTTGTATCACTTATTGCTCTCGTCCATGTTGGATGGCGGATTATATTCATTCTATTGATGTTTCGACTAAACATTTTTTATTTTTTATTCCGTTTCGTCAAGTCGGGATGTAAAATATATTATTTTATTAAACTAGAATAAACAAATTAGCTATGTTAAACTCATTTATGTGCACACTGTCTTCTTATGTAATTATCCTATATATTTATTTATCCTATATATTTATTTAGCAAGTTTCATGAATAGTGTTTTTTTTAGTATTTCAAATTTAGATAAAATCTTGCTCAAAAGTTATATTAAATAAACAAAACATGTGCTCCATATCTGTATAGATTGTAACAAAATTATGTAGTTATAGAGGTATAATACGAAAAATTAAAACATAGATTTTCTAACTATATATCTTATTTAAACACGTTTTTCTTTTACACTTATTTCTTTTGTAAATTTTATATATTTAAACAGAATGTAAAGAATGTGGTGTTTGACACCAGATCATGTTTAGCAAATGATTCTTATGTTCAAGATACTTGTGATGAATGTTAACAATGAAAGTGTGACTAGGAAGCTAATTTAACACTTATTCATGTTCTAGAATTTATTTGGACTAGTCCGATAATGTTGTGGTGTCAAAGAGCCAACAATACTCGCTGAAAGCCTGAAAGATGTTAGCCATCACTGATCATTAGCAATATCAATTCTTTATTCGAATGTAATAGATTTTATAAGGTTAGATGTATTATCAAAAGATTCAAAAACCGTACTGCCTTAGGAGTGAGGGATCCAAACGTATCGAAAGCAAAAGGTACAAACACGTGTTTATTCTCCGAACAAGCCACTTCGTGCTTTGCAACCTTCTTGGACTCCGTTCTCAAAACCGCTTGCCCCGACACAAACCCGCCGTCTGCAAACCTACAAGGGGGATACCCAGGTAAGGTCGACACAAGCATGTTTGCCGCCTACCCAACCAAACACCAGAACATCCATTGGGCGCAAGGTGAACCTCCCTTCGTTCGGGTCAGTTGAAAAGCTTATCCAGGCAGGCCTTTTTACAAATGGGGCAAGGCTCATCCGCGGCAAAAAGAGGGATCATGAGTTGATATTTAAGGACAGCCGATACTCCACCGCCGACATACGCTGCCCAAGCCCTTCAATAGGAACGACAGTAAAAAAATCTTGAGCATGAACACCTTGAAGGCATTCAAGCACCACTTTCTATCGTCGGGACATATCAAACTTCTCTCCTAAGGTCTGCAGATGCTTACTATAAAAGGCACTCGCCAAGGTTTGGGCTTTCTTGGGGGCTATGTCCATCTTAGTAAAACTGTCAAGATCAAGCTCAGGGAGAGCTCTTTGAATGTTGTCGAATGCTAGCTCATAATCAGAGTCCGCTCCAACCACACCACTGCCCCTCATGATGTGGTCTTGCAACTTCCACGACTAAGTCCCGGAAGCCATGAAAGTATACGTCGACACGTGCTCTGCTGAGAAAAAGGCCAAGGCCCCCCGAACGCATAGGCAAAGACGCCAACCTCCATTGGAAATCCCCAAAGTGCGCCCCCACACTATAATGTCTTCAATTGCGCCCCGGATCCCATTACATGAAGGTCAGAAATTTCCGTCTTATTAATGTTAAGCGCAAGCCCTAAAGATGGTCTCTTAGACCGAATAATATGTAACGCCCTGGCCACCTCCTTTGCGTCTCCAATAATCATCATACCATCATTCAGGTACTAGGCATGGAAGGAAGTGTAGTTGGTTTAAAACCAAGGCAAAAAGGAGGGCCCAAGGGGGTCTCTCTGCTACGGCCTTCTTAAATTTGATAATACCGGCAACCAACGACCCACCCGCAAAAAACTGAAACCAAAAGTATCCATGACTGACCTGACCCGACCCGACCCGACCCGATAATAATAAACCAGTTTTGTATTCTGATTCTATCCCTCATCCTTCAACACCACAAGCTTTCTCCTCACCGACGTGGCTCTTCAGCCGATCACTCCCTTCCCTTTATCCTGTCTCCGAACCCTTACCACCATCTCTCACCGACGAAACATTATTATTATTATTATTATTTTTATATTCTTCTTATTAATCATACGATCAATGAACAGTTCTCAACCACACGCTCTTCCCTCTGTCTGCTGCTCCCGTTCCAATTCCCTTACAGCAAAGTATGTACTCGATTGAATAATCATCTCGATAATTATTCAATTACACACTGTGCGCATCTATTTTTTGCTGTTATTATTTGTTGTGTTGTTTTACGTTTCCAGTTTCCGTTGATTAGCTGATAATTTAGTGGAAAGAAATTGTAGCGATTGTATTGTTTGTTAGTAATTTGTTTTAGGTATTTGACTCTGATTTTAAGTATATAATTGGTTTCCTTCAGTTGAGTTATCATTTCTATAGTTACACAATGTGCGCGTCTGTTTTTAGGTGCAATTGCTTGTTGTGGCTGTTTTTAGTTTCCGGTTCCGTTGATTAGCTGATAATTAAGTGGAAATTGTAACGGTTGTATTGTTTTGTTTGGTTTGAATGATTTTGATGTAGGTCAGTAGGTGTTTGATGTTGATAACTTAAAGTATGTAATCAATTTCCTTCAATTGAGTAATCATCTCTATAATTACACACTGTTCGCGTCTGTTTTTAGCTGTAATTGTCTGTTGTGTTGTTTTTTGTTTCCGGTTCCGTTGATTTTCTGATGATTAAGTGGAAATTGTAGCGATTGTGTTTGTTTGTTCGGAATGATTTGATGTAGGTGTGTTTGATGTTATTAGCTTAAAATATGTAATCGATCTCTTTTGTTTCATTAATCATCTCGTTGATTTCACACTGTGTACATGTATACATCTTTAATTGTTTGTTGTGGTGTTCTTTTCGTATCCAGTTCTGTTGATTAGCAGATGATTATGTGTAGATTGTAATGTTTGATGTTATTAACTTGAAGTGCTAAGTTATGAATTGTTGATCTAAGTATTAATTCGATTTCCTTCAGTTGACTAATCATCTCTTTAATTTCACACTGTGCACATCTATTTAGTTGTAACTGCTTGTTGAGTTATTACTCAGTTTCAATTCTGTTGATTAGCAGATGATTAAGTGGAATTATGAAGTGATTGATTTTTTTTTACTGAATGATTTTGATGTAGGTGTTTCATGTTCATAACTTAAAGTGCTTAAAATTGAATTGTTGATATGGTTAGTTACAGACTAGTAGTTTGCTGTAGTTGCTTGTTGAGTTGTTTCTCAGTTTCAATACAGTTGATGTAATTATGTGGAAATTGTAGCGATTGTATTGTTTGGTCTGAATGATTTTGATGTTAACTTAAAAGTGCTTAAAATTGAATTGTTGATATAGTTAGTTATGGACTAGTAGTTGGATGATTGGATCATGGAGATGTTTTGTAGGTAGGTTTTTGTTTGGTAATGGTTGAGTTAACCTTGCTAGCTATCTTTGATCTTAAGCATGTAATCGATTTCCTTCAGTTGAGTAATCATCTTTTTAATTTCAAACTATGCATGTCTATATAGTTGTAATTGGTTGCTGAGTTGATTTTTGATTCCAATTCTGTCAAGTAGCAGATAACTATAAGGGTCTGTTTGGTTCAAAGAATCCTTTGGAATTGAAATGGAATTGGAATTACTTCCCTTGAAGTCCAATGTTTGGTTGGCATATGATGGAATTGTAATTTGAATATATTCCACCATTTTTTGGAATGTAAGAATCCTTCACCACACTGGTGGAATTTCAACTTTCCAATGGAATGTTAGCCAATTATCAAAAATATCATCTATATCATCATCCTCAACCTCCGGTTTATCTTCATATCATAGATGAAGCTTTGAACAAAAGACCAAAATCCAAAAACATAAACCAACATAAAAAATTAACATAAACAGATAAAGCTTTTAACAAACATCTAAAATCTATCGAAACATGAACATAAAGCAAAATCCAAAAATCAGGAATCAAAATCATACCTGAAGAAAATCAAAACATAAACGGAAATCAAAATCCAATAACCGCACCAGAAGAAGATCAAACAGAATTTAGGGCTCCATAATCAAAATTAAATCATATGAAGAAACGATGAAGATATGATGAAGCTTCGAACAAGACCTTATCCCCAATGAAGAAAATGAAAAAAAAAAATCATCAATCAAAAGGTATACGAAACCTAAATCGAAGAACCCCAAATTGATAAACCTAAATCAATTAAACCCATAAATTGAAACATAAATCGAAATACAATTACAGAAATCAAATGAGCCTAGAGCCTTCTTGATTTCATGTGTTTAAACTCAAAAGTTGAAAATCTTCATTATCATTCTTGAACTTCGATGAAGATGATGTACATATGACACAATACAAGGGTAATTTTTTTTTTTTACAGGGGTGGGGTGGAGAAATATTTAAAAGGGTAATTTTGTATTTTTTACATTCCAATTCCATTTACAAATTTACCAACCAAACACAATACAAATTTTGGTTGGAATTGATTCCAATCACATCATATTCCAATCCCTTTCAAGATTCCGATTCCTTCCAAAAGAATTCCACGAACCAAACGACCATGGAATTTTCACGGGTCGATACGCACAGGGCCTAGTATCCATCGTTTACGGCTAGGACTACTAGACCCCTAAGTGGAATTTTGAAGCGATCGAACTCTTTGTGCTACATGATTTTGATCTGGGTGTTGGATGTTAATAACTTAAAGTGATTGAAATTGAAGTGTTAATTTCTTTAGTTGCACATTAGCAGTTGGATAATTGGATCATGGAAATGTTTCTTAGGTAGCATTTTGTTTGTTAAGGGTTGAGTAAACCCTGCTAGCTATCTTTGATCTTAACTTTATCCAAATATACCTTTGTTAGGTATTTTACTTAGGTAATTGATAGTGATATTGGATCCTTAGTGGAAGTGAGAAGAACATAATTGAATGTCAAACATAGAGCTACTGAATCATGATTTGTTTTTAGTGATCATTGTTTCACCACAATATCTTTCAAAGAGAGTTAGTGTTGTGATATGATAAAGATAAACCTTAACTTTCTAATACTGCATACATGATGCAGATCTCTGAATCCATTGGTTTCGTTTAAACATTCCAGAACCTGCTTTTATCGCAAAAGGGTTTACTCAAGGAAAAGATTCCGGATAAATCTTTGTTTATTAGAAGATGGGACTCCCGGTCTCAATTCCACATCAGTAGATTCTCAGTTATCCTGTTTGACTCATTACAAGTCAAGAAGAACAAGACGCATTTTGCCATTTGCTTCTGCTGATGACGGTGTGACAGTCAATGGTAGTTCGCAAATAAGTAGTGGGGATGTTGATAAGTTGAGGGTCAAGCTTGACGAGTCATTGCAAAACGAAGAATATAATAGTGCACTTATACAATCATTGCATGATGCTGCAAGGGTATATGAGCTGGCCATAAAAGAGCAGGGCTCTGCATCCAAGTTATCATGGTTCTCAACTGCTTGGCTTGGTATAGACCAAAATGCTTGGGTGAAGGCTTTATCTTATCAGGTTAGTTGCTAATGTTCTTGCTAGAGACAAATAGGCATTTGCATAAATGAACGTGTGTATAATTTTTATGTGTTTTAGATTGGCATATGTTTATATCAGTCTTATGGGCTTATGGCACATCTCCTTTTCCCATATCTTGTCAAACAATATTGTTCTCGATAAAGTTTTGATTGCTGATTTTAAGCGTAGGTTTCGTGCTGAACAAATAGAACATTAAAAATGAGTTACTCAAAGAAGTTAAGTATGTGCAAATATTTTGATTTTGAACATGACATATTAGGCATCAGTAGATCATCTATGATTGTGTAATCCAATTTCTGAATCAGAATGTGCCGTATATTGTCCTTTGTACTCTGTAGAAGATGTAGACGTTAACATCATAAGACCATCACCGGTGATGAACCGCTATCCAAACAATTGTGGATTTTTTCACGTGTGAAGCTATGATGTTAAGTCCAAGGGTCAATAGAGAAGTAACCACAATACACTGAAATAAAATTAAGGAACTGACCAATTTAAACAACAGTATGTTATCGAACATACTTATGATGATACAAAATTCTTGTGTACAAGGACTAACGTTACAGGCCCTTAGGAGCTTTGGCGTACAGGGACATGGGTCACCCTTTATTGATGCTTTTTAATAAAAATTACTTGACATGTTATATATATGCTTTAACCGTCTCTGAAAATGGGTTTATCGTCAAATCTGGAGTCTTACTGGAAATGCTGCAGAAAATGTTGCAACATTCTGTTAGGACAATTTTGTTCCCAGACAAACAAATGACCGCTACTAGATGGGAGTTCTAGCATAGGTTATTGTCCTAATCCGAGATTAATAAGTGTTGTGCATTGTTTTTGTGCTAAATTGCTAATTGTATTTCCATACTTGTAATGTCTGTGTTTGCTGTGTGATTTGCCCAACATGCATGCCATATGATCGAAAAATGTAAAGACGTGGCTAGAAAGGTTGAAAGATGTCTACCTTGCATATGAAAAGACATGATCATTATTACCGTCCATATCCATGAAAAATAGGAAAACATGCTTTGAACTTCTGAAGTGGAGAAAAGATCTATTTAAACTTGAAACCAGCTTTAAATCTTCCAAATTCACAATTATAATCTGTTGTCTGAGCCTCTGAGGTGCTCAGTTATGGTATTCCTCATGGGTTCTATCAACTTAGGAACTAAAGCTAATAATTTCTAAATACTTCAGGCCTCAGTGTATTCATTACTGTTAGCAGCATGTGAGATATCATCTCGTGGAGACAGAAGAGACCGAGACATCAATGTTTTTGTGCAAAGGAGGTAATGCATTTGAGTCTTCTTTTATAGTTTTATTACTTCATTTGATATCTCCTGTCTGCATGAGGAAATAAAAGATAAGCCATCTTTATTGTGTTGCATATAAAGTCAATAAAGATGTCTGTGTGTAAGTCAGTTTAGTTTACAATCTGCATTCATCAAACAATGGAAGTTAATAATACAGGATAGGTGGGATTAAACCTCTTAAGTCATTATCAATGGATATCTCAGTTTGATAAAGTAGTATATGGACCATAGTTGTTAATAGCGATCGCGAATAGCGTCGCGTATCGGCTATCCATCGCTATCTTGTGTTTAGCGGGGCAATAGCGATTAAATAGAGATTTCCGGCGACAATTCTGGCGACGTTGCTGTAATTTTTTTTGCCAGAAACAAGGAGGAAGATGAATAGCGGTTGTGTGCAATTGTGCTTCTCTGTTTTCAGCCTTTTTAGGGTTAAAAACTTAACTATTTTTACATTTAACCCCTCTATCTTTCATTTGTTTACATATAGTGCCTAAGACTTCTAAATTTTACATAGAAAGTATAAAATTAGCATAAAATTAGTTTGTGTATATAAACATTTGGTCCTTATACTTGTAAATTTGTACATAAAAATATTTTTAAATATTTTAATACCTTACCGCTATTCCGCTAAATACGAAATAGCGGGCGCTATTTCGTCTCCATCGCTACATAGCAATATAGCATATCGGTGGCTTGTCGTTATTGACCGCTATTCGCTATCGACAACCATGATATGGACAGTTTGACTTAGGTTGGTGTTGCGATGTTGCACTCTAAGCTCCAACTGTATCATCTAGCAAACCAGCATGAGTGGCATTGGTATGCCAGATATCATGAGTTTTTAATTTTTTTCTACTGAATATTAAATAAGCTATTCAAATATGATTCAAAAGGAATTCATTTTATTCCTATTCCCCCCTTCTTTCTGTAGTTTGTTAATCTTACCTTTTTTAAATGACATTCTTGATTTCATTTGGGATAGGTAGATTCTCCGAAAGTGTCCACGTTGTATGTGTTTTCTTCTGTTTATCATAAGTATTCCCAAATCAACTTTCATAATCTAATTATAAATTTTATGCAGTCTGTCACGGCATTCTGCTCCCTTAGAAAGTGTAATCCGGGATGCACTATTGGACAAGCAGCCAGAACTCTATGACTGGTTTTGGTCTGAGCAATTGCCATCTGTGGTGTCCAGTTTTGTCAATTATTTTGAGAAAGATCAACGATTTGCGGCTGCTACTGGAGTGTAAGTAGTCACCTCATATATGCAGTGAAAGTTTCGGTTGTACATTAGGGGTGGGAAGATATGCGGATTGGGTAACAGCCTGAAATGGGTACTTTCATAGTATGGGTCAAAAAGGGTTGGCTGGGTTAGGTTGACCAGCAACAACATTTTATCTTCCAATCTTTAGGACTACTACATAAATAAGGTTAGGTCATTAATATGATTATGGGGAACATTTAAATTTGTTGTTACATTCCTTTTTATATTTATTTAGTAAACGATTCAGGAAGCTGTATGCAATAAAAAACACTTTGGGAAAATTTCAACCAGTTTGACCCACTCTCTTTTTAAATAAAATTCTGATTCGACCCATTTTAGATAAAAGATGATCCAATTAATCCATTCGCAAGCAAACATATAGAAATTACCCCCTCTATTTTACATCACGCTAACTTGGTTCTTTCTCTAGGCTCAGAAAAGGCACGTCCTTGAGTTCAGGGGATGCAAGTGATAAATCGTTGCTCCTGTTTGCCTTGAGTTGCATTGCTGCAATAACAAAACTGGGCCCTACAAAAGTTGCTTGCACACAATTTTACTCTGTTCTTCCTGAGTTAACTGGTAGATTGATGAGCATGCTGGTTGAGTTTGTTCCTATACGCTCCGCTTATAGTTCCATTAAAGAAATTGGTCTGCGCAGAGAATTTTTGGTCCACTTTGGACCTCGAGCTGCAGCATGCAGAGTGAAAGATGATCAAGGCACTGAAGAAGTTTTATTTTGGGTTAGTCTTGTACAAGAGCAGTTACAACGGGCTATTGATAGAGAGAGAATATGGTCACGATTGACAACCAGTGAAAGTATTGAGGTAAAAAACGCAGGGTTTTATGTTTCTCCAGAATCATAAAACCATCTACAACTCTACAAGCCGTTCATGCTATTAGTTGTTATGTTGTTCATCTCGTAACTTGTGGTCATTATTTCACTTATTTGTAAAAATAGTTTTTCTTTGAAATGTTGTTACTATTTTAAACGTTATCCATTATTTATTTTAATCAGTTTTCAGCATGAATTTCATAATTAGTTGTGTTACATATTTTAACTTGATTATTACGCCTGTAGGTTTTAGATAAAGATTTGACGATTTTTGGATTCTTCATTGCTTTGGGAAGGATGACTCAGTCATTTCTATCTGCAAATAACTTTGAGTCAGTACCTAAACCCATTGAAGGATTGATCAGGTAAAGTTTTTGGATGACATATTTGAATTTGCATAATCCGAATATACATCTAATTATTATCCGTCTTCAAAGCAGGTATCTTATTGGTGGCAGTGTCCTATACTATCCTCAACTTTCATCAATAAGCTCTTATCAACTGTATGTAGAGGTTAGCATATTTGGATTAATATATCATATTATCATGTAGAAAGTTAAATTTGAAAAATTCTTAAACTTGAAAACATGTTGTAGGTTGTATGTGAAGAGTTGGATTGGCTTCCATTCTACCCAGGAAACGTTGATACTCAAAACCGCTCACATGACCATAAAAGTAAAAAAGGTCCTCCAAATGAGGAAGCTGTTCCTATTGTTTTAGATGTCTGTTCACACTGGATTCAGAGCTTCATTAAATATAGTAAATGGCTTGAGAACCCTTCTAATGTAAAGGCTGCAAGATTCCTTTCTAGAGGGTATGCCATCTATTTTTGAAGATATAAAATAAAATTGTGCTCTTCGTGAGGTGATTTAACTCACATTTTTCTTATTTCAGGCATAAGATCTTACAAGAGTCTATGGAAGAATTAGGCATACCCAAGTAAGTACAATGCCATGTGTCCAATCTCTGCACTATATCTATAGATAATTACTATTCTGTGGTGATTTTTAAAATCATATCGCCTGGGTATGCTACTAGGCAGGAAATCTATATGTGGAAACTTGACAAAAGACAAATATCATGTTCTCTTTCATTAATGATCAAACATGTAAATATACATAGGAAACCAATTCTAATTGCAATCTAATCCTAATATATCCTAATCTGAGATTATATTAAGGAATAAAGTAGTGATTTCTCCTTAACTAGTACTTATCTAGATTCTATATGTCTGACTAATGTATCTGAAAAACAACCTAATAATAAAAACTCTAATAACTTGGAAACTGAACGGCAATGCTGTCTTTCGAACATAAAATACATTTTACGTTGAGTTATGTTCCCCTAATTTAAAGACCTATTATTTACAAGATATGAAAATGTTAATGCAGGACACTGATGATTGAAAGCAGTACCACAAATGATTTTGAGCTGAGTCGTTCGGGTGGTTATGATCCATTGAAGAGAGAACTAGATTCTTTTGACAAGGTATCTTCATCTTTACTAAATCAAGTTAAAAGTTTTCATTTGTCAATATGCTTTGGCTTCAGTGTGATTAATGTTTTTTTTATCGCCAATTTGATATTTTGAACCTTGGGAATGTAAGATAAATCTTAGTATTGGTTCCCACTATTGGATATCTACACAATATAACCAACACAAAGTAGATGACACTGTTTTAGGATCCAACTAGTCACCAAGTCGGCTCTCTCAAGTTTTCTGGGCAAGAAGGATTAGTGTGTGTGTGTATTTGTATATTATAATACGAAACCAATAGAGAACGTGCATAAGCACTTGTAGGCTATATATAGTGGGGGAGGAAAAGTGGGGCAATTTGGTGGTTACATTACTTCCTTATGTATCACATCTAGAGAGCTGCGACAACCGCATAAACAATAATACCAACACAAACTAGAAACATAAGGCATTTGAGTTCCATCCCCACATTTGAACTATGTGGCCTAGAAGGGTTCTACGATTCTTATATTTAAGCTCTCATTGGAACCCTTCTCTCTATATAAATGTGCGTGTGTGTGTGTGTGTGTAGGTAATTCATAACATAGAAAGGCTTCTTATCATGAGAAGTGAGAAGGATTTTGCGCATCAAATTAAAAGATTTGTATTTTTATTTAAAACAAAAGGTCACATAGTTGAAATTGTGGGGGTGAAAAATGTATTATTTTTATTTTTTCAGTTTTCATGCAACAACTTTCCAAAAACGATGCACAATGGTAAAAAAGTGAAATTGTGCATAGAATTAAAATTTCATTTTGTTATTTTAATTTTTTGGAAAGTCAAGGTCACCGAATGATCATCAAATGGTGGGGATTGGAAAAAAAATATAAAAGGATATTTTATCATGAATTTTAGTCTTCTTTTGATCCTAACTAGCTAAGTATAGACACAAACACATACATACATGTGATATATGATATGTGTGTGTGTGTATAGAAGCTATTGTTGACTTCTTTC
Organism: Ambrosia x helenae; assembly: GCA_030844895.1. NCBI lineage: Eukaryota > Viridiplantae > Streptophyta > Magnoliopsida > Asterales > Asteraceae > Ambrosia > Ambrosia x helenae. The sequence goes on from CM061228.1 coordinate 5,706,507, forward strand.
CATGTGTTGCTTCCCTTTATTTTTCAAATGTAAGATCCAATACTGAAAAATATTACAACAATTTCTAGGAGTTCTTTAGGTCAGTGACATCTACTTTGTTTTTTTGTGCTCCTGATCTCTATCTTTCTTCTTAATTCCATTTTATTGCTGTTTGGCAAAAAAAAAGTCATGATTCCTTTGGTATTAAATTCTAGTCTTGTGGAAATTGATAATACTGTATTTTGTTGTGAACCTGTGATGGCATTTGAATGGCATTTTATTTAGGCACTGGAGAGTGTTGATGAAGCCCTTGTAAGGCTTGAGGAATTACTACAAGAGTTACACGTATCCAGCTCCAGTTCTGGAAAAGAACATTTAAAAGCTGCTTGTTCTGACCTTGAGAAAATACGAAAACTTAAAAAAGAGGCTGAATTTCTCGAGGCATCTTTTAGAGCCAAGGCTGATTCCCTTCAGCAGGTATATATATACATATGCATACATATATACATGCATGTACACACATATACATACACATACACATACACATACACACACATATATATTAAAAATAAAAAAAATACCTTTATAATAATGTTGTCTTATAGAGCAGAACAACCCTAGGAAAATTGTTCTCATGTTTGCAGCTTTGTAAAATAAACAAATATTTGCATAGTTGGCCCAAATTACTGAAAACATTTATACCTGCTAATTGCTATTGATTAGTAGAATGTTCCAAAATTTGCAAGTTGTCGATTATTGAAAAAAAAAAATGTACAAAATATATTAAAGAGTTTATGCTATTTTAATATGAGTATACCAAATGGATACCTTTTAACAATTACAAGACTCGACTTCAACTAAATAGTGTACTAATAAACTTCACAATCAGGATGGGCAAACTTGCTTCATCACACGATTTAAGCGATTGGGGAGTGACTGGCCTTTTTTTATTTATTTATTTATTTTTTTTGCATTATTACGTTTGTGGATATTACGTTTTTGCGAATTGGACTGTTTTTCCTTAAGTTTATTCTCTTGACAGATCCATTACTTAATTCTTGACATGTTACTCTAGCCGGTGAAAAAGTTAATTTTTTGGTTTTAATAACTACTCAATTTCACATTCAAAGTTAAGACTTTAGTATACCCTATTTTCTTGCCACAGACCTATGACTTAAACCATTTATGCAAACTATTTCTGTACATTGACTTGTTTGTACCTAGGGAGATGGTGATGGTCTTTCAGAGTCTTCCGTTAGGAACAAGAGACAATCTGTTGGCAAGAAAAGTGATAGTTCTAATATAGACATGGATATATCCAGCAGGTATTGTCGTTCACCAAAATTAAGACCACTTAGCATAAGATTTATTTTTCATACATTTTAAATTTGATTTATTTTTCTTCTTTCTTATGCTCTATAGTAAACCTAATGGCTTATGGAGCTTTTTGGTACGTCGTCCAAGCCCAACTCCTGACCTCCAATCAGAAACTGTCTACCAAAGTGTATGCCACAGAATTGCATATATGATGATCTATTTTTGTTTTTATTTATGTTTTGCATATAGTACCAACATACATTTTCATCTGTCCTGTTTTACTGATTGTGCTTTTATTTTTTGTACTTCTGAGTCTTGGGTTCTATTTGGGTCATTTTGTAATAAAAAAGTCAAGATGCAAACTTCTGTATAAAAGTGTTCAATTTATGGATGATTTTTTATATAAAGTGGCGAAGATTATTGGTTACAAAATGAACCACAGACAAAACCATCTTCAAATGACCTGGATGCACAAAAATGGGACAATGACTGAAACTAGACTATGGCTAAAACGGAACAATTGAAAAAGTATGTTGGTATTATTTGCAAAAAAAAACTTATTTTTACTTGTATATATGTCTGCCTTGTATAGGTCAGAGCTCCTTTGACCAATATGATATTTTTCTAAGTTTAATTTTTGTAAAGAAAGCTAAGTATTTTTTGTGAGTAGTTGATGGAAAAGCCGTCCATTTGGTCAATTGATGATAATATGCCTTTATGTTCTCTTAAATACCTGTTAGAATTGTTTGTTCTATTTGCTTTAGGTCTTGTTTATCATTTGCGAGAAAAATGTGTTCGGCATGTTGTACTTAAATGGATATATGTCCAAATGTTAATCTTTTTTCCTTTCTCATATTCTTGTTTCCAAACTTTAGTTTTAGGTGAGTAATTAAGTTTGTATGTAACAATATGTTTGAAGCTGCAAATTGTAATTAATCATATTTGTGCAGGAGGATGATACAGGTGTACTGGAATCAGATGAAATCCAGCGGTTTGAATTATTAAGAAATGAGCTGATTGAACTTGAAAGGCGAGTTGAAAGAAGTGCAAAGTGCTCCGCGAGCGAAGAGGTTCTCCTGCAAATTAAAACTATTTTGTCCGTAATGTTTTATCTTTTACTTCACAAGCAACCCATCCACTCACCCAAAAAAATTAAGAGTTCATAAATCCTCAATTGCTCAGGAATATGGTCCAAGGAACAAGAGGGCTTGGTATTTATTACTGTTAAATCATATGACATGTCAAAACGGGTTGGCCGGCCCACAATTCCTTTTGGTTCTTTCTTGAGGTTGTTAAAATAAATAATGTATCTAAGAAGATTACAAAGCTATATTCATAAATCCTCAATTGCTCAGGAACGGATGAATTATGATGTGATGTTTACGATTAACATAAGGGTTTAGTAGTACAATGAGATGTTGTTTGTGTAATAGTTATTCAGCCTATTTTGCTGTTCCTGGAGTCATTTTAGGTTTTTTTCCCTAATATATCAATGTTTTCTTCTCCCTCTGTTTTGAATCTGATCGTTGTAATTGTATACTTGTATTTGTGCATAGGAGGATATCAAAATAGCTGAGAATTCTGCTAATTATTCTAAAGCTTCTGAAGGGGTTCAATTGGTTAAGGTGCAGGAGAAAGAGGATATAATTGGAAAGTCCATAAGTAAATTTAAAGGAACTACCACGGTAAATACTTCTTCCCCACTCAAAAGTTTGATCTTAAATTATGATTTATTTATGAATGGGTCGATCTGGGCTTTGTTAATTTCAAAAGGTTCGAATTAAATTATTTCGCTAAAAGTCTCGAAACGGTTTGAAAGTCACCCATTGTTTTGTTGAAGTTGTGGATAATTATTTTAATAATGCTGTTTTTTTATAGTCGAACACATCGACTAAAAAAATAAAAAACTAAAATTGGACAAAAGTGTTAGCGGTTCAACCTGACCCGGATTGTTTTGACCAGTGCTAAAAATGTTCAGTTTATCCTGTTACCCAATCAGTCTCACCTGCCTATCTTGCCACGTCTGATATCATCGACTTGCTTTATTTGCCTATCTATTTGTTTGATCATATTACGAAAAATGTGACATCCTTTCAACACTAGTGTTACTTCCTCCTATAGACTGATTATAATTCACTCACTGGAATGAAACTAGTGCCCTAAATGTGATTTTTGTGTTGCCAGCAAAGTGAAGCATCTTTCTAAATAGTAGTTGAATAACAAAGAGCTGTATCTAGAGCTGGCAATTTTGACCTGTTTGCTTTGAATTGGTCGAACCAGATCATGTATATAATCCCAAATAAGTGAAAATGGGTCAAAGTAAGACTAGCTAAAAAGAAAGCATGTCAAAACAGGTAAGAAGACGCTCAAAGTGTATATTTTGAATATAAAAAACACATAATTTTGTAATTATATTTGACACTATTTTTTTGATAAAATTAAAAAGTCAGGATAAAGTGTTTCTAACCCATTGGCCATTGCACAACCCATCCAGTTTGCTACTTTTAGTCACTACAACTATTTCAACTACGCAAACATTTAATTTTGAAAATATTTCTTGATTACATTCATATTTCTTTGGTCAACTCTCAATATGCTTGGTGGCTGATGATACTGTCTCTCTATAAGCAGGATGTGTTACAGGGTACTCAACTTCTAGCAATAGATGTTGCTGCAGCTACAGGATTGCTTAGAAGGGCCATTATAGGCGATGAATTGACTGACAAAGAAAAGCAAGCTCTTAGAAGAACTTTAACTGACTTGGCATCAGTTATTCCAATTGGCTTTCTCATGCTGCTACCTGTGAGTTTCACTATCCTTCTGACAAGTCAGAGGTGCTAAGTTGGCAGTCGTGACCCACTTATGTATGAATGGGTCGCTTGTGTATTTATCTCTAGCGGGTAAATTGAGCAAAATATAAATAATTAACTTGTGAGGTTGGGGAATGAGTTGAAAGTTGTTATAAAACATCCTTATGAATGGGTCACTCGTATGTTATCTCTAGCAGGTGAGATGAGAATAATAAAAATAAATAACTTGAGAGGTTAGAGAGAATGAGTTGTGCAAAATAAAAATAAATTACTTGAGAGGTTAGAGAAAATGAGTCGAAAGCTATTTCTAAAATATCCTCAATTTATTTTGTTCTTAAAGAGATAAGGCTATTCAAGCCAACGCGTTTTGACCTGTTGTCTAGTCTAACCTTTCAGTTTTCTACCAGCGTTTTCTGATGTTGACCTGACCTCATAGTTATCAAAGGCGCGCTAGGCGCACTCAAGGCGCATAGGCCTCGCCTGGGGCCTAGGCGCAAAAAAAGCGAGGGCCTAAGATAAATAGAACGAACAAAGAAAATGAAGTAAAAATATATTAAAATAATACTATTTTTCATCTAGTTAGCCTCAAAAGTTTTAAAATATTGATGTATTAGTGTATAGAAGTAGTTTTCCTTAGATTAAGTAAAAATCTGCTTGTAATCTAGCCATAACTTAACGAATTTGGCTAGAAACTCTCCAGAATTTGGGAATCTAGCTGAAATATGCGCCAAAACCTTCACCTGGAGAATTAAATCGCAATTTCCTTGACTCAAAGCGCAAATGCATCGCCTTGCCTTGCCTAAAAAATTGGACCTAGGCGCAAGAGGCGATGGCTTTTAACAACTATGCCTGACCTATAACCTATTGTAATGTGTGATGTAGGTCACTGCAGTTGGGCATGCAGCAATGTTGGCCGCTATTCAAAGATACGTCCCGTCACTGGTGATTGCTTCATACCTGGCTTAAATTCCCTTTTGTATTTCTTGCATAAAAACAATATATTTTTATAATCTCATTTGTTTTTTGAAGATACCATCCACATATGGACCTGAAAGACTGGACCTTTTAAGGCAGCTTGAAAAGGTCAAAGAAATGGATACCACAGAACCGAACCCCCCAGAGTCAGATACTGATTGAATACAGCCTGAAGAAATTTCTAAGAACACCGCTTGAAGAAATTTCGAACCATTAAACTACTGATTATATTCAACAATGGAAAAATTCAAGAACCTCATTTTTCATCTTGACCTGGATTCTGAATCCGTTGGATATTAGGTGAGCATAAACTTCATTTGTAAATTTAGAGGTTTGTTTATTGTTAATGGGTCTATTTGTTTTTGTGTTATCTTCAAACGGTTTACATGGGTGAAGCTAATGAACAGGCTGAAAGATGTAGACAGGCTTACCTCTACCCCATGGGAATAGAGAGGCTGCTTCCAGTTAGACCCCGGCTCAATGGTGGTTTTGTATCAAGCCTTAGACATAAGGCGCATAGCACTTAGCAATCGGGACAAACCCGATTGGTGCATGTACCCTCTTGTCTTTTGGCTATCAACGTCACCACCTGATGCATGATCAACCGTCTGTCATTTTTAACGTTATTTTCACGAAATTAGTAAAATAACGTTAAAATTAGTGCAACTTTACTTTTGCCCCCACGAGCCACACATATATATAGATTATATGCGCACAGCCATAAGAGGGCCTAATAATAAAATGGATAACATATGTATTTTTGGGTTGGCCAGACCTAATTCAACCCGATTGGACCCTCATTTTAAGTTACCCATTTGATCTAGCCTAACTTGACCAAACCGTCCATCTTGCCACTTATATTTAGTGCTAGATACACATCAATTCTATTATCTGCACCGAAATCTATTTAAATTGAATATAGAATTTTAAACACTACAGTAGTTTAACAGTTGCATTTCAGTATGATCTTGAATATTGATATGTGTAGTCTGACTTTAGGTCAATGTTGTATCTTGAATGCTATGCGATTTCCGATGATTATAGTTTTTTTTTTGTTTTGCAGTTTGGATACATGATTCGGTTTTCGGGTTCTGTTTCTGGGGCTGCAGCTAACTTACAGCAAATACAACAGTGTTATGTACATGTATTTTTATATGAAATGGCGACTTGTAATGTATGGTTAATACTTAATAACTACTCGAGGAAATTTTTATTGGCCTATATTCATGTGTTGTAATGTACGTTATGAAGGCAGTTCGTTCAACTGGCCATTGAATTCCGTGAACGTACGGGTTGAATGTTGAACTCGAGCATGACCCAAATACTTATTCGTGGTATGGCGTGTTTAGGGTCGACACTTCTATCATATGGTCAACAATTTAAACTACAAATCACTCTAGTTCTGATGAAACATTTTAATTGGTGTACACTTAATTGTTTTTGTTAGCTTATCTCTAACTCCCTGTTAATAAATGAAGCGAACGAAAAGTATTGAAAATGGATAGTTAGAATCAATAAAAGAAGGTGTACACTTATTTGTTTTTGAGTAAGTGCTCGATGTTCGGGGTGGGTATTGAATCATCCGAGGTTCAATCGTTGGCTGATGTATTACGGTGTAATGCTGGAACATTTCCTTTCATTTACTTGGGTTTGCAAGTTGGAGCGAATATGAATCTATCGAAGCATTGGAAGCCGGTGGTGGATGCGTTTAAGAATAAATTATCAACTTGGAAGGCTAAGACACTTTCATATGGCGGACGGGTGACACTCATTAAGTCGGTACTTAACGCCCTACCTACATACTACTTTTCGCTATTTAAAGCCCCGGGTAATGTTATTGAGGTTCTTGATAGATTGAGACGTGTGTTCTTTTGGGGTGGGTCGGAAGAAAAGGCAAAAATGAATTGGGTTGCGTGGCAAAGGGTTTGCTCCCCGGTTGAATATGGTGGCCTAGGTTTTGGATCTCTTCGTGACGCTAATTTGTCTATGCTCGCAAAGTGGTGGTGGAGGTTTAAAACCGAGCCTTCCGCTTTGTGGTGTAATATCATTTGGTCTATCCATAGTTCTAGTCAGGATTGGAAGCCAATCCCGACAAGGCTTTCTATTTCAGGTTCTTGGAAACAAATCCAATCTTCGATGCAGATTATCAAAAGGGTCGGGGTGGACGTGGGTTGGGCAATAAAAGGGTGGTGGGCAATGGGTTGGGCATATCATTTTGGTTGGATTCTTGGGCTGCAGATTGTCACACCCTCAAATTTCCACTGCGGGGTTCATACCGCGAGGCGCATGACATACCAGGATCCCATAGCCATAAGTCATATGAACGAACTCTAAATGCCCAAACCATTTAGTTCGTTTCAAAAACCAAGTTTAGTTAAGTTGCGGAAGCGTAAACCAAATTTAATCCTTTTAAAACCATGCGCAAAACAACGCGCCCAAATTAAAACCATATGAAAGAAAATGTGAAAGCATAATATGTAATTTAGGTGTATGCCCAAGACCCCAAATGCAATGAAGTGTGCAGTGCTTTCTAATTCTGGCACCGGAAGCTAACTACCTGCAAAAGCATGTAAATCGTGGGTCAACAAACAATGTTGGTGAGTTCACTGAGTAAAGTAGGTGAGTAAGTAAAGGCGTAGGTTTCCCAAACCATGTAACCAAATGAAAGCGTCGGTCTCCCAGACCACATAACAGTAAGTAAGAACGTCGGCCTCCTTGGCCACAAGTAAATAGCTAATTCAAATGTCAGGGGTAGCTAGCCCACTCATGATAACTAAAACCGGCGAATACCGAACTACTAATGAACAAGTTCCCATAACCGGGATAAGGATGCCTTGCATCATTGTCCATCGACAATGATTATGTTTGAAGCTAATAGTTCACATCCGTGCTCCCAGCATGATGTGAGGTTTGTTAGACCTAATAGCGCTATCAACTAATTAACCCGCTTGCCCAACCGGCAATTGATTCGGTATTTTGAAGGACTTAAAAGATGTGTTTGGTTTAATTCATCAAGGACATATATATGAATTAGTAAAAATAGATTCACCACGTGAACCATGCACCCCAAACCCGGGATGTGTAAAAGTAGTCCCAAACCGGACTAGAAATGTTAAGTAAGTTGTCTCAACCCGAGACGCATGCTTTTGAGAAAAGAATAGTGAAACTCACCTTAGGTTGCAAGCAAGAATATCCAAACTTCAACGTAATAGAGACTCGCTACCGACTCCCTATTATATGTGTCACTATGTGAGTACACTTGCATAACCAATATACCACATAGCACGTTTATTCAATTCTTAAAAGTTTCAAAATCGTGTAGTGACACCTAGTGACTCTACATGCACAAGTATGTCCTACGTATCCCGTTGGTGATCGTGGTGACTATTATAAGTTTAACGCATCAAACACATCTCATACAAGTTTTCACACAAGTACATGTCAATTACACACCACATAGAACTCCAAATAGCCACTTAAAGACCCCGTACACAATCTGTGTTTTTAGGACAGATTGTGCGCTGTGAAAAACAATTTATTTAAAATACTTAACAAATGAATTAGAGTCCCAAATTTTTACTGAATTTTATTTGGGATTCACTCGACAATACCTATTTTTTCTTTGTCTTAATTCCAAACACAAAAATTATAAAAATTCGTACAACACAGCAGTGTTCAGAAAATTTCCTCAACAGGTCAGTTTAGTAGGAAAATTCTTAAAAACTGTGTATTCATCCAAACGAGATGAATCCACTTGGAAAAGCTCTATTTTTCCAGTATTGACCTACTGTAAAAATTTCATAACCTAACTCCTTGTAAATCTCAAGTTATGACCATTTAAAGTTAGCCCAATTTACAAATCCGAAAATCTGATATGATCCCTAATCAAATAAAATTCCAAAAACGACTCAAACGATGTCCAAATTCGATGGTTTTGCCCATTATGAAAAGCTAAGACCTTGTACATTACAATCATGCAAAGAATCGATCAAACCAATTATTTTCAAGCCACGAAACAGACCCTACAAGTCGACATTCAGAATCTGTCCAGATTCTAATCATGCAATATTATCAATTATATCAAACCCTAGTTGCATATTATCAATCAATAACACCTAATAATCATCATACAACTTTAGTAAGAACCACATCTGATCAAAACCCTAATTATACATCACAACCATCATTATTCACAAACCCTAGAAGTCTAAAACATCAAGAACATGCATAATCATGCAAAACATATAACATTCATTATGTAACAATGTGGTTGACCCTTTTAATCTTCGTAATCATCATGTTTTAACTTTTATAAAATACTTTCAGACCTGGACAAACTTGTTATATGATTTTTATAGTAAAAACATAAGGTAAAAGCGTAAGAAATCATAAGTTATACCCTTAGCTCTTCAATTCAATCAATCGCGCGCCTTGGAGCCTCCCAATTGATGATCTTGAGCCTTAGCAGGAGTTTCTGGAGTGAAATATTCGTGTGGGGCAGTAAGGGGGCGATTAGGGTTGAGTATGGGGGTTGCATGGGGGTTTAGGATGCTTAAATATGAGTTTGAGGCGGTTTAGACCCGTCAGGGATGTTCAAGCGGCCGCTCGGAGCCTGTGAGCGGCCGCTCACAGGTCCGAGGCGCGCGCTTTTGCTTCGTTTCGCCTCCCGACGCGTTATCCATCGACGTTTTCGTTATTTCGGACCGTAACAAGTGTAACCCCATGCGTTAAGACCCTAATCAACCTCATGCTCCACTTTTAATGATTTTTATTAACGTGTTCGGTTTAGGTTCACATAATCACGTATGGTTTTCACATAAATTTATTATTCACCAACGTTCGGGATACAGGACTCATGTGTGTGTTAAACAATACTTATCCTATTTAACACATATGTTAATAACCTCTAACATGTGTTAGGCCTACTTAACTACCCCTAGTTAAGTATCTACCCATGCACAACGTAAGTTAACTAAAATGTATCATGTAAGTTAACTAGAGTTCAGTGAAAGTATTAACCTGAAAATGCGGGGTGTCACATCATCCCCAAGTTGAAAAGAATTTCGTCCTGAAATTCAGCAAGTAAACAATAAAGCCAGCTATAAAAAGGTGCGCTTGGTTCCCGGATGTCACATCATCCCCAAGTTGAAAGGAATTTCGCCCCGAAATTCACTTTGAAAGAGCTGCTTTATGTTCCACGTTCGATCTATGTACGATTTCAGGTTCGGTAAAGAGATGTGGGTATTTGAGTCGCATCTGATCCCTGCGTTCCCACGTGTATTCCGGTCCAAGACGGGAATTCCACCGCACCTTCACAATAGGTATGGTGCTTTTTCTGAGTTTCTTGGCGCCCTGCCCAAGAATTTCCACGGGTTGTTTCACGAACCGAAGTTGTTCGTCCACCTGGATCTCCTCCAGTGGCACTGCTAATGTCGAATCTGACAGACACTTCTTCAGATTCGATACATGAAATACATTGTGTACTCCATTGAGTTCCTCGGGCAGATTTAATTCATAAGCTACTGGACCAACCCTTTTGACAATCTCAAATGGCCCAACGTATCGTGGGTTCAGTTTTCCCCGTTTGCCGAAGCGTATCACACCTTTCCATGGTGACACCTTCAGTAACACCCTGTCCCCTACCTGGAATTCCAATGGTTTCCTTCGCTTATCAGCGTAGCTTTTCTGTCGATCACGAGCAGCAGCCATCCGGTTTCAAATTTGCACTATCTTCTCAGAAGTTTCGTGCACGAGTTCGGGACCTGTTAGTTGGCTATCCCCAACCTCAGTCCAACATATAGGACACCTACACTTGCGCCCGTAAAGTGCCTCGAAAGGCGCACACTGTATCGAAGTGTGGCAACTGTTGTTTGTAAGAGAATTCGATTAAGGGCAAGTGCTTATCCCAGTTATTACCAAAGTCCACTACGCATGCTCGTAGCAGATCCTCTAATGTTTGGATGGTACGTTCACTCTGTCCATTCGTCTGAGGGTGATAGGCTGTGCTCATATCTAAGAGAGTCCCCAAAGTGTTTTGGAGAGTAGCCCAAAAATGAGAAGTGAATCGCGCATCGCGATCAGATATAATAGGAGTAGGCACCCCATGCCTAGGGACAATTTTCGTAATACAAAGGCAGCTAGACGTTCCGACTTGTCCGTCTCTTAATTGCCAAGAAATGCGATGATTTGGTCAAACGGTCAATAATGACCCAAATCATATCGTGCCCGCTGGGCGTTTTAGGAAGTTTGGTAATAAAGTCCATGGAAATACCATCCCATCTCCACATGGGATTTTCCGGTTGTTGGAGTAAGCCTGAAGGTTTTTGATATTCAATCTAAACCTTCGCACAAGTCAAGCACTTACTAACATAAGTGGCTATCTCGGCTTTCATGTTTGGCCACCAGTATAGAGTCTTAAGATATTGGTACATCTTGTCCGAACCACGATGTACCGAATAGCGAGAGGTATGTGCTTCATCGAGCTCCAGTTGTCTGAGATCCCCAAATCGTGGTATCCAGACTCGATTCATGAAGTACTGCAGACCGTCTGTCCTCAGTTCCAAGTGCTTATCAGCACCATGTAGGGTCTCAAGCCCGATGTTTTCTTCCTTCAATGACTCACCCTGTGCTTCACGTATCTTATCAGGAAGATTAGAATGAATGGTGAGTTGTAAGGCTCGCGCTCTTTTGGGTCTCGTTTCCTTTCGACTGAGGGCTTTTACGTTAGCTTTCCCTGGGTGATACTTGATGGCATAGTCATAATCGTTCAAAAGTTCAACCCAGCGAAGTTGTCGTATGTTCAGCACTTTCTGATCGAATATAGGCTGAAGGCTCTTGTGATCAGTGAAAATTATGCACTTTGTTCCATAGAGGTAGTGTCTCCAGATTTTGAGAGCGAAAACCACCGCTCCCAGTTTCAAATCATGAGTGGGGTAATTCTTCTCATGGACCTTCAGTTGCCGCGATGCATATGCAATTACCTTATCACGTTGGATCAGTACGCACCCTAAACCTTGGATGGACGCATCACAATATACTACAAAGTCCTCTGTACCCTCAGGCAACGATAATATCGGTGCACTGCAAAGTTTGGACTTTAGTAGCTGAAAGGCAGATTCTTGGGCATCTCCCCACTTATACGTAATACCTTTCTGCGTTAGGGCGGTGAGAGGTTGAGCGATCTTAGAAAATCCCTCAATAAACCTGCGATAATATCCCGCGAGACCAAGAAATTGGCGCACTTCAGTAGGGGTCCTAGGAGCCTCCCACTTTTTGATAGCGTCGATCTTGGCTGGGTCCACATATATTCCTGCCTCGTTGACCACATGCCCAAAGAATTGGACCTCTTGAATCCAAAAATCACATTTAGAAAACTTTGCATACAGCTGCTCATTCCTCAGTAGTTCCAAGGTTAACCGCAGGTGCTGCTCGTGCTCCTCCCTGCTCTTGGAATAGATCAACATGTCATCTATGAACACTATGACGAATTTCTCCAAGTAAGGCTTGCACACACGGTTCATTAGATCCATGAACACCGCAGGTGCATTAGTTAGCCCAAATGGCATAACAAAAAAAAAACTCATAATGTCCATAACGGGTTCGAAACGCCGTTTTCGCCACATCCTCTTCTCGGACTCTCAGCTGATGGTACCCCGACCTCAAATCAATCTTAGAGTAGAAGCTCGATCCTTGCAGTTGGTCGAACAAATCATCAATACGAGGCAAAGGATATTGGTTTTTTTTAATCGTTACCTTGTTCAACTCCCGATAATCTATGCACATACGAAAGCTCCCATCTTCCTTCTTAACAAACAGAACTGGAGCTCCCCATGGCGAAGGACTGGGTCTAATGAAACCCCTATCCAATAGCTCTTGGAGTTGGGTAGTGTAACACCCCAACCGATGGCGGAATCATCGAGGTGCCACGTAGTGACGATTGTTCAAAAGCTCATGGTACTAAAATGTAAATATTATTGAATAATCAAAATTGTCTTACATGGAAATGGAAAATACATTGTCTAAATGAAATGTAAATATTGAAATAAATAAGCACTAAATGTTCCTTGCTAAAGCACTAGATCAAACTGCACCTGAAACATGTACAAATAGATTTGGTCAACATATGAAATGTTGGTGAGCATTCCTAGTTTTGATATATATATAGTAGGTTAAAAGATATACAATTCAAGTGCAAGCTACAGTGCAAATATGTAAACTATGTATCATACAAATGAGCGAAATCAACCCTGTGACTGTATAATGTACTGTATGAACTGTAGTGTAGTCAACCAATGAATGGATGATAACTTAACACTGGCCACGGATTCTCCGATGAAAAAGGGGGAGAATCAATCTAGGCGGGGTGTCAATCCAAATAGCGCTATCCAATGTTAAGGTCGGCTTGTACAATGTTAATGATTTCACTAAGTACAAATGTATTCTACATGTAATGTCTAAGCATAAAGCACGTTTGTAAGCAAATGCACATAGTACTAGAATTGTATTGTAAAAATGTGAACTTGTATTTGTAATTTGTATAAGTGTACATGTAACACCCCAAAAATGAATAAAAGCAAAAAGGGGATAGGAAATACTCACTGTATACGTAATAGCTTGTAATTGAACTGGACAACGAAATGTGCGTTGGAAATATTCCAAAGAATCAACCTAAAGAATTTTAATAATGTGTAAGGAATAACTCTAGGATACATGTATTTCTAGGGCTTCGAATTGGGGATAAATGTTTGTTTGATTATCATTAAAATATTCGCCAATTGAGAGAAATTTAGTAAATAAATAACCAAAAATCTTTTTATGAAATTTAAATTTAAGATGGTCACAAGAATGTGTTTAAAGTGTAAAAATAATTTTTATAAAATTATTTTCTTTAAAATAGATTATTAAATCTATTTATTACAAATTGACAAACTTTAACTTTAATAATTAAAAATACTAAAATTAAAGAATTATTATTTTAAAAATCATATTTCTGTTCTAAATGGATAGAAATAATTTATGTAAAATTTTGGTGCAAAAATATTGTAAAATGAATTTATTATGATTTAATTATGATTAAAACTAACAAAAATTGATTAAAAATATTAAATAAATGATTTTTCAAAATTAAAAATCATTTCAGTAAAGTTTCACTTAATACAAACTCAGGATAATTTTTGTAGGATTTAATAAAGTTGTTTTGATATATAAATGGATTTTTATAAATATAATAGCATAAAAATGATTTAATTATTATAAATATTAAATAAATGAATTTCTGAAAAATAAAAATTGTAATTAAAACTTTTATCTCAGATTAAACAAATATAATTTTTTTAGAATTTATAAAATAGTTTTGATATTTTAAAATGAATTTAAAAGATTAAAAGGTTTAATATATATATATATATATATAATTGTTTTTAAAAAGAAAAGAAAAGAAAAGAACAAAAACGGGGCTGTGCCGGGACTCGAACCCGGTTCCCCTCAGAATCAAACCCAGATCACAACCACTTGGCCTAGGCCGGTGGTTGTGATATTTCTTGTTTAGAAATAATTAAAAACACACGTGAAATCAGGTTTTATCCCCAATTAAAATCACGAACCCTAGAAATTTCAATTGAACGATTCAGACATAATGAACTCGATTAAGGTTAGGGTTTATGTTATATGATTGCCGACTAGTAAAACCCACAGAAAAACGAGGACTCACAGTGATTGATTGTAATCGTCGGGTCAAAGCAAAAGTCAAACGGCAAGCTTGATAACAACAATCAGAGTGAATCAGTGAGAATTAGAGGTTGAGAGAGAGTTGTGAGCGAGTTGTTAAGCTTCGGAGAGGGTCTATTTATACTGAGGTTTAAGGGTTAAGGTTAATTGGAAGGTTTGACCTTGATAATAATCATACGCGCCTAAGACTTTAAAATATGAATGATTTAGCTGTTTGTACGCGTAATTATGATCGGATTGCATCAAAACGAGTTAATTAATTAAAAGAGTTGCCAATTTTAGAGTGATTAGGTGGTCAAGGTCAATTGTTTGACCGGGTTTTGTCTTGGTCGCTGTTTACTCGATCAGACAGGGAAGAAGAAGAAGTTTAAGATTACGCGTATTTATATATATATATATTATGTGTCTAGATTAAACCATCAATGAGCCGTAGCTCAGATGGTTAAGTGAGGTGTGGTGTGACTGGGGCTGCTCGGGTTCGAATCCCGGCTGCAGCAAGTTTCTTTTTTTTTTTTTTTAAGCAACAAGGGAAGGAGAGGGAAGGGAGTTGGGCTGGACAAAGGTGGCTGTTGGGCCTGTCCTTGGGCTGGGCTTGTTAATGGGCTCCGAAAAGACTAAAGATGGTTGGGTTGTTGGGTTAAAGGTTATGGTTTGGTTAATGGGTTAGGATGATGGTAAGATATAATAACTAACCTTATTATTTTTATTATCATTATTATTATTATTATTATTATTATTATTATTATTATAAATATATATATATATATATATATATATTATGAAAAAGTGACGGATGTCACAGCATCCCCTACTTTTAGAAACTTCGTCCCGAAGTTATTAGAAACATAGGGTTATGGAAGTTTGGGTAAAAATTTAGATAACTGTGGTTTGGAAAATTTGAGTTAAGGTACGGCGTGAATTTTATAGGTAACAAAGTAGACTGTTTCAAATGATTTGGATAGGAGGTTTGATAGGTGTGGGTTAAGGATTTGGTTCGTCACGAATAATGAGAATCTAGTAAATCACTTAAATTGCAAGTTTAGGATTCCTAAAATAAATGTACGAGTTGATTGACTATAGAAAGACCAAATGAACTATCAAGTAACTAGAGTTTGTTCCTGGTCCGACTTCCAGTCACACTTTCAATGCATCATTAGTGTTTGTATACAGGGTGTACCGCAGCTAACCCACCACACCTTTGATACCTCGAAAATGTACTGGACGTCTTCCCAAAAACTCTAATAGAATTTCACACTACCCTAACGCACCTGTAAATTCATGATTTCGTTCCGGACCGGAATCATCAATTTACCTTACATTAAAGTTTTGCGTCCTTCTATGACCCCACCGATTGTTGAGCAGGTTCTATAGCCTCCACCAGCCGTGGAGTAGGTTGTAGGGCCCCTCCCGACTGTTTGAAAAGGCTTAGTGACCCCTACCAATCGTTGAGTATGTTCGATAGCCTCCACCAGTCGTGGAGCAGGTTGTAGGGCCTCTCCCGACTGAAAAAGGCATGATGACCTCTATTAAGTGCAGTAATTATTATTCACATAGATTGCAAATTGATAGCATGTTTATGCAAGCAAATTTGTAAGTACTACAACCATTAAGTGTAAGTGTTATCATGAATAATTAAATGTTTACGAGTATCATGAATAATTAGATGTTCAATGTGTAGTCAAATTAAGGGAAAAATCTAGTTTCATGTAGTAACCAATGATGTTTTCTTAGAAAAGCATCTGTAAGATCAAGTATCAAGTCCAAACGTTTCAAATAAATGTAAGGTAGAGTCTTGTATGATTAAAATAACGTAATCAATATAATAAATTTCCAATCTGTGTTAATACACAATAATATGCAAGGAAATTTCTAGATGTTGTATGCTAATGAGTGCGACAAAATTGGGTACAAAATGATAATAGAATCAAGAAAATGAAAACACGGGTATTGGATTTCTTGAGTCTTGGGAAGATTTCATCCATGGCTTAACTAGTGGGATTAACGTCATCCTGATCAGTTGTTTCGTTGGTATAGATATCGAAAGCTCGTCCATGTGCCACCAGGTTTACATTGTTCAATTTGGGACATTGGGGTAGCATGTGATTAGGGTCTCTACAATGATAACATGCCCGACCGTTAGTAATCTGTAGTGGTCCCTGGGCAGCTGTTTGATGATTACTCTGTGTCCCAACCATTACTCGACAAGTGGTAACAAAGTGTCCAAACCTCCCACATCTAGTGCATTGACGGCATGGAAGATTTGCAGGGTGATGGTATTTGCAGGTGTTGCATTGAGGATGGATTCCCGTGTAGGCTTTCTTGATAGGAGGCTGAGCCACTGGATCAACAACAGCATGGTTCTGATTATCGCCCATTCGTTTCTTAGAGTTCGAAGTAGTAGTGGCGACCTTTGCTAAAACAATCTTAGGTTGTTCAACAACATTGGTGGTTTTCTCAGTAGGTGTCTTGGTGCCCTTCCTAACCAAGTTTCCTTTCCTTACGTGTTTGTCTGTTAATGTGGCTGCAAGTTGGATGGCTTCTTCTACCGTAGTGGCTTTGCCTCCAGTGACAACGTCTTGAATCAGGTCAGGTAATCCCTCGATATATTTTTCGATTGCTCGAGAGACTGGGGTGACCATGTGTGGAACCAGTATGCTAAGTTCGTGATATCGAGTATTATATGCTAGATTCTCACCACTGTCTTGTTTCAACCCATAGAACTCTTCCTCTAGTTTCCTGATTTCGTTCCTAGGGCAGAATTTGGCGATCATGAGTTCCTTAACTTCAGCCCAAGATAATGATAAAGCAACATCCGTTCCTCGATTGCGTTTTTCGCCATTCCACCAGGTTAGCGCCCCCTTTTGAAGGACACTAGTGGCATAGCGAACGCGGAGTTCATCAGGACATTCACTGTTCACAAAAGTACTCTCCATGCTTTCAAACCATTGGAGGAGGCCAGTAGCACCCTCCTCACCAGTGAATTTTGTGGGGTTGCAGGAGTTAAAGTGTTTGAAAGTGCACCGAAATTGAGTCGTACTCCCTGTGTTGGCACTGTTACTATTCTGGGTTATCTTACTGACAAGGTTTGGGATCACTGCAGCAATTTGCTCGGCGACTAAAGATGCGAGGCGACGATCAGAACGTCGTCCAGAAGCACGAACAGGGCGCTGGCTGGCATCACGGAGCATGCGGTGAGCAGACATCTATAAGGTAGTTAATTAATAATCATGAGATTAGAAAATGTAAGGGTATAATCGTACAAATGATTATGAAGATGTGATCTTGTAAGCAATCATGATATGCAAAGTATTGTATATGAAACGAGAGGGTATTATTGGAAAAACTTGTACAAAATGCTTGGAGTACCCTTGTCTAGCTGTAAAGCTCAACAAGAACGTTGACTTTTCAAAGGAATTGAACCCAATGGTGATCAAAGAAGACATGCTTTAGCCTATAAGTGGACACTCACTCCAGGAATCCCCAGGTAAGCATAACAGGTCCGTAAATGGATTTATGCGCTATGCTTGCCTATGCCAGAAAACCCAGTGTACAGGCGTCCACCCTTCCAGATTGCACGTGTCCTTATCACACTCATTAAAGTTCAACAACTTTGAAGGAGCAAAAGTAAGAGTAGGCATTATGCCTAAGAGTGTCTTCATGAAAGGTACTGCTCCTGTTCCATGGTGATGTAGGCTTTCCACTCCTTGTAGGACACCATCTCTATGCACCAGGATGAAAGATGAGGAGAAATGGAGAAGAAGAGAAAGATAGAGGAAGGAAAGTAGAGGGAAATGAGGGTAAGGCAATTTAGGAAATATTATGCATGAAAGTTTGGTTATAGTCTAGGCCATTTTATCTAATAACCTAGTTCCCTATAACCATGGCTCTGATACCAATCTGTAACACCCCAACCGATGGCGGAATCATCGAGGTGCCACGTAGTGACGATTGTTCAAAAGCTCATGGTACTAAAATGTAAATATTATTGAATAATCAAAATTGTCTTACATGGAAATGGAAAATACATTGTCTAAATGAAATGTAAATATTGAAATAAATAAGCACTAAATGTTCCTTGCTAAAGCACTAGATCAAACTGCACCTGAAACATGTACAAATAGATTTGGTCAACATATGAAATGTTGGTGAGCATTCCTAGTTTTGATATATATATAGTAGGTTAAAAGATATACAATTCAAGTGCAAGCTACAGTGCAAATATGTAAACTATGTATCATACAAATGAGCGAAATCAACCCTGTGACTGTATAATGTACTGTATGAACTGTAGTGTACTCAACCAATGAATGGATGATAACTTAACACTGGCCACGGATTCTCCGATGAAAAAGGGGGAGAATCAATCTAGGCGGGGTGTCAATCCAAATAGCGCTATCCAATGTTAAGGTCGGCTTGTACAATGTTAATGATTTCACTAAGTACAAATGTATTCTACATGTAATGTCTAAGCATAAAGCACGTTTGTAAGCAAATGCACATAGTACTAGAATTGTATTGTAAAAATGTGAACTTGTATTTGTAATTTGTATAAGTGTACATGTAACACCCCAAAAATGAATAA
Source organism: Ambrosia x helenae (assembly GCA_030844895.1). Lineage (NCBI taxonomy): Eukaryota > Viridiplantae > Streptophyta > Magnoliopsida > Asterales > Asteraceae > Ambrosia > Ambrosia x helenae. The sequence goes on from CM061228.1 coordinate 5,725,896, forward strand.
AAGCAAAAAGGGGATAGGAAATACTCACTGTATACGTAATAGCTTGTAATTGAACTGGACAACGAAATGTGCGTTGGAAATATTCCAAAGAATCAACCTAAAGAATTTTAATAATGTGTAAGGAATAACTCTAGGATACATGTATTTCTAGGGCTTCGAATTGGGGATAAATGTTTGTTTGATTATCATTAAAATATTCGCCAATTGAGAGAAATTTAGTAAATAAATAACCAAAAATCTTTTTATGAAATTTAAATTTAAGATGGTCACAAGAATGTGTTTAAAGTGTAAAAATAATTTTTATAAAATTATTTTCTTTAAAATAGATTATTAAATCTATTTATTACAAATTGACAAACTTTAACTTTAATAATTAAAAATACTAAAATTAAAGAATTATTATTTTAAAAATCATATTTCTGTTCTAAATGGATAGAAATAATTTATGTAAAATTTTGGTGCAAAAATATTGTAAAATGAATTTATTATGATTTAATTATGATTAAAACTAACAAAAATTGATTAAAAATATTAAATAAATGATTTTTCAAAATTAAAAATCATTTCAGTAAAGTTTCACTTAATACAAACTCAGGATAATTTTTGTAGGATTTAATAAAGTTGTTTTGATATATAAATGGATTTTTATAAATATAATAGCATAAAAATGATTTAATTATTATAAATATTAAATAAATGAATTTCTGAAAAATAAAAATTGTAATTAAAACTTTTATCTCAGATTAAACAAATATAATTTTTTTAGAATTTATAAAATAGTTTTGATATTTTAAAATGAATTTAAAAGATTAAAAGGTTTAATATATATATATATATATATATATAATTGTTTTTAAAAAGAAAAGAAAAGAAAAGAACAAAAACGGGGCTGTGCCGGACTCGAACCCGGTTCCCCTCAGAATCAAACCCAGATCACAACCACTTGGCCTAGGCCGGTGGTTGTGATATTTCTTGTTTAGAAATAATTAAAAACACACGTGAAATCAGGTTTTATCCCCAATTAAAATCACGAACCCTAGAAATTTCAATTGAACGATTCAGACATAATGAACTCGATTAAGGTTAGGGTTTATGTTATATGATTGCCGACTAGTAAAACCCACAGAAAAACGAGGACTCACAGTGATTGATTGATTGTAATCGTCGGGTCAAAGCAAAAGTCAAACGGCAAGCTTGATAACAACAATCAGAGTGAATCAGTGAGAATTAGAGGTTGAGAGAGAGTTGTGAGCGAGTTGTTAAGCTTCGGAGAGGGTCTATTTATACTGAGGTTTAAGGGTTAAGGTTAATTGGAAGGTTTGACCTTGATAATAATCATACGCGCCTAAGACTTTAAAATATGGAATGATTTAGCTGTTTGTACGCGTAATTATGATCGGATTGCATCAAAACGAGTTAATTAATTAAAAGAGTTGCCAATTTTAGAGTGATTAGGTGGTCAAGGTCAATTGTTTGACCGGGTTTTGTCTTGGTCGCTGTTTACTCGATCAGACAGGGAAGAAGAAGAAGTTTAAGATTACGCGTATTTATATATATATATATTATGTGTCTAGATTAAACCATCAATGAGCCGTAGCTCAGATGGTTAAGTGAGGTGTGGTGTGACTGGGGCTGCTCGGGTTCGAATCCCGGCTGCAGCAAGTTTCTTTTTTTTTTTTTTTAAGCAACAAGGGAAGGAGAGGGAAGGGAGTTGGGCTGGACAAAGGTGGCTGTTGGGCCTGTCCTTGGGCTGGGCTTGTTAATGGGCTCCGAAAAGACTAAAGATGGTTGGGTTGTTGGGTTAAAGGTTATGGTTTGGTTAATGGGTTAGGATGATGGTAAGATATAATAACTAACCTTATTATTTTTATTATCATTATTATTATTATTATTATTATTATTATTATTATTATTATAAATATATATATATATATATATATATTATGAAAAAGTGACGGATGTCACAGGTAGACAGTTCTTGAAGCTCCCCTGGTGCTAACGGTACGGTGCGCGTGCAACTGACGCTGCTCCAGGTGCAAGGTCAATCTGGAACTCCACTTGACGAACGGGTGGAAGTCCAGGTAATTCCTCTGGGAATACATCTTGGAATTCTCGGACCACTGGGATGTCCTCAATTCTAGTTTCAGTTTCAGCTCGAATGTCAGATATGTTAGCCAAAATGGCCGGACAGCCCTTGCGAATGCACTTCTGGGCCTTCAGATAGGAGATGATGCCCACCATGGCACCACCTCGATCACCCTGTATAGATAAAAGTTCTCCACTTGGGAGGGGGAATACGAACAATCTTCTCCTGACAGAGAATTTCAGCGTGTTGCTTGGACAACCAGTCCATGCCAACCACGAGATCAAGTCTTCCAAGGGTGATAGGTAGAATGTTGATGGCAAATGATTGCCCATCCAACTCGAGCTTACAGTCACGATGAATATGGGTTACCTCAACAGGCTTTCCATCAGCCAGTTCAATAGTGTATGGAGTATCTCGAAGAGTAGGAACCATCCCTAATTGTTTACTAAGTTTTGATGAAACAAAACTATAGTCCGCACCAGTATCATATAAGATAGAAGCAAGAGTGTCGTTCAAGGAACACGTACCCGTCACGACGTTGTTATCGGTCCTAGCCTTCCCAGAGCCAATCACGAATGCTCTACCACGAGCCCCATTGTTGTTGCTACCGTTACGGTTGTTGCTGTTGCAGGACTTATACCTCACATTATCCCACGTTCTCTTGCTATCACCAACTGTAGAAAATGAAGCACCATGCTTCAGAAAAGTACCATGATCGGCAATCTCATCTGTGAGTTTGCGAGTCAAGTGAAATATTTGTAGGTGAGCTACAGTGGCCAAGCCACGAATCTGAGGGCCCACCCTTTCGGTATAAAGTTCGATCTATTTGTAAGGTAGGTTAAATAGATTTGAGTCTATAGTGGCTATCTCCTATAGCCTGGTAGTGTAGGCGTCGATCTCAGACCCATCCGTCTTTATATAACAAAATTTCTGGATTTCACCACAGGGTGTTACGTTCTCCTTCCAGGTATTTGTAACTCATCGAGTGTGCATGTAGCATACATTACCCCATCCTGCCTGGGGCAAATGCACATGGTAAAGACTTATACCATCGAAGCAATCAGACGGTCTCCTTCAGTTCCGTTGGAGTTATCGAGGTTTACAGCCAATAAAAGGCTTGAAAATACGTTGTGCGTTCAAGGTATAAGAAAGTTCAAATGTGGAAGTCAGGGGAAAAGAATGATTTAGCAAAATAGATCTTTACTAGCTGGGAAAGATGCGAGGGCCTCAACCACCCTATCGTTGATCGTAAGAACTCAGTCTTATCTAAGTTAGCAAGGGAAATGAAAGAAAAGATAGGTAAGAAAAGGTAAGAGCCAATCGTCGCCATGCTCATGTCTAGATAGTAGAGCCTTCATCCTCACTTTCCATGTGCTCGTCCTGCTCAGGTTCCCCTTCCATCCCTTATCCTTCCTCTTTTGCGATGTCAGTGTTATGGTTCTCATCACGTACAATCTCCTTCTCTAGTCCTATGTGAACCAGTTTAGTGGTAAGCTGTACCACTCGTCCCTCCAATCGTGGCTATCAGCCATTTGTAGGTTTCATCTTCCCTTATGATGTTGCACTACGTCGCAGGCTTTACATAACTCCCCTAGAGTGTGTGTAACAAGTCCTGATCTAATGTATTCCCATGAATCTACCATATACTTATGAGTAACAGGGATATGCAGTCATACGTCCGCCCGCTCATACTAGGCGTAAGGTACTAAAGTAGGAAATAAGTTCTATATGCGTAACCTAGTCCCGTCTGAGTTTCGAATGGGAGTAAGAAAGATCAAGTAACAAGGAACGGAATCTAATTGTCTCCTTGCTCAGTGACATAGGATAAGTCTCAGTATTCGAATTCCTTCATAGTTGATTTAATGGTACCACGTCATGCGCATCGTGCAGCTTCCTGTGTACGTGCGCCACAACGCTCGCAAGGGCTCCCTCCCCTGTACTATAGTTGTCTCCTCGCCCATGAGGTTAATTAGGATATTACTCCCAGTATTGCGCCATCTGGTGTAACCCTAGGTTCCCACCATTGACGTGTTAAGAATTAAGTCTAGAACTAGAAGATAACATATCTCCTGAAATCATATGTTGTAGATATATGTAGCTAATAGCTAGTTGTGCACTTAAGTTGTCAGTGTACTTATGCTATGATGATTATAGACTAGACTCAACATGCAGTCCTAGTTCACTATAACCAATGGCTCTGATACCAATCTGTCACACCCTCAAATTTCCACTGCGGGGTTCATACTGCGAGGCGCATGACATACCAGGATCCCATAGCCATAAGTCATATGAACGAACTCTAAATGCCCAAACCATTTAGTTCGTTTCAAAAACCAAGTTTAGTTAAGTTGCGGAAGCGTAAACCAAATTTAATCCTTTTAAAACCATGCGCAAAACAACGCGCCCAAATTAAAACCATATGAAAGAAAATGTGAAAGCATAATATGTAATTTAGGTGTATGCCCAAGACCCCAAATGCAATGAAGTGTGCAGTGCTTTCTAATTCTGGCACCGGAAGCTAACTACCTGCAAAAGCATGTAAATCGTGGGTCAACAAACAATGTTGGTGAGTTCACTGAGTAAAGTAGGTGAGTAAGTAAAGGCGTAGGTTTCCCAAACCATGTAACCAAATGAAAGCGTCGGTCTCCCAGACCACATAACAGTAAGTAAGAACGTCGGCCTCCTTGGCCACAAGTAAATAGCTAATTCAAATGTCAGGGGTAGCTAGCCCACTCATGATAACTAAAACCGGCGAATACCGAACTACTAATGAACAAGTTCCCATAACCGGGATAAGGATGCCTTGCATCATTGTCCATCGACAATGATTATGTTTGAAGCTAATAGTTCACATCCGTGCTCCCAGCACGATGTGAGGTTTGTTAGACCTAATAGCGCTATCAACTAATTAACCCGCTTGCCCAACCGGCAATTGATTCGGTATTTTGAAGGACTTAAAAGATGTGTTTGGTTTAATTCATCAAGGACATATATATGAATTAGTAAAAATAGATTCACCACGTGAACCATGCACCCCAAACCCGGGATGTGTAAAAGTAGTCCCAAACCGGACTAGAAATGTTAAGTAAGTTGTCTCAGCCCGAGACGCATGCTTTTGAGAAAAGAATAGTGAAACTCACCTTAGGTTGCAAGCAAGAATATCCAAACTTCAACGTAATAGAGACTCGCTACCGACTCCCTATTATATGTGTCACTATGTGAGTACACTTGCATAACCAATATACCACATAGCACGTTTATTCAATTCTTAAAAGTTTCAAAATCGTGTAGTGACACCTAGTGACTCTACATGCACAAGTATGTCCTACGTATCCCGTTGGTGATCTTGGTGACTATTATAAGTTTAACGCATCAAACACATCTCATACAAGTTTTCACACAAGTACATGTCAATTACACACCACATAGAACTCCAAATAGCCACTTAAAGACCCCGTACACAATCTGTGTTTTTAGGACAGATTGTGCGCTGTGAAAAACAATTTATTTAAAATACTTAACAAATGAATTAGAGTCCCAAATTTTTACTGAATTTTATTTGGGATTCACTCGACAATACCTATTTTTTCTTTGTCTTAATTCCAAACACAAAAATTATAAAAATTCGTACAACACAGCAGTGTTCAGAAAATTTCCTCAACAGGTCAGTTTAGTAGGAAAATTCTTAAAAATTGTGTATTCATCCAAACGAGATGAATCCACTTGGAAAAGCTCTATTTTTCCAGTATTGACCTACTGTAAAAATTTCATAACCTAACTCCTTGTAAATCTCAAGTTATGACCATTTAAAGTTAGCCCAATTTACAAATCCGAAAATCTGATATGATCCCTAATCAAATAAAATTCCAAAAACGACTCAAACGATGTCCAAATTCGATGGTTTTGCCCATTATGAAAAGCTAAGACCTTGTACATTACAATCATGCAAAGAATCGATCAAACCAATTATTTTCAAGCCACGAAACAGACCCTACAAGTCGACATTCAGAATCTGTCCAGATTCTAATCATGCAATATTATCAATTATATCAAACCCTAGTTGCATATTATCAATCAATAACACCTAATAATCATCATACAACTTTAGTAAGAACCACATCTGATCAAAACCCTAATTATACATCACATCCATCATTATTCACAAACCCTAGAAGTCTAAAACATCAAGAACATGCATAATCATGCAAAACATATAACATTCATTATGTAACAATGTGGTTGACCCTTTTAATCTTCGTAATCATCATGTTTTAACTTTTATAAAATACTTTCAGACCTGGACAAACTTGTTATATGATTTTTATAGTAAAAACATAAGGTAAAAGCGTAAGAAATCATAAGTTATACCCTTAGCTCTTCAATTCAATCAATCGCGCGCCTTGGAGCCTCCCAATTGATGATCTTGAGCCTTAGCATGAGTTTCTGGAGTGAAATATTCGTGTGGGGCAGTAAGGGGGCGATTAGGGTTGAGTATGGGGGTTGCATGGGGGTTTAGGATGCTTAAATATGAGTTTGAGGCGGTTTAGACCCGTCAGGGATGTTCGAGCAGCCGCTCGGAGCCTGTGAGCGGCCGCTCACAGGTCCGAGGCGCGCGCTTTTGCTTCGTTTCGCCTCCCGACGCGTTATCCATCGACGTTTTCGTTATTTCGGACCGTAACAAGTGTAACCCCATGCGTTAAGACCCTAATCAACCTCATGCTCCACTTTTAATGATTTTTATTAACGTGTTCGGTTTAGGTTCACATAATCACGTATGGTTTTCACATAAATTTATTATTCACCAACGTTCGGGATACAGGACTCATGTGTGTGTTAAACAATACTTATCCTATTTAACACATATGTTAATAACCTCTAACATGTGTTAGGCCTACTTAACTACCCCTAGTTAAGTATCTACCCATGCACAACGTAAGTTAACTAAAATGTATCATGTAAGTTAACTAGAGTTCAGTGAAAGTATTAACCTGAAAATGCGGGGTGTCACATCATCCCCAAGTTGAAAAGAATTTCGTCCCGAAATTCAGCAAGTAAACAATAAAGCCAGCTATAAAAAGGTGCGCTTGGTTCCCGGATGTCACATCATCCCCAAGTTGAAAGGAATTTCGCCCCGAAATTCACTTTGAAAGAGCTGCTTTATGTTCCGCGTTCGATCTATGTACGATTTCAGGTTCGGTAAAGAGATGTGGGTATTTGAGTCGCATCTGATCCCTGCGTTCCCACGTGTATTCCGGTCCAAGACGGGAATTCCACCGCACCTTCACAATAGGTATGGTGCTTTTTCTGAGTTTCTAGGCGCCCTGCCCAAGAATTTCCACGGGTTGTTTCACGAACCGAAGTTGTTCGTCCACCTGGATCTCCTCCAGTGGCACTGCTAATGTCGAATCTGACAGACACTTCTTCAGATTCGATACATGAAATACATTGTGTACTCCATTGAGTTCCTCGGGCAGATTTAATTCATAAGCTACTGGACCAACCCTTTTGACAATCTCAAATGGCCCAACGTATCGTGGGTTCAGTTTTCCCCGTTTGCCGAAGCGTATCACACCTTTCCATGGTGACACCTTCAGTAACACCCTGTCCCCTACCTGGAATTCCAATGGTTTCCTTCGCTTATCAGCGTAGCTTTTCTGTCGATCACGAGCAGCAGCCATCCGGTTTCAAATTTGCAGTATCTTCTCAGAAGTTTCGTGCACGAGTTCGGGACCTGTTAGTTGGCTATCCCCAACCTCAGTCCAACATATAGGACACCTACACTTGCGCCCGTAAAGTGCCTCGAAAGGCGCACACTGTATCGAAGTGTGGTAACTGTTGTTTGTAAGAGAATTCGATTAAGGGCAAGTGCTTATCCCAGTTATTACCAAAGTCCACTACGCATGCTCGTAGCAGATCCTCTAATGTTTGGATGGTACGTTCACTCTGTCCATTCGTCTGAGGGTGATAGGCTGTGCTCATATCTAAGAGAGTCCCCAAAGTGTTTTGGAGAGTAGCCCAAAAATGAGAAGTGAATCGCGCATCGCGATCAGATATAATAGGAGTAGGCACCCCATGCCTAGGGACAATTTTCGTAATACAAAGGCAGCTAGACGTTCAGACTTGTCCGTCTCTTAATTGCCAAGAAATGCGATGATTTGGTCAAACGGTCAATAATGACCCAAATCATATCGTGCCCGCTGGGCGTTTTAGGAAGTTTGGTAATAAAGTCCATGGAAATACCATCCCATCTCCACATGGGATTTTCCGGTTGTTGGAGTAAGCCTGAAGGTTTTTGATATTCAATCTAAACCTTCGCACAAGTCAAGCACTTACTAACATAAGTGGCTATCTCGGCTTTCATGTTTGGCCACCAGTATAGAGTCTTAAGATATTGGTACATCTTGTCCGAACCACGATGTACCGAATAGCGAGAGGTATGTGCTTCATCGAGCTCCAGTTGTCTGAGATCCCCAAATCGTGGTATCCAGACTCGATTCATGAAGTACTGCAGACCGTCTGTCCTCAGTTCCAAGTGCTTATCAGCACCATGTAGGGTCTCAAGCCCGATGTTTTCTTCCTTCAATGACTCACCCTGTGCTTCACGTATCTTATCAGGAAGATTAGAATGAATGGTGAGTTGTAAGGCTCGCGCTCTTTTGGGTCTCGTTTCCTTTCGACTGAGGGCTTTTACGTTAGCTTTCCCTGGGTGATACTTGATGGCATAGTCATAATCGTTCAAAAGTTCAACCCAGCGACGTTGTCGTATGTTCAGCACTTTCTGATCGAATATAGGCTGAAGGCTCTTGTGATCAGTGAAAATTATGCACTTTGTTCCATAGAGGTAGTGTCTCCAGATTTTGAGAGCGAAAACCACCGCTCCCAGTTTCAAATCATGAGTGGGGTAATTCTTCTCATGGACCTTCAGTTGCCGCGATGCATATGCAATTACCTTATCACGTTGGATCAGTACGCACCCTAAACCTTGGATGGACGCATCACAATATACTACAAAGTCCTCTGTACCCTCAGGCAACGATAATATCGGTGCACTGCAAAGTTTGGACTTTAGTAGCTGAAAGGCAGATTCTTGGGCATCTCCCCACTTATACGTAATACCTTTCTGCGTTAGGGCGGTGAGAGGTTGAGCGATCTTAGAAAATCCCTCAATAAACCTGCGATAATATCCCGCGAGACCAAGAAATTGGCGCACTTCAGTAGGGGTCCTAGGAGCCTCCCACTTTTTGATAGCGTCGATCTTGGCTGGGTCCACATATATTCCTGCCTCGTTGACCACATGCCCAAAGAATTGGACCTCTTGAATCCAAAAATCACATTTAGAAAACTTTGCATACAGCTGCTCATTCCTCAGTAGTTCCAAGGTTAACCGCAGGTGCTGCTCGTGCTCCTCCCTGCTCTTGGAATAGATCAACATGTCATCTATGAACACTATGACGAATTTCTCCAAGTAAGGCTTGCACACACGGTTCATTAGATCCATGAACACCGCAGGTGCATTAGTTAGCCCAAATGGCATAACCAAAAAAAAACTCATAATGTCCATAACGGGTTCGAAACGCCGTTTTCGCCACATCCTCTTCTCGGACTCTCAGCTGATGGTACCCCGACCTCAAATCAATCTTAGAGTAGAAGCTCGATCCTTGCAGTTGGTCGAACAAATCATCAATACGAGGCAAAGGATATTGGTTTTTTTTAATCGTTACCTTGTTCAACTCCCGATAATCTATGCACATACGAAAGCTCCCATCTTCCTTCTTAACAAACAGAACTGGAGCTCCCCATGGCGAAGGACTGGGTCTAATGAAACCCCTATCCAATAGCTCTTGGAGTTGGGTAGACAGTTCTTGAAGCTCCCCTGGTGCTAACGGTACGGTGCGCGTGCAACTGACGCTGCTCCAGGTGCAAGGTCAATCTGGAACTCCACTTGACGAACGGGTGGAAGTCCAGGTAATTCCTCTGGGAATACATCTTGGAATTCTCGGACCACTGGGATGTCCTCAATTCTAGTTTCAGTTTCAGCTCGAATGTCAGATATGTTAGCCAAAATGGCCGGACAGCCCTTGCGAATGCACTTCTGGGCCTTCAGATAGGAGATGATGCCCACCATGGCACCACCTCGATCACCCTGTATAGATAAAAGTTCTCCACTTGGGAGGGGGAATACGAACAATCTTCTCCTGACAGAGAATTTCAGCGTGTTGCTTGGACAACCAGTCCATGCCAACCACGAGATCAAGTCTTCCAAGGGTGATAGGTAGAATGTTGATGGCAAATTATTGCCCATCCAACTCGAGCTTACAGTCACGATGAATATGGGTTACCTCAACAGGCTTTCCATCAGCCAGTTCAATAGTGTATGGAGTATCTCGAAGAGTAGGAACCATCCCTAATTGTTTACTAAGTTTTGATGAAACAAAACTATAGTCCGCACCAGTATCATATAAGATAGAAGCAAGAGTGTCGTTCAAGGAACACGTACCCGTCACGACGTTGTTATCGGTCCTAGCCTTCCCAGAGCCAATCACGAATGCTCTACCACGAGCCCCATTGTTGTTGCTACCGTTACGGTTGTTGCTGTTGCAGGACTTATACCTCACATTATCCCACGTTCTCTTGCTATCACCAACTGTAGAAAATGAAGCACCATGCTTCAGAAAAGTACCATGATCGGCAATCTCATCTGTGAGTTTGCGAGTCAAGTGAAAGATTTGTAGGTGAGCTACAGTGGCCAAGCCACGAATCTGAGGGGCCCACCCTTTCGGTATAAAGTTCGATCTATTTGTAAGGTAGGTTAAATAGATTTGAGTCTATAGTGGCTATCTCCTATAGCCTGGTAGTGTAGGCTTCGATCTCAGACCCATCCGTCTTTATATAACAAAATTTCTGGATTTCACCACAGGGTGTTACGTTCTCCTTCCAGGTATTTGTAACTCATCGAGTGTGCATGTAGCATACATTACCCCATCCTGCCTGGGGCAAATGCACATGGTAAAGACTTATACCATCGAAGCAATCAGACGGTCTCCTTCAGTTCCGTTGGAGTTATCGAGGTTTACAGCCAATAAAAGGCTTGAAAATACGTTGTGCGTTCAAGGTATAAGAAAGTTCAAATGTGGAAGTCAGGGGAAAAGAATGATTTAGCAAAATAGATCTTTACTAGCTGGGAAAGATGCGAGGGCCTCAACCACCCTATCGTTGATCGTAAGAACTCAGTCTTATCTAAGTTAGCAAGGGAAATGAAAGAAAAGATAGGTAAGAAAAGGTAAGAGCCAATCGTCGCCATGCTCATGTCTAGATAGTAGAGCCTTCATCCTCACTTTCCATGTGCTCGTCCTGCTCAGGTTCCCCTTCCATCCCTTATCCTTCCTCTTTTGCGATGTCAGTGTTATGGTTCTCATCACGTACAATCTCCTTCTCTAGTCCTATGTGAACCAGTTTAGTGGTAAGCTGTACCACTCGTCCCTCCAATCGTGGCTATCAGCCATTTGTAGGTTTCATCTTCCCTTATGATGTTGCACTACGTCGCAGGCTTTACATAACTCCCCTAGAGTGTGTGTAACAAGTCCTGATCTAATGTATTCCCATGAATCTACCATATACTTATGAGTAACAGGGATATGCAGTCATACGTCCGCCCGCTCATACTAGGCGTAAGGTACTAAAGTAGGAAATAAGTTCTATATGCGTAACCTAGTCCCGTCTGAGTTTCGAATGGGAGTAAGAAAGATCAAGTAACAAGGAACGGAATCTAATTGTCTCCTTGCTCAGTGACATAGGATAAGTCTCAGTATTCGAATTCCTTCATAGTTGATTTAATGGTACCACGTCATGCGCATCGTGCAGCTTCCTGTGTACGTGCGCCACAACGCTCGCAAGGGCTCCCTCCCCTGTACTATAGTTGTCTCCTCGCCCATGAGGTTAATTAGGATATTACTCCCAGTATTGCGCCATCTGGTGTAACCCTAGGTTCCCACCATTGACGTGTTAAGAATTAAGTCTAGAACTAGAAGATAACATATCTCCTGAAATCATATGTTGTAGATATATGTAGCTAATAGCTAGTTGTGCACTTAAGTTGTGAGTGTACTTATGCTATGATGATTATAGACTAGACTCAACATGCAGTCCTAGTTCACTATAACCAATGGCTCTGATACCAATCTGTCACACCCTCAAATTTCCACTGCGGGGTTCATACCGCGAGGCGCATGACATACCAGGATCCCATAGCCATAAGTCATATGAACGAACTCTAAATGCCCAAACCATTTAGTTCGTTTCAAAAACCAAGTTTAGTTAAGTTGCGGAAGCGTAAACCAAATTTAATCCTTTTAAAACCATGCGCAAAACAACGCGCCCAAATTAAAACCATATGAAAGAAAATGTGAAAGCATAATATGTAATTTAGGTGTATGCCCAAGACCCCAAATGCAATGAAGTGTGCAGTGCTTTCTAATTCTGGCACCGGAAGCTAACTACCTGCAAAAGCATGTAAATCGTGGGTCAACAAACAATGTTGGTGAGTTCACTGAGTAAAGTAGGTGAGTAAGTAAAGGCGTAGGTTTCCCAAACCATGTAACCAAATGAAAGCGTCGGTCTCCCAGACCACATAACAGTAAGTAAGAACGTCGGCCTCCTTGGCCACAAGTAAATAGCTAATTCAAATGTCAGGGGTAGCTAGCCCACTCATGATAACTAAAACCGGCGAATACCGAACTACTAATGAACAAGTTCCCATAACCGGGATAAGGATGCCTTGCATCATTGTCCATCGACAATGATTATGTTTGAAGCTAATAGTTCACATCCGTGCTCCCAGCATGATGTGAGGTTTGTTAGACCTAATAGCGCTATCAACTAATTAACCCGCTTGCCCAATCGGCAATTGATTCGGTATTTTGAAGGACTTAAAAGATGTGTTTGGTTTAATTCATCAAGGACATATATATGAATTAGTAAAAATAGATTCACCACGTGAACCATGCACCCCAAACCCGGGATGTGTAAAAGTAGTCCCAAACCGGACTAGAAATGTTAAGTAAGTTGTCTCAACCCGAGACGCATGCTTTTGAGAAAAGAATAGTGAAACTCACCTTAGGTTGCAAGCAAGAATATCCAAACTTCAACGTAATAGAGACTCGCTACCGACTCCCTATTATATGTGTCACTATGTGAGTACACTTGCATAACCAATATACCACATAGCACGTTTATTCAATTCTTAAAAGTTTCAAAATCGTGTAGTGACACCTAGTGACTCTACATGCACAAGTATGTCCTACGTATCCCGTTGGTGATCGTGGTGACTATTATAAGTTTAACGCATCAAACACATCTCATACAAGTTTTCACACAAGTACATGTCAATTACACACCACATAGAACTCCAAATAGCCACTTAAAGACCCCGTACACAATCTGTGTTTTTAGGACAGATTGTGCGCTGTGAAAAACAATTTATTTAAAATACTTAACAAATGAATTAGAGTCCCAAATTTTTACTGAATTTTATTTGGGATTCACTCGACAATACCTATTTTTTCTTTGTCTTAATTCAAAACACAAAAATTATAAAAATTCGTACAACACAGCAGTGTTCAGAAAATTTCCTCAACAGGTCAGTTTAGTAGGAAAATTCTTAAAAATTGTGTATTCATCCAAACGAGATGAATCCACTTGGAAAAGCTCTATTTTTCCAGTATTGACCTACTGTAAAAATTTCATAACCTAACTCCTTGTAAATCTCAAGTTATGACCATTTAAAGTTAGCCCAATTTACAAATCCGAAAATCTGATATGATCCCTAATCAAATAAAATTCCAAAAACGACTCAAACGATGTCCAAATTCGATGGTTTTGCCCATTATGAAAAGCTAAGACCTTGTACATTACAATCATGCAAAGAATCGATCAAACCAATTATTTTCAAGCCACGAAACAGACCCTACAAGTCGACATTCAGAATCTGTCCAGATTCTAATCATGCAATATTATCAATTATATCAAACCCTAGTTGCATATTATCAATCAATAACACCTAATAATCATCATACAACTTTAGTAAGAACCACATCTGATCAAAACCCTAATTATACATCACAACCATCATTATTCACAAACCCTAGAAGTCTAAAACATCAAGAACATGCATAATCATGCAAAACATATAACATTCATTATGTAACAATGTGGTTGACCCTTTTAATCTTCGTAATCATCATGTTTTAACTTTTATAAAATACTTTCAGACCTGGACAAACTTGTTATATGATTTTTATAGTAAAAACATAAGGTAAAAGCGTAAGAAATCATAAGTTATACCCTTAGCTCTTCAATTCAATCAATCGCGCGCCTTGGAGCCTCCCAATTGATGATCTTGAGCCTTAGCATGAGTTTCTGGAGTGAAATATTCGTGTGGGGCAGTAAGGGGCGATTAGGGTTGAGTATGGGGGTTGCATGGGGGTTTAGGATGCTTAAATATGAGTTTGAGGCGGTTTAGACCGTCAGGGATGTTCGAGCGGCCGCTCGGAGCCTGTGAGCGGCCGCTCACAGGTCCGAGGCGCGCGCTTTTGCTTCGTTTCGCCTCCCGACGCGTTATCCATCGACGTTTTCGTTATTTCGGACCGTAACAAGTGTAACCCCATGCGTTAAGACCCTAATCAACCTCATGCTCCACTTTTAATGATTTTTATTAACGTGTTCGGTTTAGGTTCACATAATCACGTATGGTTTTCACATAAATTTATTATTCACCAACGTTCGGGATACAGGACTCATGTGTGTGTTAAACAATACTTATCCTATTTAACACATATGTTAATAACCTCTAACATGTGTTAGGCCTACTTAACTACCCCTAGTTAAGTATCTACCCATGCACAACGTAAGTTAACTAAAATGTATCATGTAAGTTAACTAGAGTTCAGTGAAAGTATTAACCTGAAAATGCGGGGTGTCACATCATCCCCAAGTTGAAAAGAATTTCGTCCCGAAATTCAGCAAGTAAACAATAAAGCCAGCTATAAAAAGGTGCGCTTGGTTCCCGGATGTCACATCATCCCCAAGTTGAAAGGAATTTCGCCCCGAAATTCACTTTGAAAGAGCTGCTTTATGTTCCGCGTTCGATCTATGTACGATTTCAGGTTCGGTAAAGAGATGTGGGTATTTGAGTCGCATCTGATCCCTGCGTTCCCACGTGTATTCCGGTCCAAGACGGGAATTCCACCGCACCTTCACAATAGGTATGGTGCTTTTTCTGAGTTTCTTGGCGCCCTACCCAAGAATTTCCACGGGTTGTTTCACGAACCGAAGTTGTTCGTCCACCTGGATCTCCTCCAGTGGCACTGCTAATGTCGAATCTGACAGACACTTCTTCAGATTCGATACATGAAATACATTGTGTACTCCATTGAGTTCCTCGGGCAGATTTAATTCATAAGCTACTGGACCAACCCTTTTGACAATCTCAAATGGCCCAACGTATCGTGGGTTCAGTTTTCCCCGTTTGCCGAAGCGTATCACACCTTTCCATGGTGACACCTTCAGTAACACCCTGTCCCCTACCTGGAATTCCAATGGTTTCCTTCGCTTATCAGCGTAGCTTTTCTGTCGATCACGAGCAGCAGCCATCCGGTTTCAAATTTGCACTATCTTCTCAGAAGTTTCGTGCACGAGTTCGGGACCTGTTAGTTGGCTATCCCCAACCTCAGTCCAACATATAGGACACCTACACTTGCGCCCGTAAAGTGCCTCGAAAGGCGCACACTGTATCGAAGTGTGGTAACTGTTGTTTGTAAGAGAATTCGATTAAGGGCAAGTGCTTATCCCAGTTATTACCAAAGTCCACTACGCATGCTCGTAGCAGATCCTCTAATGTTTGGATGGTACGTTCATGGCGATTATCCTTGCATGGCGATTATCCTTGCATGGCGAGCTGAACAGGATCGGTTACCGACTCGCGCTGCTCTAAGAAGAAGAAATATCAATATCGATTCGGAATGGTGTCCATTTTGTGGCGAGTATGCTGAAACTACGGAACACCTTTTTATCTCGTGTTCGTTTTCTCAAATTTTGTGGAATCTGGTGGCTCAATGGTGCAATATAGGTTCAATTTACATGTTCTATTTTAAAGATCTACTTCAACTTCATTCGCATATCGGTGGTTCGAATAAAAGAAAAAATGTGTTTAATGTGGTTTGCTTAACGACGATTTGGTGTCTATGGAAGCATCGGAACGAAGTCATTTTTAACAATCAACAGGTGCATCTTACTAAAGTTCTCGGTGATATCAAGGCCCTAAGTTATTTATGGGTGATGTCAAGGGCGAAACAACCGTCTTTGGATTGGAATTCTTGGCGATATTTTAGTTTATCTAATATTGGATGGTAGTAATAAGGTGATTGTAAGTTCTTGTTTGTATTTTGGTAATCGTTGTATGAGTGTTATGCTAGTATCCCGCTAGCTTGGTGAAATAAAATCTTTCGTTGATCGTTCAAAAAAAAAAAAAAGAATCAATAAAAGAAGTTGGAAGTTTATAGGTGATAAAGTTTTGAAGATGGAGATTTATCTTAACCTTTTTAAAGTTAATAAGTAGATGGAAAAATAAAAATCAAAATACTAAACTCATATAAAAACCTTAAAGCAAAATCATTTATCAAACGGGTTGCATATGAGTTAACCCATGTATCAAACAGGCCAGTACAGGCCGGATAACCCATTTATTTAAAGGGTTGGGTTTGATTGACATGTTTAATAAAACGAGTTATACTAGTCAATTCAAGGCCTGACTACTTGTGTGTGTAATGTTGTAATACAAATAGGTTGCTATTTTTTTTGTTAAAAGTATTTAATATAATTAAGTGACAAGATAATATAACCTTTACATCCATTGATTTCAAGTGATAAGATTGTAATTAATTGCAAGTTTTTTTTTTTAATAAAATCTGATTAAAAAGGGTATTATTGTATTTTTGTTATACATCACATTAAATATGATTCAAATATAAAAACCCTAAAAATGTAACTGCAAATTTCCATAAACTACTTTCAATCAAGAACCAGAAGTTCTTTTTTTAGCATTCGATCGCTAATAATATAAGGTATTGAAACAAAATCATCAATCGATTATTATGTTGTTAATATTTTTTTGTTATGTTTTACATGTAACAACAACAACAACAACCATACCCAGTGAAATCCCACCAAGACAGTGAACTATTTGTAGGGTCTGAGGAGGGCGGGATGTAGACAGACCTTATCTTTATCTCTGAAAATAGAGAGACTGTTTTCAAAGAGACCATCAGCTAAAAAAAAACGTACACACACACACACACATATATATATATATATATATATATATATATAAGAAATAATATTAATAATTTAAACTACCAATATCAGAGATGGTGGAAAGAATACATGGTAAAAATGGGAAAGAAATACAACTAGAAAAAAACCGATAAAGCACAAGGAGACATTCACATGTAAAGACCAACAAAAAAGTGTGTGTGAAAAATCTTATTTCCTATGACACATCTAAAAACTCAACTGACCCTATCCTAACAGTCTTTAACCATGATCCTATGTCTCCACAAGCTCCTATCCTAGACCATGTCCTCAGAGAGGTGTAACTCTTGTAAATCTTTTCTAATCCTATCATCCCAAGTCAACCTGGGCCTACCCCTACCCCTCCTCCCCTCCACAATGAGGTTTTCCACCGCCCTAACTGGCTCTGTCGTCAGTTTCCTCTTCACATGCCCAAACCACCTCAATCTCCCTTCCTTTATCTTATCAGATATACTTGCTACTCCCAACCTTTCTCTAAGAACCTCATTTCTTATCCTGTCTAACCTTGTGTGCCCACACATCCACCTCAACATCCTCATCTCTGCTACGTCCATCTTATGTGCATGTGTTTTCTTGATGGCCCAACAATCTGTCCCATATAACATAGCGGGTCTAATTGCTGCCCTATAAAATTTCCCCTTTAATTTAACATGAAACCTCCTTTTACACAATACCCCAGTGGCTGCTCCCCTTTAATTTTACAGGAAACCTCCTATCACGCAATACCCAAGTGGCTGCTCTCCACTTACAAGTGATATACACAATAAATCGATTATTTTGTTGTATTGGTTTTGCCATTTTAGGGTTGTAGCAGTCGTTAATAGTTATACACTTTTTGCAACGAAGGGGACGGTTATACAGTACATTTCGAATTCTATCAACATTGTATTATACACTTGTGTATAATGATCAGAGCGAATTATGTAACTTATCAATGAGACACCGTTTGATTTGGATGTTCAAAAGTGTATAATCAAAGTTGAAACTAGAACGTGTATTTTGATAGTGGATGAAACATACAAATATTTTTTATATACATGTGTATATATCAATAGTTTGTCGATAAGTGGAGCTTTTACAAACTAAATACACAAGTGTATACTAGAACCAAGTTAATTTTAATAAACATTACTAGTACACATGTGTTATAGACTTAAACTCAAAAGTTGTTACATACTTAATACACATGTGTATATCTAAGTATAGGACTTAATCTTAGGGGCTAATATACATGTGGAGCTTTTACAAACTTAGTATACTTAATACACATGTATATAGTATATTTCAAAGCTTAATGATATGTAGTCTAATTAAAATGTTCACATGTGTATATTTAGGATATTTGGGCTATACTATTGTTATATTGAATTATGGAAGAGCTTTATGCACGCCAAAAAAAAAAATAGAAATAGAAATATACATGTGTGTATTTGATGTTTTTATTGTCTCAGTACATAAACATTCATATACAAATCTATGAGGTGGACAAAACATACGTAGATACATTGATGTACAACACATATATACATATGCGTATATTGAAAACATGCATATGTGTATTTGGTTTTTATTGTTTCTCTCCGATAGATAAATATGTATAAACAAAATTGGTGTATTGGATAAAAACAAAGATAAATATACAGTGAATCTGCACTAATTATACACAACTGTACATATGTGTAGGGCTGCAAACGAACTGAACTTTCAGCGAACAGTTCATGAACCGTTCAGCGGGAAGTTCGATTAGTTAAACGAAGGAACACGAACAGAGGTCGCGTTCGTTCGTTTATGTTCATGAACATTTGGTAATGTGTTCATTTATGTTCGATAGTTTATTAAGGTTTTTAATTTTTGTACTTTTTTATATTTATTTATTTACTTTACCCAATAAATAATATATATGAGGTAAATATATGACTATATGAGATCAATAAACCTAGTTTTATATCCAAGCTCATTATGTGTTTCCACGTTCCAGTGTTGATACCGTCCACCTCCAATGCTCTTTGCCATCCACCTCTAACGCCCTTATCCAGTACTAAGTATGTTTGGACAATTAGGTTATCCTTTGGGTGGATCTAGCCAATGTCTTAATGCATGCGAATTCGATGTTATTTAAAAGTTAATATATGTCCGTTTGTTTTTGTTTCCGTTCATGAACACTTCTTTGTGTTCATGAACACTTGTTTGTGTTCATTAATGTCCGTTTGTGTTCGTGTGCGTTCATGAACAAAACGAACACAAACGAACACGAACATGAGTGTTTTCTTAACAAACGAACACGAACAGAAAATATCGTTCGGTAAGTGTTCATGAACTGTTCGTGAACAATAATTTTGTTAACAAACGAACACAAAGAAGGCTTTGTTCGTGTTCGTTCGGTTCATTTGCAGCCCTACATATGTGTATAATTCAATTTACATCTTCATAATTTTTTGGACCGGAGATGGTAATTTTCAATACACAAACTATTTTTAATGGGTTTAGGATCTTAGACATAAATTATCAAATGAAAAATAGTAAAATGGGTGATGCAAAAAAAAAAAAAAACAAACAAACTTAAAGGTGGATGAGTTACATTTATTTTGGTAATTAATATTTGATAGAACTTTTGACTAATACTAAATTGACATCTATACCCTTTTGATCATAAAAATAATGGATGGCTAGATTTGGTTCTTTAGGTTCTCAATTGGCCCATAGGTTCTCATTTGAACTTAATCCTATATATATGTGAAGAAACAATAAGTAACACGGTGATTATGACTAATCCCCGAGTGATTTATACTTATCTTACGTCAGGATTAATCCTTTACCCAAACCTCATTGGTTAACCCGTAAGGAGATTTAGTGAGTGTGAAGTGTGTGTGTGAAGTGAGTGTAAACACGAGATATAAGTGGTTCGGTCGGGAACGACCTACGTCCACTGTAAGTGCCGGAATATTATTGCGAGAGGAATATTACAAGGGTGATATGTGATACCATGGTTAATTTCTGAATGCCTTTACAAGAAGAAGTATGTCCCTATTTATAGGCATAGTTGTGGGCCGGATGAAGAGGCCCATGGGACATGTCGTCAGCTTGGGCCCAGTCAAGGCCCAAGTCCATGTTCTTCCTGAAAATGGCGGGAAACGGCCAATTACTGTTGATGACGTCATGCTACAGTGTGGTCGTTGTTATAACTTGACACGTGGCAAGTTCTGGGTGGTGAACAGTGATGCTGTCCTTGCTGCAGTGGCTGGGCCTGCTTCTGGCGTCTGATGTGACGTCTGACAGTTGGCGAGGTATGTCTGTTGGTCACTGTGGATGACAGCATGGTGGGTAGCATGGGTACAGTGGAGCCGTTCAGTAGCTGTACTATCTGCCACATGTCCTTCTCCTGTTCGTGCGTATTCTGACACAGATCCTTGTGAATCTTCCTTTTATTATCTTCTGTACCTCGTACTAAAAGTGTTGAGGGAAGATTCCGCGCGTGGCATTACGCGCTTATCAGGTGTAGCTTGCTGCTTATCAGCTGCCCTAGCGCGCTATGCTGCTTGTTGTTGCTCGCGTGCAGGTGGATCCTTGTGCCATAGCTTGGCGCGAGGATCCTGTTTATGGGGATAGGGACGCCTCCTCTCGGATTAGGCTCCCTATCCCTTCAATATGGAGATTTGTATAAAATTACAAAAGAACCATAATCGAACAAGTTGTATATACATAATCATATCATTAAAACAACATATACAATTTCTTCGATCCTTACTACATATATGTATATTAAGGTGTCATTCAAATACGTTCACAACAATCTTTCTACATATATGTATACTAGTAGAGTGCCTGCGCGATGCAGCGGGGAACACAAACGTTTCTAAGGGTGTGTATGGTTCGGTTAAGTTCGTTTATTAGCCTCAACAAAAATTAAAATCAAAATCATCAATTAATCAATCTTATTAAACAATCGGTTCCTTGGTTCGGTTGGTATGGTTAGATTATTGGTTTTTAATCTGGTTTAGTTAATTTTGGTGAATAACGAAAACCAAAGTGAATTTGGCTAAATTTTTTTTTGCCTAAAAGTACATGAAATAGATGTATAAATACGTGAAATTGAGGTATAAATAGGCATGTAAATAAACCGAACGTTCATGAACTGTTCGTGAAGTTGTTCGGCTGGAAGTTCGTTTATGTCGTTTATTTAATAAACGAACAAACACGAACAAAAAAAGAACATGAACGAACGTCGTGTTCATTCATTTATGTTCGTGAAAATCCGTTTATGTTCGTTTAAGTTTATTAGTTATAGTGATATTTACATATATTGGGCTTTTTAGTAATACAAAATCGTTCACATTTATTATGTTCGTGAACGTCCGTTTATGTTCGTTCATAAACTGTTCATTTAGGTTTTAAACGAACGAACATGAAATATTTTTTAATGAACGAATACAAACACAAAAATGTGTTTGATTGTGTGTTCGTGTTCGGTTAAAATTAAATGAACAAAACACGAACACCGTGTTCATTCGATTTGTTTACATGCCTAGGTATAAAAGCTAAAAATATATGAATATATAAATGGTTGTATTTTGGTTTGGTTGATTTTGGTGAACTAAGTGTACAAAAAACAATAACTGATTTTAAGTTAATTTAGTTTTTGGTTAATTCAGTTTTCAATTGCTTTCGGTTCAGTTAATCTGTTTTTTGGTTTGGTTTTAGTTAAATGTTCAATTATTTCTTACCCCTAGATATCTATACTATATATAATATATTTGATAGGAGAATTTTAAGATACTCAAAAGTTAAGAGTTAACTTTTGTTTATTTAAATAACAGTTACACATTTTGTCCTTATTTTAAGTCAACTGCTAACTACTCTTACAAATTGTAAACGACCATAAGTTTTTCATACGTTAATACTTTAAAAAAAGTATATCATAAAAAACGGGCATTTTATTATTTATATTTTTTTCATACGCTTATCCAGTATCCAAATGTAACTTATTATTCGAAAAGTTTATGAACTATATCTATTAATTTGAGTATAGTATAACAATTATTTTAATTAAAAATATTGATATGTTATGTGATTAATAATATCTAGGGGTGAAAAATAATTAAACCTTTAACCAAAATTGACCAAAAATTGATATGTTATGTGATTAACAATATTCGTTGTTTGACTTTTTTTGGATGAACCTCAACATCATTGATGCAGGTGTGAAAGAGATGGAAGTCGCCACCACTCTTTATTTATGCTTTTTTTACACAAACTATTATTTTTCTTAAAAAAACAATAATAAATATATAAATAACATAAGTGCATTTGAACTGATGATTGAAATCAGTATTTTTCTGTACTAAAAGTGTATTTGAACTGATGATTCCGATCCTAACACCCCGTTCAATTAATGTGTATATGTATTATTATAATTATACCTAGATGATATTGTCTCAACAATTGCTTCAATATACTTCATGACCAGCTGCATTATGGTCTAAACCTATATGAATTCCTCCAACATGTTAATCCAACTAAATTGGATATTTTTAGAAGCCTTCAAATTTGAACAAAGATATTAGAAGAAAAAAACAACGATCAAAATGAATAAACACATTTGAAACAGTAAAAAATGCAACTTTTGTAAGTCTAATCTCACAAGTTTATAAAGATTCATATTATAGAAATCACAAATTTCTCAACCAGTTATAATATTAAACATAGGAGAGTTAACAGTATAAAGATTTAATCAGCACAAAAAATAAATAAAAAGACTTACTTAAGAACGTGTTGTTCTCCTGCGAGTTGTATATTTTCAGAGACGAAAACAAGCATACCGTTGGCAGGTGTTAACGGCTGAGTGGCTGACAATTAACACTTGGGATGTTGCGGTTACACTACTGAAACAGGAGAGAGGTGAGCTTGGTTTTGATGTATTGGAATCACTATTCAATGAAATGAGATCTAGAAAACTACACAGACAAAAAATGACATATAAATTAACTATATAAAAACTTATTCAAACGAGATCTAAACACTTAGTAATCACATGTATAAGATTACTATTCAACAGAATCCATTAACTCTATATAGCGAGGCATAGAGTTTGCGTGAAGCCAGAGACAAAGAAGATGGTTTTGAAGAAAATAGAAACAAAAGGCGGAAGAAGTGGCGAGAATAAATGATTCAAGATTCAAAATTCAAAATTTAAAATTTCATAATCTCCTCTATTTCTTCTGCCACTACAATTCAAAAACCTGTCTACTCAGAGCTTCAAACCATATTAGAGTATAATTTGCTATATACTTTTAATTAAAAATTTGATTTTTTACTTGATTAACAATACCTAGGGATGAACAATAATTGAACCCTCAAGCGAAATCGAACAAAAACATACCAACCTGAACTGAAAATTAATCAAAACTGATTTAACCTAATATCGGTTTTTTTGTACCCTAAGTTAACCGAAATTAACAAACCGAAACTGAACCATTCATATATTTATATATTTCATATATCCATTTAATGTATTTATACATCCATTTCATGTGCTTCTAAGCAAAATTTTAACCAAATTTTGGTTTTGGTTATTAACTAAACTTAATAAAACCAAACTAAAAATGACAATCAAACCAAATAGATTGAACTAATTATCCGGTTGGTAAACAAGATCTATAAACTGATAATGTCACCTTTTGTTTCGGTTAAGGCTTATAACCGAACTGAACCTAACCTAATCATGCGCCATTAGAAGTGTTTGTGTTCCCTACTACATCGTGGGGTACGCTGTTATGAATATATGAATGGATCTGTTTCAGTTTAACTGATTTTGGTTAACTAAGGGTACAAAAAGAAAATGATAACCGATTTTAAGTTAAATCGGATGTTGGTTAATTCAGTTTTCAATTGATTTTGGTTTAGTTTTGTTTGTTTTTTAGTTTGGCTTCGGTGAACGATTTAGTTATTTCTCACTCCTAGATATTGTTAATCACGTAGCACATAAAGATTTTTAAAATAAAAAATAGCAATATTATACTTAAATTAAAGATAATAAAATGCTCATTATTATGATATTTTTTTTATATAAAAGTATCAACGTATGAAAAAAAATGATTATTTAAAAATCATGGGGATAGTTTGCTTAAAATAAGGAAAATAAATTTAACTATAATTTAAAAAGCAAAAGTTGAGTATGTTTAAGGGATTAAAATGTAACTAAGATATGTATTAAAGTGTAAAAGTGTTTGAATGACCATTTTACCCTCATTTAAAGGTTGTTAATAAAAATAAAGTTCATAACTTTTAGGTATCTTAAACTACCATTGCTTCATACATTATAATATAACTAGTTTTTATCCCGGGAGCGTCCCGGGTTGAAATATCTAATATGACATAATAAAATATCTAATATGACAATATAATTAATGACTTGCATGATTAATGAATATTATTATTATTTATTTTAAACAAATCTCTACCATAAGCTATCATATTCTAATATAAAAAAACGAATCTCTGTGTTGGGTATAATGTCAAATGAATTCGGAAGTTTGTAATCGATTATTCTAAAAAGAACTAACATGAAATAAGGAAAAAAAGTTATTTATTGAAATATCGACCGCATTAGTCTAAGGGTTATGTGATGCGTTAAAAAATTCATGGGTATATGATCAGGTATATAGTTCGAGTATTTGGGTATGTGGTTTCGGGTAATTGGGTCGGGTATCACCTAATCTTAGGCCCGACCCAAACCCACAATTTTTTTTAAACTAATCTCAAACCTGACAAAATACCTGTCGGGTTACAAAAAATAGTCGTTTTTTTCTCCGTTTTTATATAGCACTATGGTACTCGTTGGAAAGATAATAAAACGCTCGTTAATTTGGTGTAATTTTTTTCTTTAAAAAAATCTCGTATATAAAAGATATTAACGTTTAAAAGTTATGGGAGGAAATATGAGAGAGAAAATAATAAAGGTTTAATATTTACATTTAGTAGATTAGGTATTTAATAGATTAAGTTAAACCATATTTAAACCATATTTAATCCTTTTTTTAATTGGTCTAGAGTTGCCACATCACATCCTATGTGGCATCTCTCAAAGGAGAGATTGCATAAGAGTATGACATGTATGATTAATCCCTTTGCAATATATATATATACTAGCTGATTACCCCGGGAAGGTCCCGGGGTTGAAAAATTTAATATGATTTAATAAAAAATGATAAAAGAAGAAAACTCAAATCACGAAAAGAGTAAATAACTTAAACATAATCAATCTTAGTTAAAAAACATTTATTTAAAAAGTTAAAAAAATAAAAAGCATAAACCATATTAAACATAATACATTATTAAAAGGATAACCTTCAATATATAATCATCTTCACGTAATTTAAAATATGTTACAATTTGACTTTGACTTATATAGATGTAGAATTCATGAAAGGGGTTGAAAAATATAACCATTCTAATAATACTAATACTAATAGTAATAATTATTACTCTTGTAATTAAATAAATAAAAAAATAACCTTGCTATAAGGTGACACCATGTGTTGCAGTGTTGCGCAATTCTTTCTCCTACCTTCTCTTGATGAAGTATACATATCCATCTTTAGAAGAGTAAAATTCCAATGATAGTATGACGATTGGGCTGAATTTCAACATCGTAGATAAGAACCTGGTTTAAAAGAAAAATCATGATTAATGAATAACCTGAACACTTTGTGTTTTTTTTCTGTACGAACATAACCCCACAAAAAATAGTTTTTTTTCTCCGTTTTTTATATAGCACTATGGTACTCGTTGGAAAGATAATAAAACGCTCGTTAATTTGGTGTAATTTTTTTATTTAAAAAATCTCGAATATAAAAGATATTAACGTTTAAAAATTATGGGAGAAACATAAGAGAGAAAAATCTAAATTTATTTTTAAATTTTTTTTCCTAAAATAACTCAATTTAATTTTAGTAATTGAGAATTGAGAGATAGAGAGACAAATTTAGGGTTTTATATTTATCTTTTTTTTTAATTAAAAAAGGAAATAATTTAAAAACACTAAAATCTTTCAATTATGATGCCACGTGGCAGTTTCATGGAGAGGTTGAAGGCACCATTGCACGCCACGTCAGCAATGTTCAATTCTTTTATATATATTAATAGATAATATATATATATATATATAGATATAGATACAGATAGATTAGGATTGTCACACATATTAACTTTATTTATTGGTATTCGTCTCTCCAATTGTTTCACATGTATCATGAACATATTCGGATTTTAAAACTCTTCTGTTTGAAGCAAGTTTCACACTTCCCCGTTTATAATTTAAAACATTTATTCCAGATTTTGCTATGGATTTAATACATATTTTATTAATTTTAGGCAGGGCCGGCCTTGAAAATTCAGATGCCCGGCCGAACCGCAAAATATGTGCCCCTTAGTCTTAGGTCTTTTAAACAAAGTTTTCATTACTGAAGCGGACGTTGAACTGGTGTCCTTACTGGTTCCCTAGTCGGACTAGTTGAACCGAATATACAACTGAAAGTGTCGTAATAAGTGTAAAAAGTAATATGTTTGGCTAATTGGCTCATAAAAAACCACCATTTCTTAAAATTCCATAATAATTGGCCATTATTTTATGTCTAGACTTCAAAAGTTTTTTAATAAAATGAATTTGATTTGCATCATGTGCAAAAGCGTGACATAATTATTGTTTTGTAGTACTACTATATATTAAAATTTACTGTAAAGGCTGCACAATTACTGTACCACAATACACAAGTAGCACACTTCAACTTCTTTTTTAATTATCGTATCTTTCCAATCAAGTTTATCATGTATGACCCATCTTCTTCCTTATCTACTATTCACCTTATTTTTTTTATTATTCTTTTTGAAAAATGACTTTCAATAAAACACACGCGCCACCTCAAGACGAGGAAGACGCAAAACAACTACAACATATACAACGAATAGTTATACCACTCCTTCCACAACAATGACTTAAAACTCGATCTATTCTTAAACCAAAAGAAAGCCAATGACTTCACGTTACCAACCACCTCTATAACTTTGACCTCTCTCCTATTAAACCTTCTGTTGTTTCTCGCCTTCCATATCGCCCAACAAGTCACCAATATAATTGCATGTATGATCCGTTTTCTGTTCTTATTTCCCCCAACTTGCTTATAAATCTGTAAAAGGATCCTTGAATGCAAAAGCATATACTATTCACCTTATTGCGTTTATGTAACATTCCTAGTTTTCATAATACTTTAATTATAACTTTGGGGACCTAAAGTTACAATAATACATAATTGAAAATTTCATATATAGTAATTTAACATAACGATTGGGGTAATGTTGTAATATCTGAATCTTATAAATTAATATTATGAGAGAAAAAAAAATATGCTTTGACGAAAATGTTTGTGGAAAACAAATTAAGCTCTTTATTACAAAAGTCTTATGCTATCACAAGGCGTTTGAAACAGTTTTGAAATTTAGCATATAACTAACTATAAGTCAAAATTTATTTAATCATATTATTTTGGTTTGTTATTAAACAATTTAGTAAATTATAATAATTGTAGTAAATGATGATAATGAATCGACTTATTTAAGTTGAATAAATGGATAGTGGTTACAAGATCTTTAAAGAAAATGACGTTCGTTTTATGTTTCGACTCCATTCTTTTTAACGTCATTCATGGCAATTATGTATATATACTAAATGGAACAATTAAATGCTTTGACTAATCCTATTCCTACGTTTCATCTCTACAATATCTCTTGGTGAGTTTTTTTTTTTTTGACAATCAAGACACCATTCAATAATGATTAAATGATCTCTATATCATAGTCATATTCTCATTAGTCTCTTGATTCCTCTTGATTCAATCTATGGTCATGTCCGCAATTGCGCCTCCGCTGGCCTGTCTATTTAGTCAATACTACCACCTATCTCTCTCTGTCGTCGTGGATACCGTCACACTGTCACCACAGTCCATATCCGCCGTTTCTGTGAATTGATAGTTACTTTTCGAACACCAGGTAATAGTTTCAGAACCCTTATTTTATTATTTATAATTTTAATCCGCAAAAGAAATCTTTATCATCGATAAACTTAGAGAATATTATTATTCTGCATGCTTAAATATTTTTTTTTGTTTTTCTGAAATTTTAAACATGTTTCACGCACAACAGTGGCATGTTAATTTTTTTAAAACAAAATTAAATAAAATAAAAATTCATTAACTGGACATCTATACCGCTTTTATGTATTCATGAAACAAGTGAATGTCTCTCACACACTTCTTCAATTCACCGCTCTATATTTTATTATTAATATTCCTAGCTATACATTTAGACATAATCGTTTTAAGTGTTAACAAATTATTTTCACATAATACAAAATGTGTTTTTTTTCTAAATTCTAAGAGTAATATATATATATATATATATATATATATATATATTATGTTAGGAGTAAAAAGCTTTAACCAACCAACTAATATTAACATGTCGTTAGCAAAATTCAACCAAATTTACAACTTTTAGTAAACATATTATTAACCCTGAATATTAGTTCATATAAATGAAAATAAAACTTATTTCTTATAAAAAGTTATATATCTATATATATATATTGTTGTAATGATATAAAATCTATAACTCCTCGAATCATATAGTCGAATCATTGCTCATACACTTTAATAATGAAAAATATAGGTTCACGCATAATTCGTTGATCCCATTGAATTCTAGCAAATTCTTCATAATAAATGTGAGTATATCTTTCCCCTTTTTACTGTTTTACTACTTTGGGGTGACTCATGTACCTATTAATCAAGTTTCTATTTCTTATACTTAATGCAATTCTCATGTGTGTTTGCCTTATGTGAATTTGTGTGTATGCTTAGTCAAAATCATTAACCGCTGGGCGGCCTAGCATTTCAATTAATAGTACTATGGTATACTCCCTTGAGACTCTGTTGAGAGAATCTTGGTCATTGTCTTGTTAATTCATTATTCAGTTGGTTAGTCATGTGTTAGTCATTATTCTCAGGTTTGGTTTTGAACGGATATTACTTATTACATAATTGCAAATGGTACCGCACATGAATTGCTAAACACTTTTCTACTATATTTATTTAGACAGGGTATGCTCACCAATACAATTTTTGTATTGACCAAATTATTTTGTACATGTTTCAGGTTGTTTTGAGATGCATCCTTTAAGCTTTCGGATTTATATTTAGATTTTGATTCATTGTATTTTAATTTAGTTGGCAGTTAGAATCGTTGTATTTCATTTCAATGTAATAAATTATTTAATCAATGTATTTAAAATTTACACTTTAGTCCATGAGCTATTGAACAATCGTCACTACGTGACACCTCGATGTTTCCGCCATCGGTTGGGGTGTTACAGATTGGTATCAGAGCCATGGTTATAGGGAATTAGGTTATTAGAATGCCTTTTAGCCTAGACTATAACTATGTTTACTTTCACGAGTCCTCTCGTGTATATTTCTCTCGTTTATTATATTTTCTTTCAAGATATTTTTGCTATGATTTTCTCGTTATTCTTTCGATATTTTGCTTGGAGAAGAAGACGCTCGTATTTCATAAACGAAACGATATCATCAAGTTAGGAGTGGTATCCATATCTTGGTGATTAGTTTCACTCCTCTATATGTTATTTATCTTAGGGATATACCTTTGAGATAGGAGTGACATCCACACCTCAAAGAGTATTTCCTTCAAAAAGAAACTTAACCACTAAGCTAGGGGTGATATCCTTAACTTAGTGATTGGTTTCATTCCTCAATTGTTTTCAATTTTGAAATACATCTTTGAGTTAGGAGTGAAATCCACATCTCAGGGATCTGTTTCTACATCTCGTTTTAAAGCCTCGCTAAAGGTTTTGAAATTTATCAGTGACGGGGTATGTGCAATCAGGAAAAAAAAATGACCATTCACTCATAGGTTCAAGTACGCTCCCCACAAGTCACTAATAATATTTCAATCTCTTTGGCTAGTCACCAGTTTCATTAGAAATATTTTCAGTATCACATTTTTGATATATTTTTCATTTGTTGTTTGAAACTCTTATCATAATTTTCTATAAGGAAGTTATTATGTCTTTTGAGTTTCTCTATTAGTAGCTTTCGCTATTGTGCATTTTTTCGTTTTTCATTATTGACTCTTAAGTTTTGTTTAACATTTGGGTTTTAAGTTCCATCTCTTGATGTTTTATATACTCATTAATTATTCGTTTTTGGATTTTTTTTTTCTTCATCATCATTATTAAAACTTTTATCCGCTTTAAAACTTACACTATTTTCATTTATGCTTTGTGACTTTTACACTATTGTCGCATTGACTTTTATCATTCACGTCAGTTTAAATCTTGGTCTTTTAAAACACATTAGATTTCCACATACTTCATAAAACGGTTTCATTTTTGCATTTGCAAACTTGCGTTGCATATTTTAAAGATCAAATGTAAAATTTTTTGTTTTCATATATGACGTATCCAATATATATTTTCGAGAGAAATTTGCAACCAATAATAAGCCTTATAACGTTTCTCAAACACGACTTCTCGTAAACACATGTGTATTTATGAAAAAATTTCAAATGAAGCTGTTTGAATCTAAAACACACTTCGATTTCTAAAAAGTTATCCTCATGCATTACTACTATCTTTTCAACTATATCTCAAAGTTTGAGCAAACTACGTTTTTGGTATACGAAAATTTATCCTATTACACTTGCACACTTTCAGTCGCAAAACTTTTGACATACACTCTTAACCGAATGTTTCTAAATGTCTTTTATAGTATAACGCATATATGTAAAATTACTAGATTTTAACTCGCATGCCAGTAGACTATACACCTGTTCCGTGCACACTCATTTGCCGTAAATTTCATTCTTGCACCATCTTTATTCATAGTTATTTCTAACACGTTATTTGTGATTATTTTCATATTGCCTATTTGCATTAATTCAACTCGTTTACTTTCATTTGTACGATTTACTATATATTATACTATTCTTTCAGTCGAAATTTTATGCTATAAATTATATACTTACATGAACGCATATTTGGTATGTATATATATATTTTTTATTATTATTGTGAGCAAAACCCTGTTATACCTTACATTATTTTGTTCATCGTCATGGCCAATGAACATACTAGTTGATAACTCGTATGAGATCTAAGCCAGTGCCCACGTACGACTCGGATTAGAGTACATATTTAATCCGAGGGGAACGGTGTAAATCTTGGAGTTTATCAATATAGGTATTTAGAGCCCAACGATGTGAACAGAAGTTACCAGTTAAGGGTGAACCCGAAAGGGAAGAACCTCTAACGATGTCTATTACTTACATGTTACTCTCATTATGGTTAAAGGGTAAACCCGAAAGGGAAGGACCTCTAACCATGTCATTGTTTCATTGCAGTATCAATTACTTAGCATATCCTGATTGCACGCATTTGTTTCTAGTATTACTTAGGATAGGGTTATGGAAAAGCATAACACCCTAGTGTAAGGTAAATCGATGATTACGGTCCGGAACGCAATCATGGGTTTACAGGTACATGAGGGTGGTGTGTAATTCTATTTAGGTTGTTGGTAGACAATCAGTATGAGTCCAATGTATCGGGAGTGTGGTGGGTCAGCTGCGGTACACCCTATATATAAGCATAAACGATACTGCGGGAGCGGACTAGGAGTCTGACCAGGAACCTACCCATTACTATCTCTTCATTAGATCGTTGACTAATAACTAGTATTTTCGATAAGAACGTTCTTACACGAGCTTTAATTCGTCTTCCTCGATTCTTTCTCTTGACCACCTCTACAGAAAACCTTAAACTTTGTATACTCTTACACTCTCTGTTAGTCGAAATCCTGTTATATGTCCTTAATAACGTTCAGTTAGAAACCCTTCTAAAGTAGGGGAGACTGCTTCATTAGTACCCCTGTCCCTCACCAGTTACACATTCCCAAAAGTCTTTCTCATTTAAACTCTCAACTTTCTAACCTTGGGTTAAATGTAAAAGATTATGAAACTTTTGCTTTAGATATTAGACAGTCATTTTAAATTTTACCAGACCATGACTCATGCATTTTTTAAACCTAAGTGTTTTTTACAACGCCTTTCATTTCATAGAAACTTCCACATGAAAGAAATTTCGAGGCGAAATTTTCTAAAGTAGGGGAGACTGTAACATTCCTAGTTTTCATAATACTTTAATTATAACTTTGGGGACCTAAAGTTACAATAATACATAATTGAAAATTTCATATATAGTAATTTAACATAACGATTGGGGTAATGTTGTAATATCTGAATCTTATAAATTAATATTATGAGAGAAAAAAAAATATGCTTTGACGAAAATGTTTGTGGAAAACAAATTAAGCTCTTTATTACAAAAGTCTTATGCTATCACAAGGCGTTTGAAACAGTTTTGAAATTTAGCATATAACTAACTATAAGTCAAAATTTATTTAATCATATTATTTTGGTTTGTTATTAAACAATTTAGTAAATTATAATAACTAGGTTTTATATCCGGCGCGCGTTGCGGCGCACAAAACCGAGTCTTTCTTGGTTGATAACATGATTTAGGAAAAACTGAAATCGAAACGTATAAGAAATATACACATATGGTATCAGTACTTGGTATAGTTTACGATAAATTTAATATTTATTCACACAAAATTTGAAAAGAAGCTCTACCGGAGTAGGTAAAAAGAAGCTAGTGCTTAACGGCTCCTTTAGTATGAAATGCCCAAAAACAGCAGCATCGCCAACCTTATCAATCAAGTTACTGAAAATGACTCGGATTCCCATATTACCTACCAAAAAAAACAACGAACAACATGATTGATATACATATTAACAGAACAAATCAGAACCACTTTTTCAAATAGAATGTTCAAGCAGCAGCAACACCACCACCATATTTATTACCACTAATTCACATGTGTTTTATAGCCAATATGAGTAATATAATTTGCAATCCTATGTATTAGAAAAAATAAACTAAAATTTTGTTATACCACATTCCACTTAGGGCAACAATCAGTAACAACAGTCATCTACGATGCATGAAGTTAACATATAAAGTTCTTAAATATATACATCTATTTGCTTTAGCAAGTCAAGTGATTGAGAGCAAAAGACAACTGTTATATATTGATGGCATAGGATCCATTGTCGGAGCTCATATACTCACCGACATCGGAGTCGAACCCTAACAGCAGTGGGAAATGTCGTTAGCAACCACCATCGTCTAACCTCAAAAGGGCCTCCGCTCATGTGTGTCGCTGCTAAAAATAGAAACCACCATCATACTGTCAAGATAATTCCACACAAATAAATAATGAAGGAGCCCTATTCATACCTGTGATTTTGAAACCACCGATCTTATGTTGATCCAACATCTTTGAGTAGTATATAAAACCAGTAAAGTTTGTAGACCCTGATAAACATGGCAAGATAATTCCACATCATATCAATATACTACATATATACTCATTTAATCTATCAAAAGTAATGAACAAAACATTAAAAAAGCCATAAAAATTTACTATTACCTAATACCGCAATCCGCAGATCAACATAGTATTTGCGCGAAATATGACCTTCAATCGGAAACGTTTTAAAAATTGACAAAACTATCATTAAAAAACATCAGTTTCAACCCGCGACCTACATCCCTATCAAAACTAATGAAAAAAACATAAAAAAAAGCCATAAAAACTTATAATTGCCGCAGACTGCAGATCAAAATAGTATTTGCGCGAGACATGACCTTCAATCGGAAATGCTTTGAAAATTGCCGAAAGTATCATTAAAAAAACATCAGTTTAAACCCGCTACCTACATCCAAACGAAAAAGATGAAAACCTGTGGGCTGATCCTCATAAAAATCCATACATCAGGTGAAGTAGGATCGGACCTGAAAGCTAAATCGACACCGATGTGAATTATGACGGCGGAACAGTACCTCACGCCATCAAATCTTTCACAGCTTTCCTTGCAAATGATCAATTGGCTTGCCATTATCGTACAACAAATTCATAATCACAATCCGTTATTCAAAGTGTTTAATCAAGTAATAAAAAATACCTGAAATCGATCCCCAAATTCCCTCCAAACTATTACAACTCGAACAAAACGATGCGCCTACACCAGAACCTTGACCCGTCAACACTTTGCCACTTCACCCGCCATAGTTTCAGAACTTCCTGCTTTGACACTTTCTTTTGAACCAGAAACCGCACTTTCAGCCAAAATTGGAACGCTATGATCAACTTCAGCTTGTAGAACCACCATGCGACCACTGCCGCCTTTACACTGAGATTGCGAGCCATGCCATATAAAAAAAAGCGAACCTGCGAATCAACAAATACCTAACACCTTATTTGATGTTGAACCTAAACTATTATCAATAAAACATAAGAATAAACCAATCATTGTTGGTTTTTTGCCACCCTAGGCCCCTTCATCAAAATTGCGCAATAACAAAAACCTAAACAATCAAATGTACTTACAAAAACATCAAATGAGTCGTTAATCTGAGATGACCAGCACCATCGTCATCGTCTGAAACGTAGTCTCCCTCCAACAAAAAAACATCATAAATTCGCAAAACAAAAGGCGCGATTGTAATAATGGCATCACAAAACCACATGAAGCAAAAGATAATAATAATAATAATAATAACATTTAACGATCTTGGTTCAGAGTTTTCAGAACCATGGCTGCAAGGCGGGTTGCAAGTTAGGACCTGCCATCCACCGGCCCTGCCACGCCATCGTCATCAATAGTCGGAAATCATATGTAACTCATCATAACCAAGCATATCACCCATAAAACCATGATTAATTACACAAATGCCATGAGATCACTGTTCAATTCAAATCACTGTTCAAATAGCTTCAATTATTAATAAAAAGGTAAAAAAAAATAACCTGTGAAACCGAACCCACAACCATCACCACGAAGCAAAGCTCCATGGAAAACCTAAAGGGTCCGAAAAGAAAGCATAAAGGTTACAACAACCTCACAAACCCACTGATTCGAAGCATAACGTGACAATCAGCCTAATCGGGCCTTTTTTGGTAACAAACAACTGTTACCGTGAGCAACAACACCACTAATTAGTGTTCACCCAAGTCACCACCATCACACCTCCGCCCAGCAGACCTAAGAATTGGAGACGAAAACATCATCGGCAACACCCTGTAGTCACCACCATCGTCAGATTACATTGGGGTTTGTCGATCTGCTCGAAAAAGGGACATGCATCTTGATCGGAATCTTTGTCAGATGGTGGTGTGGATGGCGTGGCGGTGGCGGTGGCGGTGACGGAAGATGACGGTGTGGTTTGTCGGCAGCTGGCCAGAGGTCACCGACCCATCATCTTCATCAACTGTCAAGAAGAAGCAGAAATAAGGTAAACGAAGATGACGGTGGCGGTAAACTCTACAGAGAGAAAGAAGAGAGATGAATGAAGGTGTTATAGCTGGTATAGATAAGAGGTGAGAAATCTGAAATATATTATCACCCATAAAACCATGATTAATTACACAAATGCCATAAGATCACTGTTCACTTCAAATCACTGTTCAAATAGTTTGAACATTTATAGAGTTAAATTGTAGTAAATGATGATAATGAATCGACTTATTTAAGTTGAATAAATGGATAGTGGTTACAAGATCTTTAAAGAAAATGACGTTCGTTTTATGTTTCGACTCCATTCTTTTTAACGTCATTCATGGCAATTATGTATATATACTAAATGGAACAATTAAATGCTTTGACTAATCCTATTCCTACGTTTCATCTCTACAATATCTCTTGGTGAGTTTTTTTTTTTTTGACAATCAAGACACCATTCAATAATGATTAAATGATCTCTATATCATAGTCATATTCTCATTAGTCTCTTGATTCCTCTTGATTCAATCTATGGTCATGTCCGCAATTGCGCCTCCGCTGGCCTGTCTATTTAGTCAATACTACCACCTATCTCTCTCTGTCGTCGTGGATACCGTCACACTGTCACCACAGTCCATATCCGCCGTTTCTGTGAATTGATAGTTACTTTTCGAACACCAGGTAATAGTTTCAGAACCCTTATTTTATTATTTATAATTTTAATCCGCAAAAGAAATCTTTATCATCGATAAACTTAGAGAATATTATTATTCTGCATGCTTAAATATTTTTTTTGTTTTTCTGAAATTTTAAACATGTTTCACGCACAACAGTGGCATGTTAATTTTTTTAAAACAAAATTAAATAAAATAAAAATTCATTAACTGGACATCTATACCGCTTTTATGTATTCATGAAACAAGTGAATGTCTCTCACACACTTCTTCAATTCACCGCTCTATATTTTATTATTAATATTCCTAGCTATACATTTAGACATAATCGTTTTAAGTGTTAACAAATTATTTTCACATAATACAAAATGTGTTTTTTTTCTAAATTCTAAGAGTAATATATATATATATATATATATATATATATATATATTATGTTAGGAGTAAAAAGCTTTAACCAACCAACTAATATTAACATGTCGTTAGCAAAATTCAACCAAATTTACAACTTTTAGTAAACATATTATTAACCCTGAATATTAGTTCATATAAATGAAAATAAAACTTATTTCTTATAAAAAGTTATATATCTATATATATATATTGTTGTAATGATATAAAATCTATAACTCCTCGAATCATATAGTCGAATCATTGCTCATACACTTTAATAATGAAAAATATAGGTTCACGCATAATTCGTTGATCCCATTGAATTCTAGCAAATTCTTCATAATAAATGTGAGTATATCTTTCCCCTTTTTACTGTTTTACTACTTTGGGGTGACTCATGTACCTATTAATCAAGTTTCTATTTCTTATACTTAATGCAATTCTCATGTGTGTTTGCCTTATGTGAATTTGTGTGTATGCTTAGTCAAAATCATTAACCGCTGGGCGGCCTAGCATTTCAATTAATAGTACTATGGTATACTCCCTTGAGACTCTGTTGAGAGAATCTTGGTCATTGTCTTGTTAATTCATTATTCAGTTGGTTAGTCATGTGTTAGTCATTATTCTCAGGTTTGGTTTTGAACGGATATTACTTATTACATAATTGCAAATGGTACCGCACATGAATTGCTAAACACTTTTCTACTATATTTATTTAGACAGGGTATGCTCACCAATACAATTTTTGTATTGACCAAATTATTTTGTACATGTTTCAGGTTGTTTTGAGATGCATCCTTTAAGCTTTCGGATTTATATTTAGATTTTGATTCATTGTATTTTAATTTAGTTGGCAGTTAGAATCGTTGTATTTCATTTCAATGTAATAAATTATTTAATCAATGTATTTAAAATTTACACTTTAGTCCATGAGCTATTGAACAATCGTCACTACGTGACACCTCGATGTTTCCGCCATCGGTTGGGGTGTTACAGTTTAAAACCAGTAATGTTCAAGATGGGATCTTTTTTTTTGGGTCAAAAATAGAATAAAAAAAAAACTTACAGAAAGAAACACTCGCCGCCGCTCAAAGTGCCCCTTTAGAAATTGAGTCCGGGCCGAGAATCCTCCCCGCACCCCCTC
Organism: Ambrosia x helenae; assembly: GCA_030844895.1. Taxonomy (NCBI): domain Eukaryota; kingdom Viridiplantae; phylum Streptophyta; class Magnoliopsida; order Asterales; family Asteraceae; genus Ambrosia; species Ambrosia x helenae. The sequence goes on from CM061228.1 coordinate 5,764,021, forward strand.
AGAGCCGGCCTTGATTTTAGGCAACCCTTACTATATTCTACTTTACACTAAATATTACAAATAATTTAAACCATAGGACTTTTATCACTCTGCTTCCATGCACTCCACCAGTTGGGTGGTATATATACCAAGGCAATAACACTACATACATATACTACGTAGTTGGGTTGTGAGGTACGGTGTTGCTATACATACTCATAACCGTTGCCAAAACAAAACACCCTCACCACACACCCATTGGACCACCTTTCATAAGTCCTTTTCATCTCCCATTCCCTTCTGCAAATGCTCTTTAATGGTCCATCCAACTTTCTCATCACATCATGTTATGATGCATTTAAGAAAAAAACACTTATTTCATTTTTAAATAAAATTTGTACAAAATAACCAAACTTGATTATCATTCCTATTAGAAATGTTTGGTTGATACGTATGAGTTTTAGAAACACAAAATCATGTATCAAAATGACTTCCTGCATCTATCACCAAAAGGATCGAAACCACATTCGTAGGCCGAAAATTTTCCGGATATGTAGTAGAATTATTGGAATGTTGAGTTTTAATGTCTTAAATATCCTTTTTTGTTTTAACATCACTTCACTAAAACAGTTTTTTAGATGCATCACTTCATTGATTCTTTACTCAATAATTATTTGTTTTCACACACAATAATAATAATAAAATAATACTATGCATTTCACTGCCACCACCCATGCACCTTATCCACCACAAGTATATATTTTTTTATATTTTGGAGAGAGAAACTTATGGGAAAGATCCCGTGCTAGTAGTGGGATATCCGTGACCAATTCTGGTGACACCTCGTCCTCCTAAGAAAAGGTTCTCTATTAATTAAATAATATTGTACCTATGAAATCTTTTGAACCTAAAAAGCAATGAAGACAAGGAAACTAAGACAAAAAGACACCAAACACCAATAATAGTCATTAGAACTACAAAGTATCTAAATGCTTTTCTTTTTTTCAAAAACCTTGGTGCCAACTGTCAAAGGAGTATGGATTAATACATAATCGATCGAACACTACTTGAAAACAATTCTTCTGCTCATAAACAAAATGTTTCCGGAAATTATTTCTCCCGGTAGACCACTATAGCCACAGAAAAAAAGCCATAATCGTATATGTAAAATCCTAAATTAAAGTTGATGTTTCATTCTTTACAAATTTAACAACGTTTTTTATTTCTTTCAAACTGTGGAGTTCTATTTTATTTTATTTGAGTGCGTAATCATACCTAACCATTTCATACGTGTGACAGCTTGTTAAAGTGATTCTACATATCCAAAAATATATACTTTTGAAGGTTTTTGACCAATGGGGATATAGATCGTGTCCTTTTGAAGGGCATCTAGGGTGGCATTTTTATTGGTTTTATAAAAATAGAATCTGCCTGAAAATCTGGGATATCCCTCATTTTGTGCCATCCAATCCAATCACACATAAACGAGACTAAAATTCCAGATATCTAATCCTTCATTTTGGTGGTATCTCAAGTGTTACACAGGACAGAATTCAGTTAGGGCCCATTCAAAGATTCATCATTTTGTGTCATGACTAAAAAGTTCTGAAATGCATTTTGTTTTTATCTTTTATCTAGGGTTAATTTTTCGCTGCGGGATACAACAAAACGTGTATATTTGCAAGCTAACCTATTACTACCAACAACGGGTTTTCTCACACTTTGCACATGTACCGGTAGTGTATGAAGCCGAAAACCAAAAAAAATGAATACGGGTAACAGGATCGATGTCGTTCAAAGGTATTAGTTCAGTACAGGAAATGTATTCGGGAAAAAAAATGTTGATCCTAGTATACAATAGAGATAAGTATATTATTTTGAATACAATTCTATTTTCAATAACCATCTTTTAAACAATAATATTAACCATTTTAAAAGCAATATACCCAACACAAAATATAAACAATAAATATTTAGTTTCCATCGTCGCCAGGTAGTTAAAGTGTGCAATTGTATTTCTGCCAGTAAAATATTTTTTTAAATAGGAATAATGGAAATAAATAATCTCAACTATTGACTATTGGTCAATAAAAGTCACAACTACGAAAATTACCAATAGTGGTCCCAACTTTCGACAAATTGGAATATAATGGACCCAAGCTAACGGAGGTCTAACTTCGTTAGTGTGATGCTACGTGGCATCCTAGGTGGGAAAAATGATCCTACGTGGCATCCGACGTGGCATCCTAGGTGGCAAAATGATCCTACATGGCATCCTATGTGGCATCCTATGTGGCATCCTACATGGCATGTCACGTCAGCACCACACTAACGCCGTTAGTTTGGGTCCATTATATTCCAATATGTCGAAAGTTGGGACAACTATTGGTAATTTTCGTAGTTTGGGACTGTTATTAGCCAATAGTCAATAGTTACGATTATTTATTTACATTATTCTTTTAAATATAGCTACGATATTTTAAGTTTTGAAATACAAATAATATTAACAATTTTAAATTAATGACATAGCAAGAAACTATATAGTAAACATATATATAAAACACAACGTAGTGAATGATGTTCACCCATATCACCATATGTGTAGTCTTTATCGTTGGGTGGTCGATGTTATCAAGTACCGGTAGTCCGGTAGTGCAAATAAATCAACAGGTACATATATTGAATTAATTATTTTCATAATAAATCCACGTGGTGATTGGTGTTCACCCGTATCACTTGTCACATGCTATTTAGATTTGGTAAAATAGAATTTATTAATCTTACTTTTTTGTAGTTGTTCATTAATAATTTCAACTGAGTTTTTTCCTTCTACCAGTCCAATCTTTTAAATATTTTGCTATCATTGAACCTCTGTTAAAACAGACTAACGCCGTTAGCTGAAACTCATAATTCTAGGCGATTATTCGTCGGATTTATGACTGCAAATGAACTGAACTTTCAGCGAACAGTTCATGAACCGTTCGGCGGGAAGTTCGTTCATTTTATAAATGAACGAACACGAACAAAAAATTCCGTTCATTTAGTTAAACGAACAAACATGAACAGATGCCTCGTTCGTTCGTTTATGTTCGTGAACGTTCGGTAACGTGTTCGTTTGTGTTCGATAGTTTAATATAGTTTTTAATTTTTATATTTTTCTATATTTTTAATTTTTATTTCTTTTACCCAAATAAATACTTTATGTGAGGTAAATATATGGGTATATATGAGATGAATAAACACTGCTTTTAATATAATTATTAAATGAATAATTAATGAAGAGTTCAAGTTTAAATAAATAACTTTTCCAAAAAAAAGTTTAAATAAATAAATAATGAAGACTTCAAGTTGCGAGCTTAGTTTATTTGAGACACTACTTAATTATGTTTACCAATATTATGTTAAATACTAAGTATGTTTGTATAATCAGGTTATATTGTGTGGATCTAGTTAATTTCTTAATATATTTGAATTCAATCTTATTCAAAAAGCTAATATGTGTCTCTTTGTGTTTGTTTCCGTTCATGAACACTTGTTTGCGTTCATTAATGTCCGTTTGTGTTCGTGTGCGTTCATGAACAAAATTAACAAACAAACACAAACGAACACGAACACGAGTGCTTTCTTAACAAACGAACACGAACAAAAAATCTTGTTCGGTAAGTGTTCATGAACTGTTCGTGAACTCATAATTTCCTTAACAAACGACCACGAACAAAGCTTTGTTCGTGTTCGTTCAGTTCGTTTGCAGCCCTAACCGGATTTGATAGAGGGAATCGAGACGATAATATTGAGTTAATTAACCCCAGTTAGACCTTTAATTATCTATTTCACTTTAAACATTATCCTATATATTGATATATGGGTCTTGATGAATAGTGTTTTTTTATATTCCTCTTTAGTTGTTATTGTATTTAAATTGTAAGTTATGGATATGATAATAAAAAGGTTTTCAGTCTAGGTGGTTAGGCTGTTGCTTTGTTATAATTATCCTATATAATATACGGGTATTGATGAATAGTGTTTTTTTTAAATTCATCTTTAGTTGTTATTGTATTTATATTGTAAGTTATGGATATAATAATAAAAAGGTTTTCAGTCCAGGTGATTAGGCTGTTGCTTTATTATAACAAGAACTTCATAATATATATTTATCTTTGGCATTGTTATTTTTTGTTATTTATGTAAACAATGATTTGAAAAATTCAACTTATTATGCTTTTTAAATATTTTTTTTTTTTTTTTTTTTTGTGTGTTGAGTAAATACCTCTCAAGTTACAATGCTTTGTGAAATGTAAATGCATAATATTAACATAGTCAAACTAATAAAATTTAGTTTAATTTAGTTGTTAATAAGTTTTGCATTCTTGTGTAGGAAAGGTATTGGGTTTCTGGGAAGAAATTCATAAATATATGAGTATAGAAAACCATGTCTTTTAACAAATAAAGAGAAATTAGGGTGTGTAGTGGTGTGGGGTTATGTGGCGGTTATGGTATTAAAATATTAAAAAGTAATAGAAGAGGGGTTATGGAAAAAGAGGGTGTAGTGGGAAGGGGGGTTATGAGGGGGTTATAAATGATTAGGAAATCATTGCTTTTTATTGTTTTTTATTTAAATAAGAATATTAAATAGTTTAAATTATTTTTCATTAAATATATAAAACTTACAAATACTAAAAAAATTACAAATACTAAAAAACAACAAATACTTAAAAAAAGTTACAAATACTTAAAAAAACTAGTCGTCGTCGTCTCCTTCTTCGTTTTCTCCTCCTCCTTCTTCTTCTGCTTCTTCTTCTTCTCCTTCTTCTCCTTCTTCATCATCTTCTTCTTCTTCTTCTTGGTCGTGATGAATCATGCGAATCGACCATGCTTCCTCCACCAAATCCGCCTTCAACGCGTTATGTATATCCTTTGAACGCAACATGACACTGTTTTGGAATCTCTCCTGCTGTGTCGCTTGTGTCCCTGGAACATCTTCTTCTGCTACATAGTTTGGGCATATTGCCTTTTTTTCGTCTTCAAGTATCATATTATGCATTATGATACAAGCATACATCACCATTCTAATCCTTTCTTTTTCCCACATACGACAAGGATTTCTTACAAAATGCCATCGTGCTTGAAGACAGGCAAAACACCTCTCAACGTCCTTTCTTGCAGACTCGTGAACTCTTTTAAAATATTGCCTTTTTTCATCTTGTGTCTGACTAAACGTTTTGACGAGCATTGAATACTCCGGATATATACCATCCGCCAAGTAGTATCCATGCTCGTAGTAATTATTATTTGCATAAAACCCACATTTCGGTATTGTTCTGCCAATGTAAGACTCTAGCAATGGCGAAAACTGAAAAGTATTTATGTCGTTCATACACCCGGCTAGACCAAAGAAGGCCGACCAAACCCACATGTCTTGTGAGGCAACTGCTTGTAAAACCAACGTTGGTCCCTTTTGGTCACCGCGTGTATGTTGACCTCGCCATGCGGTTAGACAAGCATACCATCGCCATTGATGACAATCTATACTACCAATCATACCGGGTAATCCATGTTTTTGAATATGCGCTTCATATAGTTGTTGAAGGTCGCTTAATGTCGGGTTTCTCAAGTATCTTTTTCCATATAATTGGCATATACCTAAAAAAATCAAATGTATATATAAAAAATATGTACCTACTATATGTATATATAAAAAAATCAAATGTATATTTGTAAATACCGTAGCAGAAATACTCCAAAGTATCGCGTGTGGTTTTCTCCGCCATCTTCAAATACTCATCATTGATATCGTATGTGTTCCCGTAGGCGAGTACACGTATTGCGGAAGTCACCTTTTGAATTGCGGTGAATCCTAAACACCCTCTAGCGTCGGGTTTTTGCTTAAAGTAGTCATAGGCGGACTCTAAATCTCCGGTTATGCGCAAAAATAAGTTTTTACGCATCCGAAATCTTCGTCTAAACAAATCAGGGCCGTAAACCGGATTGGCATTGAAATAGTCATTCATCAAACGCTCATTGGCGGCTACACGGTCTCGCTCTATATATTGCCTAGACAATATCGGCCGTGGGGCGGAAGTACCTACAACTTCAACCGCGCTACACGCTAGTTGAACCGCACTCGTAACGGCCGCCTCCTCTTCCACGCCGTCATCTTTAAAAAACCGATTATATAGATCGATAAACGAGTCATCGGAGTGAGGAGGGGACGGCATTTTGATGATTTGTTTGTGTGTTGAATTTGTTTGAGGGTTATAGTTTTGTATGTGTGTATTGTATGTGTGTAAATGTATGTGTAGTATATGGATATCACATATATATATATATGTAGAGGATGAATTTTTTTTTTTAAACAAATATGACCGTTGTTCAACGGTCAATTCATCAAACCAAGCAGACAACGCTCGTTATGAGCAAAACAAACACGGCTAAAACGCCCCCATAGCGCATGGGGGAGCGGTGTTTCCGGCGCTATGGGGGGCTAAAACGCCCTCATAGCGGGCCACTACACACACCCTTATGATCTTTGGTAACAATGTGTTTTTGTCTGTGACAAGTTTGGTGAAAAAAGATATTTTAAGAAACTAAAAACTAAAACAATATTTATATTAAAAGCGGCTTAGAAAAAAGGTTTTATATATATAAGAAAATGTTAATAAAAAATTACAAACACATTCAGAAAAGTAAACTCCCATAATTGTATATAAGATTTGGGCACTTTTGCTAGATCCATACAAAGTGTCACTCATTTAACGTTAGTTTTTAACAGTGTTAAAGAAATGGATGAATCTGACAACTTTTAAGTTTCTAAAAAAAATATTATGATCAATACGCACAATTGTTTATGCGGCTCTTATAATTTCTTAACTTCTGTATTTGACGTTCACATTTATACTCTTATCGGTTATATGTGTGTATTCTTAGCAACATTAATGCTTATAATTACCGGACCAATTTGATCCTATATTTCATGAAAACACACACGATGCTAAGTCCATGCCTTGCAAACCATATCTTACACTACACAATAGTCACAAATATGTAACAAATAGCATTTAGGGACAGATTTTGTCCGTGGTAAAAGGTTTGTGACTATTTTTTTTGCGACTGATGTTAATGACCACATATTCCGTTGTGAAATACTGCATAGACGTTTTTTTTACTACGGGTTTCATTTTTTACTTGAATCATATGACGGATCGATCTTTTACTATGCATCTTCTGTAGCAAATCAGTCACCAGTTTCCAGATAATTTTTCTAAAAAAAATATAGTTTTGTTAACGCGATGTCAAACAAAAATATTCCACAAATTCATATATCAAACAAAAAGTTTCTACAAATTCATAAGTTAAACAAAAAGTTCTACAAGGTAAGAAATTAAACAAAAAATTTCTACTTATCCAAAACTCTCATAAATATACACAAGTTTGTGCAACTGTATAAAAAAGAAATATAATATTCCCAGCATTGCCACCTAGATAACTTGGAGCTTGCTAGTTGCTAGTGACTTGAAACTCATCTGATGTAATCTACAAATGGTGCAAAGATTAGAGTATCTCAGCTAGTCAAAATAAGTATGAAACGTAAATGTCTGTTCAAACACCAAAAAGCATAATCCTATATATTCTTACAACATAAAGCTTAATTAGGAACAGGTTGGATGTCTGAGCTCAGGTTGTCTTCTAATACTTTTAGCCAGCGATCAATGTCTCTACAATTCACATAACATGCTTTTTAAAACAAAAGTAAGCAACTCATTGTTCATATATATAATGCCAATTTTGATTAAGATAGAGGGATGTTTGACCAGTTATGCCTAAGTTTGACAAGATTACCAATGTTTGAGCGAGAAGTCCATCGCAAAATTAGCAAAATTAGCGACGCGAGATCAAATTAGTAGTTAGCTTGCGATAAACTTAAATCGGTCACTAATTTAAAGGCGGTCGCAAATTTATTATATATACCTCGTGTTGTAGTACTGCGATGATACATAGAAGCAAAAAAATTGCTTGTATGAAAACTACTTTAGGTCGTTAAGTATTGTATGTAAATAATGAAAAGTGCAAGTATTTATGTTATTCTTATATATTCATAATTCTTTACTTAAAAGTTAAACTTATTCTTAATTGAAAGAGCATATATGAGTGTGTAGCTGCGGTGTTCTATTAATTAAACAAAACAAATGTTAATTAAAAGTTACATTTAATATCTTTTTGTGTAATGACAATATTTGATATTATTCACCTTCCTTCAGCTAGTGAACAAGTGAAATTCACACCACATTAGTAATACAAAACAATTTGATTCACATGCATCAGATATCAGTCCAAACTCCAAAGTACTGAATCAGGAATAGGTACATTAACAATACTAGTTTATACATTTTGTTACGGGACTAAGGTTGGACTCATGTATGTGTTGTCAATTAAATGCATAAAAGATATATAAAATATAAGACAAATATATAAAAGTATATCTAACTTCACATCTTTTTTTGTTGTGTCTATTCAATTACAATACTTGTAATTTTATTGATGCATCAAACTTCCAAAAATTAAGTTTTTGATGTATTAATTTTGAGTATTTTTTTTTCTGTATTTTCGCTATGTTAGATGGAGAAAATTAATGTAGTTGGTGACATCCGATAGTAAAAAAAAAAAAAAAAAAGAAAGAAAACGTTATGTGTGTGTGTTTTTCCAATTTGGCAATTAGCATTTGACCGACCAAAAGGTTTGAATTAAAATCTCAAAATAAAACAAGGGTGTGTAAGTAATCTATCTTTAAATATACATAAAAATATATTTGTCCCGTAAGAGGAGGCAGCAAAATCCTGACTTGTGTATTAATCATACCAAAAACACATGGAAAAAATAATATAATAATTTTTAAAAGTAGAGATAATATTCTAAATTAAGATAATTTTAATTAAACAAGTATACATTATTAAGAAAACCTAAAACACTGAATTTGTTTAATCCTTAGTTTTGTCGTTCTCATTGTCATGATACAAAGTATAAATTAACTTGTGTTATAAAATGAAATCTCATTAAATTATAACTGACCATGTCTTGATGCGAATTGTTAGAACAGAAGTTATATTGGTTGTCTAATTGACCACCCTGGTTCGAACCATGTGGCGTTGATGGCTCCGAATCGTCTGGGCACTCTAGGTTCACCCCAAACAACCTCAATCGTCTTGTTGCTACCGCTCCTCTTTGGTAAGTATCCACATTTTCATATCTCTCTCCTGCAATTCCATTTAATAAAGAAATTTATTTAAGTCACAATCACTTAGAAAGTATTGTATACATTCCTCATATATTTTATAAAATTTGATTAATTAAATAGTAAATAGAAACTATATTTTTTTTCAAATGAATATATTTTGATTTTCCGCAATAACCTTATAAGCATCGCCTTTTATACCATGAATCATTATCATTAATTATATTTGCTTCATCTCTCGAATTATGTAACATAGATCAATCTTACTTTGGCTATGAACATAGATGTGTTTATAAAATAGGGTTCGCCTCAAATACCATTAACGCAAGACATATTGATTGTCGATGAGATGAAAATTTTATAACTAAGCATATTACGGTGGTAGCAATTTTATGATAGATGATCTTAATTTTGAAAAATCTTCACTCGACAAACTAAAACAAATATGTTAACTATTGCAGAGCAAAACAGACAATATTAGTTGTTATGATAATTAATTTAACCCAATCTTACAAAATTATTAGGCTACACGGGGTGGGTAGTGGGTACAGGGAGTCCCCTCTGGAAAACACACAGAAGAAACCACTGTGTGTTGGGGGCAGAGTTTCCGCACCCTTCGCAACCCTTTTCTCTCCGATCTCTCACAAGTCCGAATCCCTACAACCTTCCGAGCGTTTCTTCTTCCGCGATGATGCTTAGGGTTGACTCCATCCAACCTTATATAATTTTTTTAATAATTGTAAATGTGACTATAATTACACTCATTGACCTAATGAATGTAATTGCTGTGATATATTTCATTATATTCTTATTAATTTTCATTTTAAAAATATTCTTATCTGAAACCTAAATACCTAAATCTATACTAAAAAAAATAACAATATTACCTGCATGAAGGCAATCAGGTTGGTATGGTAGAGCAAGAGTTTGTGGCAAATCTGCGCAGGATAATTACTCCGCGCATCATAGCACACACCCGCACCCATTCGCTAAAATGAGCCGCCGTCGCCACAGCTGCCCGTCGTCTCCACCCAATAAACATCCTATGACAATCTACCACATGTCGATGAAACAAAACGACGTCGCCTGCATCCAACCCTTTCTCCTTAACATAACGACTCCAACCCTTGGTCAACACGTAGCTTTGACTACTGTTCCAGTATGAGTACCTAAATTTTAATAGGGTTGGTAACCGATTAACAAACACAAAGCAGATATATACTTTAGGAACACTTAGGTTTCGAAGTCTTAGGTTTTATCTTTTAAGTAACAAAAAAAAAAAAAAAAAAAAAAAAGTAGACGACATGATTAAAAAGAAATTCGCCTTAAAAAAAAAATAAAAGTACGAGCACCTGAACCGCCACAGCTTCCCGCACTCATCTTCGAAAGATAATAGCAATCCTGTCTGTTGGTCGGCTAATGGAAGAAGTTTTCAGCGTGTTGTTTGGGGATGACAAGGCGGTTGAGTTTGCCTACGTCGCTAGGAGTCAACGGCTTTTCAAACATGTGTTGGATGTCGGAATGTTGTTGTTGGACGGTGGAGGAAGACGGTGGTTGATGGTGGTTGTTTTGGGTGTCCATTGGTGTGTGATGGTGAATGGAGACTAGTGGAATTAATAATAATAAGAGATGAGATTGAAGGAGGATTTTATTTGTAGCATGGGGAATGAATAGTGAAAAGAGAAATAGTCTTGGTTGGTTTGTCTTTATACGACGGTGTGGGGGTCCATAAGTAGAGGGTGTGCAAATGTTTTTTTTTTATATTTATTTATTTATTTTTTAGAAATATGTAATTTTTACTTTTATGACATATATATATATAGGGGCAGATCAAATACAAAGTAATATAAACGTGCGAAGGATGCGAAGAATCACTTTGTACGTAATGATAAATGTTTTCATGAACATAAAAAACATTATGTAATTATCATTACGTAATTATCATGTACAAATATCCTTCGCATCCTTTGCACGTTTCTTTTACTTTGTAGAATAACCGTCCCCTATATATATATATATATATATATATATATATATATATATATATATATAGGTTTAGGATCATGTACAAAGTACATTTTTTGTGAGAAGTGTGAGAAGGACTAAGAATTGACATGTAGACATCATGTTTTGGATTTAGGAATGATTTTTTATGTTGTTTTAACTTGAAAAACACCAAACACAACAATCTAAAACACAATACAATATATTATAGTCATTAAATTTAAAAACAGCTAAAACACACTACTTAACGCTTAAAACACACTGCTAATGTTTTAGCATGGTGTTTTAAGTTTTAAGCCTAAATTCATTTGACATTATATGGTTAAAACATATTTAAACCATATTTATTCCTTTTTTTAATTGGTCTAGAGTTGTCACATTACATCCTATGTGGCATCTCTCAAAGGAGAGATTGCATAATATTATGACATGTAGGATTATTAGCTTTGCAATATATATATATATATATATATATATATATATATATATATATATATATATATATAGGGAGTGGATAATATGGAAATCCTATATAATCAAAAAACCTTGGAAACCCTCTAGTGACCATTGATCAAGTTTGATCAATGGTCCATAATTATTTGTATAAAATAATCAAAAAACAAGTGGGTCACCATATTGAATAATAGGATTAAGGGCAATAAGTTAATTTTATATTAACTTTTTATAATTTAATTTTCTGAATCATAGGTTTAAAAAGGTTGATTTGACACTTGTCAAGTCACCTCTCTCCTACTTTATGAAACTTTTCCCAGCACGAAAATTAACGTATGTTAGTATTATGATAAGAAATTCTCACCTCGTGTGAAACATCACTAACATGTGTTAACAGGCCTATACTAAAAGAACATAATAAAAGAACACATATAATCTGTATTTATTTAAGAAATGATAAAAAACGATTATTACAATCAACACTAAAACATATCAAAAAATGGTTCATACAAACATAATTATTTGTGAATTTTCAAAAAAAAACTATCATAACATAAAAAAGATCTAGTTATGCTTCGTTCTTGATACCCATCTTCATCTTTAACACAAAACATCTCTTCACCTACAAAAAAAGATAACACGTGTTAGTTGGGTTTTCCAAAACACATAATGAGACATCACTGACATGTGTGTGTATTCTAAAGCATATGTTTTGCTAAAATAACGTATGTCATATGAACTCTAACACATGTTAGTTGGGCATATACTAACGTATGTCATATGAACCCTAACACCTGTTAGTTAGGCATATACTAGCATGTGTTAGCATCACTAACATGTGTATAAACAACACCAAATCTGCATTGCCAAGTGTATCATACTCAATTTTACAACTATGTTAATACAACTACTCAAATACGACTAATAGGGTTTGAAATCCAACAATAATAAATCTAAAAAAAATCAAATCAGAACTAATCCAAATCCATATACCAAAAAAATATCCTCATATTCATGAAATATATAATATAATAAAAGACATCAATAGCATGCGTTAGCATATTCTAAAACATATGTTTTACTGAAAAAAAAAATGTATGTCATATAGACCCTAACACCTGTTTAGTTGGGCATATACTAGCATGTGTTAGCATCACTAACGTGTGTATAAACAACACCAAATCACCAACGCCACATTCTTTCTAGCCTATTCGATTAATAGGGTTTGAAATCCAATAATAACATGTATTAGGTCGTATACTAAACATGTGTTTTTCTAAGATAACGTATGTCATATGAACCCTAAAAAGATTAAAAATTTATAATCTTTATAAAAAAAACATCACTTACCACAGCCACATCACCAACACCACCTTCTTCCTAGCCTATTCATGAAAACCAACACTAGAACAGATACACATGTTAGTTTGGATCCTCAAACACATAATGGGACATCACTAACATCTGTTAGCATATACTAACGTAAAAAAACTACTTATTTATTCATCAATCACATGTGATCTATCAACCTCATGTCTCCAATTCAATAACAATCTAAAATAAAACAAAATAATAATATAAAAAAAATCAAAAGGTTAACATAAGTTTTTTTTTTTTCATTCAAGCATTTGATCGAACACTTGATATGCAAACAAAAACTATCCCCAAAACTGTTATTATTATTCTAACAAAACCCATAAACCTAACAAAATCAAAACGTAACACAAAACGCACAAATCAAAACGTAACAACATATTCTTCTTATTATTATTATTCTAATCATATTTTTACTATTCTAAAAAAATAAAGCATAGCAACTTAAAAAAATAAAGCACTTCCAAAAAAAGTTTCATCTTCACTTCCAAAAGAAAAAAAGTTCCAGCTTAAAAAAAAAGCAATAATAATAATAATAATAATTACCTATACAGAGGATTTGTTTCAGTCGAAAGAGGCTCCCTTCCTTCTCGACTCCCTCATCTTTTCTTGAACGAGTATGTTCATCGTCCCGTTGCTTTGTTTTCTTGAACGAGATGGAAGGTGGATCCAGGTCCTTATTTTCGAGTGGTTGGAGCAGATGCAGAGTGTTGTGAGGTTCGATGGTATTTAGAGATAGAAAGAGGGGGATGTGAGGTTCGAAGCTCTGACCAATACCATCAATCGGACGGTTGGTAGCAGTGGTGATGTTGAGTGCGGTGGTGTTGGTTGTGATTCTTGGTGGAGGTTGTGGTGTTTTCCAGATCTAGATCTGGTTCTTTAGAGATAGAAAGAGAGGGATGAAGAGTAAGATTTTGAAAAATAATGATTTTGAAAAATAAAGTGAAAGAGAGAGAGGGAATATATATATATATATTATATATATATCATGAGAAAGGAGAGAGAAGAGAAGAAATTGTAAATGTCTAAAATACCCTTGAACCATACAAAACATATTATATTAGAGTGGTTGATGTGGATGAATATGGTCCATTCAATGAGTTTCTTGGGGTTTTTCATTTTGAAGGGTTTTCTATATATACGTACACTATATATATATATATATATATATATATATATATATAGGGGTGGGTTCAATGGGGAACCACAAAAAAGTGGAGGACCGGAAACCAGGGGTATTTTTGTCTAATTTATCACAAATCCAAAATAACTAACCATCTTCAATTCAAAAGTTATACATGATCTCTAATGGGTCTCACACTATAAATCTGGTCTTTCTCTTTATAAATTTGGTTTCTCTCTCTAGAAATTTGGTCTCTACTCTAGAAATCAGTATTTGGTGTTCCACAACAGCTTTCACGGTGTTCTTCAGTAGATTTCATGACGATTTTTAGTGTTTTGCATCAAAATTTCAGATCTGGTAAGTTTAGGTTTGTAATTTTGTTGGTTGCTTCAAAATTTCATATCTGATAAACTTGGGGTTTGTAATTTTGTTGATGATATTGCATCAAAATTTCAAATTTGGTATGATTTTTTAGGTTTTGTTCAATTTTGTTAAATGTAAACAAATTGTTCTTTTCAATTGAATTTCTATAGTTCTATTCTTTTGAATTTGTATGAATTTCATATCATTAAACTGAATAGCATCTGCTTGAAGTGTAGAACGGGTGGTTGTATTTGATTTAACATGTTAAATTCTTTTATTTTAGTATAATTTTAATATAATTTTGTAAAACTTAACATGCTTAATTCTTAACATGTAAATTTGCGGGTTAGATTAAAAGTTGACCATTTTATTTTTATAATGAATTTAACATGTTAAATTCTTTTATTTAAGTTTGATTTTCATATATATTTGTAAAACATAACATGTTATATTCTTTATTTCAGTTTAATTTATTTATATTTGTAAAACATAACATCTTAAATTTGCTGGTTGGAATTAAAGTTGATTTGTTTTATAACAAAATCATTTTCAAATTTGTACATGGGAAGATGTCTCTGCTCTAACATGTTAAATTCTTTTATAGCAATTTGATTTATGTTTGATTTTCATATATATTTGTAAAACATAACATGTTATATTCTTTATTTCAGTTTAATTTATTTATATTTGTAAAACATAACATCTTAAATTTGCTGGTTGGAATTAAAGTTGATTTGTTTTATAACAAAATCATTTTCAAATTTGTACATGGGAAGATGTCTCTGCTTTAACATGTTAAATTCTTTTACAGCAATTTGATTTATTTTATTTTTATAATGAATTTAACATGCAAAATTTGCTGGTTAGAATTGAAGTTGATCAGAAATGCGGCTACAAGTTGTTCACAGCGTAACTACATTACCGGAGATTATGAAATCAGTTCTTGAAATCATGTTCATGACGTAACTACCGGAGATCATGAAATTAGTAAGATTGTTAATATTTGTGGTTTCATGAAATAGAAATTCGATTTAACATGTTAAATTATTTTATCAAAAATATTTTGCTTGTTAGAATATGTGGTGTTTAGAAAAGTTTACCATAGACTTAAGCATGTAAATCGAAGAGTTTCCTAGGAGTCTTAAAAGTGTTAATTGCTATTAAACGATGAAGTGAAACCGCTTAATGTTGATGATACAACTGTTAAAGCATTGCCTTCTATCAAAGTTAAGTTCAAATTACTTGGAAATAATGATAACATGGGTATATATTACTTTTATACTTTGAACTATTAATCGATATGTGTTGTACGTGTTAAACTATAATAATATATATGATGAAAGATGAATCACATAACCATAATATATTTATTTCACATATGAATAATTCTAGTTAGTTACATTTGCCGAAAATGCATATGAATTTTGATTTTAAGTGTTTGAATAACTATGATTTGAATATAATTTTGATAATGTGAATGGACTAAATAGTAAGCATTTGATGTTATATTGTGGATTAGATGAGAATTGTAGAAAGGACGATGGAAAATGAATTGTTAATAATTTTGTTTTAGAACCTGTCTATAGTTATAGATGTTTGAGAAACTAGTAATAAAGTAAATGCCTGTGTTGGAGTCGTTGGAAAAATATTGTGTTTTCTTTTTAACAAAGCTTAGAAACACCATGAGATGTGTGAGTAATTATAACGTAGATATTACTTACACATCTCATGGCATTTCTAAGCGTCTGTTTCTGCATCTCTGTTGAATGCACCTCCAGTTTCTGAGGTGACGCAGAGGAAGATATTGTAGGTAATGTGGTTGTCGATATTAATCTACAGCGGGTTTTGGAGTTTGCAAAATTTGGGAGATTGGTGATGGGCCGTTAGGGTGTTTGCGTTGGCATGTATGGGCGTCCCTTTTTTTTTTCCTTTTTACTGCCCAAGAAGATGTGGCTTTATAGGTTATAGGCGCCTTATTGCGTGAGTTGGCTACGCAGCTGAAGGTGTAGCCTGAAGAAACAAATAGCCTAACCTCCTTGTAAGGATGATAGTCTAGATGCAACCACAGGATTGATCCTTCACTAGCACTTCCTGGATTGAGGTAACCTGCAATAAAGATCGAGTGGGTAGGGAGACAACTACACAAGGTAGTAGTTTATAACAAAAACGGGGGTGAATGGGGATACTATCAAGTGTGATAGCTCTTAGGGTTAGCCAAAAGTGTCCTCTCTATTAAGGAGATGATCCCTTATATAGAGGTGGACGTATGCCACCATTACCCAGAACCCTAATCATAATGGGCCAGGCCCGATTAGGGTTGTCTCCACTACCCAAGGATTATATTAGTA
Source organism: Ambrosia x helenae (assembly GCA_030844895.1). Classification (NCBI taxonomy): domain Eukaryota; kingdom Viridiplantae; phylum Streptophyta; class Magnoliopsida; order Asterales; family Asteraceae; genus Ambrosia; species Ambrosia x helenae. The sequence continues at coordinate 5,780,891 of CM061228.1, forward strand.
AAGTAGTTAAGATATAGCAATAAATAAGGAAACATGGAACGATTACCGCTTTTACCGCTTACGCGCGCGGGTATCTCTCCGCGATTGTAGGAGAGTCGTTGCTGCTTCGCTGATATCACTCCGTAATGATAGGAAAGTAGTTAATGCTTTGATATACGGATTAACCTCTTTCGTGCGCGTGAAGATCTTCCGCGGGCTGAATTCCGGGTTTGGGTATGCTCTGCGCATTTGTGAGCACCCAATCCCATCAAGTCCCCCCAGTCCAGCGTGTACCCTTTTCTCGAGTGTATGAGGGAAGGGGGTGGATGGTGGACTTAAAGAGTGGTAGCCCCTGGATGATAGCTCAGCTTTCCTTGGTGGTGAAAACCTGGTAATCAGTGGGTCGTTGTTGCCAATTAATGGAGAATCGGAGCGTTGGTTGTACGAGATACGGATTGTTTGCCATGCGGAGAACGGAGCATTTGTCCTGCGGAGAGCGGAGAACGGTACTTGAATTTGACGTTGATCTCCGCGTTGTGCTTACGTGGCTCTCCAGCATAGGACAGCTGTTGAATAATGAGTAAAGGATGGCGGATAGCGTCTGCCACAAGCTATACTTGTGTCAGTGAGCGTCCCATCGGTTATTGCAGACAGCTGTGTCAAGCGCGTGGCTTAGCGCGTGATGCGCGCGTGTGCAGTCAAATTAGCTGTTCATAGCCACGTGTCGTTTGAGAAAACGTTTCCACTTTCCCATGCTGACGTCAGTGGCAGTTATAGCCCACCCTATAAAAGGATTTCAAAATATTTCAAACCACACCGTTCTCACACTTTTCATTGCAAACCTCCCAACTTCCCTTCTTCTCTTTCTCTTTCTGATTAGCCGTTATCTTTACTCAATCATCAAGAATGTCTCAAGAAGCATCTGGTACTGCTGATCTGACCAAGATGACTGAAAAAACTGAGAAGGGCATTTCCACAACCGTTGTCAAGTGGGATGCCTCTTCTTTCTCCTCATTCCTCGATCAATATGGAATTGAGGCTGAGTGGGAGCCTGAACTTCCTGCTGCTGGTAAGACAGCGTTGGACGCTCCCCCTGGTAAGATTACTCTGTATGAAGCGTTCTTTTCCCGGTGCTGTTTTCGTCTTCCCACTACGAAGTTCTTGGTGAGTACCCTTATGAAATATGGGGTTCATCCAACTCAAATGACTCCGTTTGGGTTGTCCAGACTTGTGCATTTTGAAGCGACCTGTCGGTCGCTCGACCTGGAGCCGTCCTTTGATATGTTAAACGTGTTTTACGTTCTTGAGGAGGCCCGTGGTGGACACGGGTGGTACAGTGTGGCTCCACGTAGAAGTCGGACACAGATTGTCTCAGAGAGTCCCAAATCAATGTACGACTGGAAAGAAAAGTTTTTCTATATCCACCGAGGGGTGATTCCCGCGGCCATGCAATGGATGAGTATTGGGGTGAAGGAAAGGATTGCGGAGTTCCCACCTATGAAAGATTACAACAGCCAACCGTGGTATGACACTCTATGTGCCCATTCCACTCCGCTGTCTATGGAGAAGTGCCCAGAGGGCGTACTTGTGATGCTAGGGCTCAGCCGTTTAGGTAACCCGGAGGGGCAAGAACCCACCGCTGTTGATGCTAGTAAGTACACGTGAATTTCTTCTCCATTGCCTCTGTCTTTCATTCTTGTTTTTACACTTTATGTCTATGTCCTTGTAGGAATGACAAAGTTCGATCTGTTCGATGCCCGGGGTTCTGCTAAACTGAAGTATGTTGCTTTGCCCCAAGGAACTCCCACAGTGATTGAGCGGCTGGCTCGGAATTTTTTGATGCCACAACTCAAGGATGCTCCTCAACACTATACGCGCACAGGTTACATCCTATACTACCTCTCAATATTCAATATAATATGTCTTGCCTTTTACTGTGGGAGATTCCTGCGCCGAAAAAGGGTGCGTCGTGTTTCCACGCATTGCAAACTCTGACCCGCGTGCCCTTTGTTACAGGCGCAGGGATTTGCCCAGTCAAGAAGACCGGGAGTGGACCGGGTGAAACTTCCCCAGGTCGTAAGAAGATGTCTTGTTCAGGTACATGATGTCATATGTTATCAAAGTATGTATGAAGTTTGAACCTTGTTTTATGCCTTTCCTTAGGTGCGGGTCCGAAGCGTCAGCGGAAAGACTCTCGTAAAGGGAAGAAGGTGGCCTCCAGCTCTACTGTTGCTAGAGAGGATGACGAGGCCACAGAGTCAGATGATGATGTTAAACGTCAGCGTACGCGTGGGCCTACACCCGTTGATAACTCTGTTGAGGTTTCTGATGAGCTATATCAGAAACGTATTGAAGATCTTGCTCAGAAGCAAGTTCAAATCTCAAGACCGTCTGCAGATGTCACTAAACCAACTTCGTCCACTGTGATTGAGGAGTTAGCCCTTAATACAGGGACAAATGTCAACCTGCTGGCCCAAAGATAATGGTGAAGCCTCCGCCTAAACGGAAACCTGTGTTAATCAAATCTGTCAAACAGACCCCTGGTGAGTGTCTGTTATAGAACTTGTGTTTAAGTTCTGTATATGGGACACAAATCATCACTTTCGTCTTTTGTATTCGCAGGTAAAAGTGCTGCGCCACAGGGGGCGTTGAAGAAGCCCCTTCCAATCGTGGAGAAAGTGAGTGAGCCTATCCCTGAGGATGTGCAGGGCCCAAGTCCCTCTGAGTTGGAAACTCGAGGATCTTCTCAAGTAGAAGGGATTGTGGTGTCTCCGAAGGGAAGTGGAGACCCTGGTAAAAACCCTTTGGTTGAGTTGTCCCCTGTTGATGTTGACACAACAATCATGGCCACGGATACCGCCCAAGGAGAAAGAGGTAGTCAGCCGGACTCATCTAAGGCGGATAAATCAGTGCCCACGAATGTCCCTGTGGATAAGGTTTCCACAGAAAGCATGCGGACCTCTTCGACTCCTAAGGGAGATATAACCAAAACTGCTCGTGGGTCTGGAAAAGCGAGTGGAAGCGGAACGAGGATTGCTCCTCGTGATTTTGATCCGAACAGGCCCTATCAGCCCCGATGGGATATAAGGCAGACGACCCGCTTTACCAATCCTTTGCTTGCCGAGGAGTTTATCTCCTATGCTGTTCCGCCTAGTGAGCGTGATTATCAAGACAGTATTGACCGCCGCTCATTGTTTTCCGATATGAGCTTGAATCTGGCATTGAGCTTCAGTAACTTCGGGTCAATGCTGCGACGAGAAGAGGAATTCCAACGTTCTTGGCAGGCTCTCAGGAGCGCGGAAGAAGCGCAAAGGGAACGGGAGGAAGAATTCCAAAAATTCCGTGCAGGTGCCCATTCCGAAGTTGAGCAATTGCGGGATCAACTTCGGTCTGCTGAGGGTGAGATTCAGAGAATGAAGAAGGAGAAAGCTGACGCTGCCAAGGGCTGGAAAGATTCCTGTGAGCGTACCAATTTAGAACTGGAACGTGGCCGGAAAACCAACGAGAAGTTGAAGAATGAGGTTGCCCGCGCTGTTCGCGAAGCAGAAGAGAAACAAAAACTGCTGGATGCGAAGCAGGCTGAATTGTCTGAAACTGTCCTCAAGCTGAAAGAGCAACATGAGAGCCTAGTGTCTGTCACCACACAGGTTTCCGGACTAGAGTCGCAGGTGAAGAGTCTTGAGGAGGAAAAACACAACTGGGTGAAACGAATGCCTTGCTGGATTCCTCTCGCGTGCAGCTAGAAGTGAGCCTTCAACAAACACAAAACGAGCTCCGTACTGCTGTGCAAACTTCGCAGGCCGCCCGGGAGCGTTTAACTTGGATGATGCAACACGGTCTTCAAGGGGTTTGAATTCCTTTGACCTTTATTGTTAGTATATGTGTTGCAATATTGTTTAGTGCCTTATTTTTGTCCCTGTTTGATCCATAGGTTTTTAAACGCATATGGAACGAGCCGAAGTTTGGCGATGCCGTTGCGAAGATCGGTGCGTCTTCCATGCGGAGTGGCCTACAGGAAGGGTTTGTTGAAGGCTATCATCACCATGCGGCCGGTTTGGCTCTTGAAGATGGAGAGCACTTTGGCAAACCTTATGAAGAGGAAGCCATTGTTGCGCAGCAGGAGTTTGAGGCTCTCACCTTCGATGTATTTGACGTGGTTGATCATTGCCTGAAGACGGATGACCCAATAGGTCAGCTGCGCGGATATTTTGAAGAATCTGATCGTCTTGGTGCAGAGCTCGAAGAGAACGAGCGTAAAGAAGAAGAGATGCGGAAAGCCGCTGCACAAGGAGGAGGTGAATCGTCCAATGCTGCTGCCGGGTCTGGCGCGCAGAATGAAGAGGCAGACGATGACACTTACATAGATCTGATAGACTATAATTAGCTTCCATTGTAATGTGTCAAACTCCTTTGCTTTGTGTTTTTTGTTCTTGAACAATTGGATGTTTTCTTATGCCTTGTTATGTCAAGTTTAGATAATTAATTCCTTGTGTTGAGTGTAACTGTTGAACTGCCATGATGATTAGATGACGTCAGCCTTGGAAAAATGTGGTGCCACTTGTCCTGCTGATGTCATCTGTCAGTTTTTTGGCGGCGCTGCAGCTGACTGATGTGACTGTTGACATCCGCACTTGAGTATTAACCATTAATGGTAATTAATGGCCCCTCTTGTTTTTTTCTATAAAAGGTTAACCATGGATTAGCATTTTCCCATTAACTTTTTATCTTTTACCAATTTCTTTCATGGCTTCTCCATTAAGAATCTCCAAAGCTGAAGTTGAAGCCTTGCAAGGGATGCTGTCACTTGCTGACCATCCCCCTGTGATCAAGGTACCTCCAACTCCCATGCACCAACTAGCCACTTACTGTGGTTATCTGTTGTTCACTGAAGATTACCAAGTGGACCAACCGGTGAAGCGTGAATCGCTTGGTGTTCCGGTGAAGATGAAGCAACTAAGTGAGCTCCAAGATCATCCCAAGATTCCCAAGTTAAGGCTTCGTCGAACTGCCACCGGTTGGCAGCATGCAACTTGATATTTCTTTCCTTTTGTAATGTTTTGCTACATAGCCTTAGGTGCATGTATTGTGTTGGCTTTAATCACCTCTTTTGTATGTTTCTTTTGAATTGGTGATAATATGTAAGTACGCCAATGTTTTGCTTAATGAAATATGTCTCTTGACCATCGTTGGCATTGCTTGTAGATCAAAGAAAATAAAATAGACTAAAAATTCTTTTATTAAAAACGAAATGGTCGTAGCCATTGTTTATTACAGACCGAATAAAATACTTCATAAATAACACTTGCGCAGTTGGGCCGCGTTCCATGTGCGTGGAATGGGGGTGCCATCTAAGCGTTCCAAGGCATAAGCGCCCTTCCCCAGCACTTCTTGAATTATGTATGGCCCTTCCCAGTTTGGTGCCAATTTGCCTGACTTTTCTGCGCCGGATGCCTCGTTGTTGCGGAGAACGTAATCACCCGCGCGGAAAACCTCTGCCTTCACTTTTGCGTTGTAGTATCGCTCAAGCTGTTTTTTGTAGTTGGCCTCTCTGACAGCGGCCATGTCTCTTCGCTCATCTAGTAGGTCTAGATTGAGTTTTAGCTCCGTGTCGTTGTCTTGGTGGTTTGTCAGTAGGATTCGCGGAGACGCACAATACATTTCCGCAGGAATGACAGCTTCTGTTCCGTACGTAAGGCTAAACGGGGTTTCTCCGTTACTTGTCTTGGATAATGTGCGGTTGGCCCACAAGACATGAGGGAGTTCGTCCACCCAACCGTGCGTTTCGTTCCAAGTCTTGTCTTGATGCCTTCCACCACGCTTCTGTTCGCGCGTTCGACCTGTCCATTACCTTGCGGATGTGCTACCGAGGTGAATATCTGCTTAACATTCATGGAAGATAGCCATTCTTGTAAGTGTTGGTCTGCAAATTGTGTGCCGTTGTCACTGACGATCTCCATAGGTAACCCGAAACGACATATGATAAACTCCCAAATGAATTTTTTAATGCTTTTTCCATCGATGGAGGCCAAAGGCTTGGCTTCCACCCATTTGGTGAAATAATCAATTGCGACCACCAGATACTTGACGTTTCCTGGAGCTGTGGGAAATGGACCCACGAGGTCGATGGCCCACTTTTGAAAAGGCCATGCAGCAGTTACAGGTATCAAATTGTTCTTTGGGCGCAACGTTCCTGGAGCATGACGTTGGCAAGACTTGCATTTGCGCAATTCCATCTCGGCATCCCTGTGCATTCCGGGCCAGTAATATCCCGCATTCATTAGCTTTGCTACCACCATCCTAGGGCCAGCGTGCAGGCCGCAGGACCCTTCATGTATGTCTTTGATAAGGTAAGTGGCTTCTGCGGAGTCAACACATCGTAGCAATGGCCCTAGGTAAGAACGGCGGTACAATATGCCATCGATAACTTGGTAATGCAATGCTCTGTTTTGTAATTTACGAGCTTCTGCCTTGTTGTCTGGGAGTGTCCCGTTTGTGAGATAAGCCCGGATTGGAGTTATCCAAGATGTTGCTCCGACCTGTGTGACATTGACCTGTTTTTGAGACACGGACGGGCTATCCAAAACTTCCACTCGCACATCTTTTGCTAAATGAGCAAAAACAGTGGATGCCATCTTGCTTAACGCGTCCGCTGGTTTGTTTTGACTCCTCTTGATGTGATGGACCTTGCAGTATGCAAAGTCCCGCATGAGGGCTTTGGCTTGCTCCAAGTACAGAATCATGGATGCTTCACGTGCTTCATATGAACCGTCGATATGATTAGCAACGAGCTGAGAGTCGACGTGGGCGTCTAAGTGTTGTACACCCATTTTTTTCGCAATTCGCAATCCCGCGAGCAACGCCTCGTATTCCGCTTCGTTGTTTGTTGTTGGGAAATTTAGGCGAATTGCATACGTGAAATCCTTCCCTTCTGGTGTAACTAAGCGCAAGCCTGCTCCAGCGCCATCATCATTGCATGCTCCATCGGTGTATAACTCCCATTTCTCCGCTGGCTCTGCATTAGGAGTTGTGATATGTGCCTGTTGGCACTCGGTGACGCTTTCGGCAGGAACTTCCGCGGCGAAGTCCGCGAGGATCTGCCCTTTGAATGATGTTCTTGACTTGTACTCGATCGTGTGTTCTCCCAACTCAATGGCCCACTTGGCCAATCGTCCCGACAATTCTGGCTTGCGCAAGATGTCATTGATGCGAAAATCTGTCAGGACGATAATTGGGTGTCCTTGGAAATATCTTCGCAGTCTTCGTGAAGCGTGCACCAATGCTAGCACCAACTTTTCCATCATTGAGTATCGAGTCTCTGGATCGAGCAGAGTTCTGCTGACGTAATATACCGGCGTTTGGACGCCCTTTCGATCAACCACAAGAACAGCACCAATTGCCTTTTCCGTTACGGATAAATACAATGTCAATGGCTCTTTCGGGAATGGAGCTGTGAGAACAGGCAAATGGCTCAAGCATGCTTTCATTTCTTGAAATGCGGCCTCGGCCTCATTGGTCCACTTAAAGTTGGATTTTTTGAGGCAGCTTTTCAGTGTGTTTACGAAAGGGAATGACTTGGACGCATAGTTTGAAAGGAAACGGTTCAAAGCCACTAAGCGTCCCATGAGTGTCTGGACTTCCTTGATAGAAGATGGAGACGGCATTCTCTCGATTGCTTGTACTTTGTCCGGGTTTGCTCGGAAACCATCTTTGGTTACAATCACTCCCAGGAACTTGCCCTCCTCCATTCCAAAAGAACACTTGCTCGGATTGAGCTTCATTCGCACTGCGCGGAGTTGATCAAAAGTCTTCTGAATGTCTAGCAGCATTTGGTCCTCTTCTGTACTTTTGATGACCAAATCATCCACGTAGACTTCGAGATTGACCCCGATTTGTTTGTTGAACGCATTGTCCATTAAACGCTGGTACGTGGCTCCCGCGTTCTTCAATCCAAATGGCATTTTGGTATAACAATAAGTTCCTGTATCTGTGCGGAAAGACGTTTTATCTTCGTCTTCCTTAGCCATCTGGATTTGATGATACCCTTTATATGCGTCCAGGAAACACTTGAATCTGAACGGCGCCAGAGAGTCCACCTTTAAGTCAATCTCGGGGAGCGGGTAGCAGTCCTTTGGACATGCTTTGTTTAAGTCTTTGTAGTCTACACACATCCGCCAACCTCCATTTGACTTTCCGACCATGACTGGGTTGCGACCCAAGTTTGGTATCTTGTCTTCCGCAGGATGCCTGCAGCTAATAGCTCTTCCACTTGCTCATTCATGGCCTTTGTTTTCTCTGGCCCCATACTGCGCTTCTTCTGGACGACTGGTTCGACGGACCTATAGACGTTAAGCCTGTGCTCCGCTATGTGTCGCGGAACGCCTACCATATCTGCGGGTTGAAATGCAAAGACGTCCATATTTTTAATTAACAGTTGCTTCAAGTGCGCACGTATGGTGTCAGAGATTACTGGGCCTATGACAACCGTCTGATCTGGGAATTTAGGGTTAATAACCCATTTTTCCGGATCAGTACGGTCCGCTGGCTTCATTATCTTGGGAGGTTTACATGTTTCTGTTACGTGGCAATTTTTGTTTCCACGTATGAAAGCCACTCCTCCTCGCGTCGGGAAGCCGACCATCTGGTGTGGTGTGGACGCATTGCAATTGAATTTAGCCAAACCTTCTCTCCCTATGAGGACGTCATGTGATGAAGTCACTGGCAATACCATGAAGTCACATGTCTCCGTGCGGGAGAGTTGTCCGTCTGTCCATGTGACAGGGAGTGTGAGTATACCCAATGGAATGATCACTTCATGTATGAACCCGGATATTGGCTCTGTGGTCGGGACTAGCTTCTCTTTGTCTTCGGCATCTAATTGATCAAAACACTGCCGATACATGATGTCAGTACTGCTGCCATTATCGAGGAACATGTATCTTGTTCGATAATGTCCAATGATTCCTGTGATGATCAATGGTGTTGTGGCAGATGCACCTCCCTTGACGCGTGGCATAACGACCGGTGCCTCCTTCCAGGAATCATCCTGTGTGGTCGAGTAAGACCTTTTCTTCTGACCCCGGTGATGAGTCATGTAGCAATTATGACGACCCGAGCGTTGTGCATAATGCGTGTTGAGGTTCTTTATCTTCTTGTTACTAGCATCCGCATCTCCTTGCGGATCTCTGGATTTTTTCCTTACATTCTTCACTAGATGTGAGAGCTGGCCTGACTTGATTGCCTTCTCAATCTCCATCTTTAGACTATAACAATTGTCCGTAAGATGGCCATAATCTTCGTGATACTCACAATATTTTGACGTGTCAACGTTCTTCCGATCTTGACTGAGTTCCCTGGGCTTAGGGAACTGAACTTGTTCGGTCTTCAACACTTCCGAAGGTGTTTTGGACAGTGGTGTCCAATCGTAATTCTTCTTGCTTGGCGGTTTCGAATCACGTGAGTGCTTGTTATTGAGGAGTTGCCGCGCGTCTTGTCCCGAAGAGTATTTCCCTTCGTCCGCGGAACCCGAAATTCTTGACCATACCGATTGCTTTCCCTTGCCTTTGTCGTACATGCTCGTACCCTGATTGTTGTTATGATAAAAATTTTTCGAGCGTGTAAACGATCGTTCTGATGACGCATATGTCTTTGCTGCTTCTATCAGCTCGTCCCATGCGTCAGGCACACCATCTTTCCCAGTCAGACATCTCATGAGATCATCATGTCGCACTCCGTGGATAAATGCGGCTCTGGTGAGCTCTTCCCCACACCCCAATTGTAGGGCTTCCTTATTGTATCGGATGATGTAATCTTCCAGGCTCTCATTATCCTTCCGGGAGCACAACAGAATCTGAGCCTTGTCCTTCTTGTGTTTCCTCAGATGGGAGAAGTGATTTTTGAATTTCTTGATCAGATCATCAAAGTCGACAAGACTTCCGACCGGTAAACTTTCGTACCATACCCTTGCCGCACCTGTTAAGGTTTGAACAAACAGATGGCACCAAGCTTGAACCGGCCATGGTTTAGAGCTGCCTGCGCAATCGAATGCGTGCAGATGGTCATCCGGATCGCGCAGACCATCATACTTGCCGATCGTATTTGGCAATTTACATTCAACTGGCATAGGTGCCAATGCGATTCTTGCGCAGAATTTGGATCTTTCCGCAAATGTTTTTGGGCGGTATGGCTTATGTAAATCATCGTCTGGGTGGGGCTGGTTGCTAGCCACAGACTTGTTTCGTGGCCTCTCAGCTCGATCAGAGTTGATCTCATTCTCGGATTCATAACCATCAGGTTCCCCGGTCAGGTTGACGTGGTCCTGAACGTGAGTAATCTTACCACGTTCTCCACCACGTACCGCCTGGCGGGGTTTAGCTGTATGACGAAAAGCAGGCTGTTCTTCGTTTTGAGAGTCGTCTTCAGCATCAAAATTCAAGGTTTTTCTTGCTTCCAACCTAGCTTTTGCTATTAGTCTTTTCTGGTATTCTGCTATAGTCTTGGCATTTTCTTGAGCCAACCATTCTTCCAGATCTTCGACAGGCTCTTCAGCCGCTTTCTTTTGTGCTGCTACCGCAGACTTTCTTGGTGCAAACATTGGGAAGGTAGTGGTAGCCTGTCTCTGATTCACGTTCTTGGTCACCGTTGTTGGTGCAATAGTGTCTTGATTTGCTTGGACCCCATCGTCGACATTGGTGGGATCAACACGTTGTTCAGTTCCAGAATCCATTTGCACTAGTTTGAAAGATTGGTAGACCGTAAGGGATGGCGCCAATGAAGAAACAAATAGCCTAACCTCCTTGTAAGGATGATAGTCTAGATGCAACCACGGGATTGATCCTTCACTAGCACTTCCTGGATTGAGGTAACCTGCAATAAAGATCGAGTGGGTAGGGAGACAACTACACAAGGTAGTAGTTTATAACAAAAACGGGGGTGAATGGGGATACTATCAAGTGTGATAGCTCTTAGGGTTAGCCAAAAGTGTCCTCTCTATTAAGGAGATGATCCCTTATATAGAGGTGGACGTATGCCACCATTACCCAGAACCCTAATCATAATGGGCCAGGCCCGATTAGGGTTGTCTCCACTACCCAAGGATTATATTAGTAAAGTAGTTAAGATATAGCAATAAATAAGGAAACATGGAACGATTACCGCTTTTACCGCTTACGCGCGCGGGTATCTCTCCGCGATTGTAGGAGAGTCGTTGCTGCTTCGCTGATATCACTCCGTAATGATAGGAAAGTAGTTAATGCTTTGATATACGGATTAACCTCTTTCGTGCGCGTGAAGATCTTCCGCGGGCTGAATTCCGGGTTTGGGTATGCTCTGCGCATTTGTGAGCACCCAATCCCATCATAGCCGATGCCTAAAATCTAAGTCGACTACACGAATGAGTTGCTGACGTGAGTTCCTGCTGTCCACGGGCTATCCATGCATTCCTTACAAGTCGGCTACACCCAAAAAGGTTGTGGGCCACGCCATGAGCTTCTTTTTGTCCATTTTCTTCCGTTTCTTTCACTGGTTCGCTCTAGCTTCAATGTAAGGTCCTGTTTAGCTCTTGACAGCAGTGAATCTGGTCTAGAAAAGGAAAGACGACGAACCTAGAATCACATCAACAGTGATAACATGTGCATTCAATCAAATTTCTAAGGCAAACAACAAGACTTTATTCTATTAATTATTATGTAAATTTATGATATAAGGAAAAAACATGTTATCTTATGCAAAGGTATAGCAAGACTCATTCTCGTTGGGATCACTAAGCCTGTAAACTATACTTTTTTTTTTTAACAACAAATGACTTTATATATTAATATAAAGGCCCATCAAGATGGTAACGGCAAAACGAACACCCGAACACGACATAAAACAACAGACAGGACTTACAACATATCTAAAATGTCAAAATCGACCCACTTCTCCCAGCTCAGAGTATTAGTCTTCGACCGATTAGCAATCCAAGCGAACACGTCTTCTTTGATGAGATCCACGGATTTAGTAGTGGGGATGAAAACCGAGTCAAACACTTTCAAATTAAACGCATGCCATATACAGGATACAGTCGCAATCAACACCGCACCGACCGTTTTCTTCCATTTCTTCAAACCCGGGGAGCTCGTCACCTTCAAGAACATATCATTAAAGGAAGCAGCGTCCAAAGGAAATGGGATACGCATCCACACTAAAACTTGCCACCAAATACACCTCGCCCAAAGGCATTTGAGAAAAAGATGATCAACATCTTCTTCGTTGCAGCTGCATCTGTCATAGAACGAGTTCTACAACATCACTCCTCTATAAGCAAGGTCCATCTTTGTCGCGACTTTACCAAGAAGAACCCTCCACATCAGATAATTATCTTTATTTGGCGCCCAGTAGTTCCATTTGTAAGTAGTTCCATTTGTAGATGAAGGCATCCTGGTCCAGATCCCATTGCTACTGATGCCAGGTCATTCTAACCCATCTAGCTGAAAATCCAACGTCCGAATTAGAGTCCCAAACCCACCGGTCAACCCCCGGTCTTCTACAGAAGCCTTCTAACACATACAACAGCTGATCAGACGCTGCAGAGGGCATGGGATGGGACGAATCAGTAATTCAATGTAAACTCCACTCCCGCGACCCATTAACGAAAACGGTGTGATCCGCGACAGATTCGTCTTTAAGAAGCGCCAATCTATATAAATCTGGAAACCTGTCTTTGAGCGGGACGCTAAGAACCCACACGTGTTTCCAAAATAAAGTTTTCGACTTGTCTCCCACCAAAACCTTCAATTTATTATGCAGCGAAATACCCACTTGTGCAAGCATTTTATCAAAAGTCGATATATCCTTCCTAGCTCCAGTAATAGAGTTTTTGACCGGTACGATAAGGTTATCAATTCTAGAGCGACGGATAGCTTTAACCACCTAGACCCATAACTGCAACGGATCATCTTTGAAACGCCACCACCACTTCGTTATCATAGCCGCGTTAAAGTCTTCCACCCCACCCGCACCAAACCCACCTAGACCTTTCGATCTAACCATCTTGACCCATTTGATCCAACGAATTTTTTTCCCATTTCCGGATTTCCCACAAACAAAGTCGCGTCGGATACTTTCAATCTTTTTAATAACACACTTCGGGGCAACGAACGTGGACATAAAATACGACGGGACGCTTCCAAGAATGGCTTTGGCTAAAGTGATACGACCCGCGAAGGAGAGAGTTTTAGACTTCCAAGAAGATAACTTTCTTCTAATTTTAGTCAAGATCGGCTCCCAATTTTTAGCAAGTTTGATATTCGCTCCGATCGGGATCCCTAAATACAAAAAAGGAAAAGTCCCCGCTTCGTACGAGAGTAATTCAGCCAACTCTTCGACCTCCTCAGCGTTCACATTAACTCCATATAATTTGCATTTGTCATGGTTAACATTAAGGCCCGATATCAAATTGAAGCATCTTAGGAACCGGGAAAGGCTAACCGCGTTATCCGTCGACCATTCTCCAACGAAGATGACATCGTCGGCATAACATAGGTGTGATAAACGTGGTCCATTATTAGGGAGCTGCACTCCTTTAAATAAATCGGAATCCACCGGCTTGGTCATAAGCATATGCAACACCTCCATAACTATCAAAAACAGGAAAGGGGATAGGGGATCCCCTTGACGAAGGCCTCGTTTGAAAGCGAATTCATCCGTTGGCGGCCCATTAATGATAACCGACCCCCTAGCCGATTTGTGACACCCGTGTATCCAATTCATCCATCTCGACGGGAAGTTCATTTCACCTAATGTTTTAAGAAGAAAATTATAGTTCACCAAATCGTACGCCCGTTGAAAATCCACTTTAAGCATCAACAATTTGAATTTCGACTTCTTAGACCACGAAACTAGTTCGCTAAGAATCAAAGGGCTATCAATAATATTGCAACCCCCCACAAAAGCGGACAGAACCGGGGAGATAATAGACCCCATCACACCTTTTAGATGGTTTGCGAGCACTTTCGAAAGAATTTTATATAGAGACCCGACAAGGGAAATGGGTCTAAATTCTGACAAAGCTTGTGGATCGGGAATCTTGGCAATAAGGGAAATGAAGTTAGCATTGCATCCTACTCCAATTTCGGCAGTGTGATAAAACTCATTCAACATCTTCATAATCGACATTTTTAGTAGATCCCGAAATGTTTTAAAGAATTTAAGAGTAAACCCGTCCGGCCCCGGGGCTTTGCCCCCATCACATGATTTAATCGCCACCAATACCTCATTAATCGCAAACGAACCAGCAAGAACATCAGACAATTCGGCAGACACCTCCGGTAACCCAAAGTTTGTGAAGGATGGTCGTCGTCTCATGGGTTCCTTGAAATTCTTCATAAACCACCGTCTAACCAAATCTTTTAAAATGTTCGGTTCCAAAACCCACACCCCGTCGAACACTAGCCCATTAATACGATTGCTCACCAACTTGAGTTTGACATATCATGGAAATATTTCGTATTTTCGTCGCCCCACTTCAACAAATTGACTCGGGCCTTCTGATGAAGGTCTTTAGCTTTACTTTTCTGCAAGTCCAAAAATTTTGCCCGAAGACGACAAAACAATCGGACAATGGTCAGACAAACCTTTTTTAAGCACCTCCACAGAGGCGTTCGACCAAGCATCTAAAAACTTATCGCAAACCAAGAACCGATCTAATTTGCTAAAATTGACATCCACATTGTCGGATATAAAGGTGAACTTACCACCTGACATACAGTACTCGAACAAGCTTTCATTCTCGATAAAATTATTAAAGATCGCCACCGCGTTAGCATCAAACTCCGAGTTAAGGCGTTCTGAACTAAAACAGACTTCGTTGAAATCTCCGAGTATGATCCAAAATCCGGGCATTTGGCTCTTAAATTCTGCAATCGTCTCCCACAACACCTTTCTTCTACTCGCGACGTTAGACGCATACACGTTCAAAACATTGAGTCTATCCGCTAACCCATTTGCAACCCCCGAGGTGATAACAAGACCCCCGTCTTTAATTATATTATCAACCTTGAACCAACCCGGATCCCACAAGGACACAACACCCCCTGACCTGACTTGCCTACCGAATCAACAGTGGCCGCTTCGAAAGGAGAGTTACCTCAATATTTACCCCAAAAAAGCTTATCCATAAAATGTTGGTGGGTTTCTTGAATACCAAAAAAACCAGCTTTAGAAAATCGCTTCAAACTTCTAATCCAGTCTATCTTATTGTTGGATCAGTATTGCTCTTTTGTATGAACTTGCTAGTGAACACTTAGGTGTTTAGCAAGTTCTTGATTAGTGATAGCACAGCGGAATGTTATGAGTTTAAAGCTACACTTATCAACAGGAGTTATAACTCCCCCTCGATTGAAAAACTAATAAATGATAAGTATTTATTGAGAATCTAAGTATTGAATGAGAATGAAACACTTAGACAGATTCTCAATAAATATGAAATAGAAATAACAATAATATGTGTTGAAGGATTTCTGTATTAAAATCAATGTCTAAAACAGAGGGATGAACCCTTCTATTTATAGACTTTACAAATACATGAACCTTGCCAAAAAGCAAGTTCAGAAACAAGTTGCAGTCTTGGAACCTGTACATAAAGCAAAAGTAATACTAAAGTAATAAACTACTGATACAAAAAGGTGGTGGAAAAGATCTTCACATAAGTACTGATGAATGACAAACTACTGATGAGTAGTTTGTCTTCAGTAGTTCTTCAGTAGAAGTGTCTGGTTTGAACTTCAGAACTTCTGATGACTTCTCTTCTTCAGCACTTGTAGAATCTCTTCTTCAGCAGTTTGATCTTCCTTCTTCAGCAGTTCTATACTTAGAATATTTTGACAGAAGTGAATTAGACTAAGGTTTGCAAAAGTGGTTTCACCAATCCTTTTTGTCCTAACACTTATCCAACCCAATAACCCCTCTATCATTTAAAGAGACGAAAATCATTTGGAACTCTTAGACACCAATTCCCCTTGAACCAACTTCCTAACTTGGTTGTCAAACCCATTCAAATTAATACCCAGACCTTCAGCATAAACCGAAGTACCTCGGATCTCATCTTCAAAATCAGGATAACCATCTTCGTCTGATTCACCAAAAGAGACCGTCTGAACAGCATTCAAAGCAATACCTTCATCATCGGCATAATTCGACTGTTTAGATTTCATCAGTAGACTTCGTCTTTGGTTATCAACGTCTTGCTCAATAATGTCGGCCAAATCAAAAGGGTCCCTATCGTTAGAAAGGTTAAGATCTGGGGTACAGTAAGTTTTGTTATTCTCCACCATAATTGGGGCGATATTCTGACCCTCACAGGAAGTAGGATTTGGGTCACAAGAAAGATTAGGTTCATGAGATTGGTCCACATGACTCTCCACAATTGGGCTAGAAACATTAGTCCGGCCCACCGACATATTGTCATCTCCTGAAACGTGTAGCATGGTCCCACTATCGACACACTGATATTGGGAAACCCCAATAATATTATTGCCCACCTCGAAAGACGTGCCATGCATGTTTTCCATGCACGTCCCCCCAGCTTCCAACCTTCCATCTTCCTCAACCAAGGCCGGTGAGTTCACGACAACCGATTTCAGTTTCGGCACCGGAATAGGAAACATGGGCTCTGAATTCAGTCTTTCATCACATACCACGGATTTGATCACCGGAGGTACAGGATCGACCACCTGATCATCCGATAAACAATCCGGTAACCAATCGACCTCCACTTTTTCAACCCAAACTCTGAAAATTTTATCATTCCAAACGATCTTAAACTCGCGCGACACTCGATCACCATTACTCACCATAATAGCCATCCTATATTCAGAAACATCGAAATCATGAACAGACGATAGAAACTTGGATGACAACCTGCCGCATCTCTCACCCACCCGGTTAAAAACATGGCGATCCTAAAGGTTCAAAGGGATACCTACCACCTTTATCCAAGCAACCCTTTCGAACGGTAGGTCCTCCCCGTCCCACAAAGACAGACGACTGAACCATGCCCGACCATTTGTCATAGTGAGAATCTTAAACCTCCATAATACTTCACCTTGCCTCCCCACGAACGGACAAACTCCAACACCTCATCGAACTTATCTAATATTCCCATATCATTAACTTCCCCAATGAGTGACTTATCCATCCAAGCAGCCCTAGCCTGGGAGACTAAAGGTGGTAGATCGATAACCGAACAAGATTGTCCCAAACGAATGGGAACCCAAGACAGTATTAGCGAAAGATTAATTACTAAAACCACTTGGCAGAGGAATAACACCAGAATTAACCGGGGCCGAACCACCAGGAACAACAGCATCCATCTCCACAGATCCTGGAACAACATTTTTCAGATTAGAAACCGCTCCGACATCATTCCTGCTACCATCCCGATTAAATTTTGCCACGTTCACCCCGATAATGGCACCGTCAATAGTAACATCTCTGAGAAGTTCCACCCATTCCGAACTATCTTTGATCCCCGAGAACCTTATAAATCCGAACCTATTCCCAGCACTGTCCCTTTTTCCCAGGAATGTATACATCTTCCAGATTGTTAAAATTCTTGAAGGCATCCCACAATGAATGCCCAGAACACGAATCTGGGAAATTGGAAGCAAAAAATGACGTGGTATTCTTCAGCCTCTAAACATGGTTTCTGAACCTTTTCTCTTGTCTGTATTGATTCTTGCTAATAACTTGATACCATCTACCGTCTTGTCCACGTGCTCCGTTGCTGATCTTGTTTTGTTCTTCAATCTTCTGTCGTTTGGCCTCCGAAAAGTCTTCGTCGGACAAGCGGAACAGTCTGCGTCCCTTGGTCTTCATAGAGAGAGAGTTGATATTTTTATTTGTTAGTGGATGGAAGGTATGTATGTTCTTGTGTAAACCATACTATTGTAGAGTTTATTTCAAATAAAATTAATTAGTAAGTCATTAACAATATTATGGATTCGGTACCGGAATCTGGTACCATTGACTCATCCCTACAGTGGAGAGTTCAAATGAGAAGAAAACGTAATGTAAGAAGCCAAAAAACGAATTGAGACCAATAGAAATACTTTATTTAATAATTGTATTTAATTAATGTTAAATTAATTATTGATTTTTTTAACCCCCTAAACTAGTCAAATAAATGAAATTCATAATTCATTTTTAATTCTTCCAAAGAAAATCTAATTTAGAGTGAATGATAATTTTGATGTGTGTAAGATATATGTATGATGTATTTTTATATATGTAGAATAAACGTATGATAATCTCAATATGTGTTGAATAAACATATGATAATTTCAGTATATGTAGGATAAATTTTAATATATGTAGAACAAATTTTGATTATGTATAGAATAAAGTGTTTAATGACTAATTAATTAGAGGTAGGATAATAATGTAAGAAGCGTTAATTATCTAATATTTTACCATTATGTAATTTTTTGTTTTGTTCTCACATTAAGTTTCTTCTCATTTGATCCTCCTATATATATACTGCAAAGAGCAAATACAAACGGTCTTAACGTACTAAACATTATTAGTAAAAATGAATTTTTTATTGACTTTTTTTTTTCATTTGTTCTAATATGTTTTCTAGATGAAAAATATTAAAAAAAAAAATTTGTGTATCATTATGTTATTTAGAGTAATTACTCGAGAATTTCTAGAGTAATTACACATTTTTTTTAGATTTCATGACTAAAAAACATGATTAACAAGACAGAAAATTAAAAAAAAAATAAAACTAAAAAAATTCATCCACAATTCACGTTAAGACCTATTTGTAGGATAATAATCATTTGTAGGGCTGCAAACGAACTGACCTTTCAGTAAACAGTTCATGAACTATTCGACGCGAAATTCGTTTGTGTTCGTTCGTTTTGTAAATGAACGTATACGGACAACAAATTTTGTTCGTTTAGTTAAATGAACGAACATGAACAGAGACTGTGTTTGTTCGCTTATGCTCGTGAACATGTTCGTTTATGTTCGTTTGTGTTTGATAGATCTTATTCAAAAGTTAATATATGTCCATTTGTGGTTGTTTTCTTTCATGAACATTTCTTTGTGTCCGTTAATGTCCGTTTATGTTGATGTGCATTCATGAACCAATTTAGCAAACAAACACGAGTGTTTTCTTAACAAACGAACACGAAC
Organism: Ambrosia x helenae; assembly: GCA_030844895.1. Classification (NCBI taxonomy): domain Eukaryota; kingdom Viridiplantae; phylum Streptophyta; class Magnoliopsida; order Asterales; family Asteraceae; genus Ambrosia; species Ambrosia x helenae. The sequence continues at coordinate 5,800,046 of CM061228.1, forward strand.
AGAAAATCTCGTTCAATAAGTGTTCATGAACTGTTCGTGAGCACATATATTTCCTTAACAAACGAACACGAACAATGATTCGTTTGCAGCCCTAATCATTATTTACTATCAAATTAAGTGTTGGGCATCCGTTTTGTATCTTAAAAAAATCTTTAGGATTTCGAAAGGCTTCTTTTATTTGCATTTGGAAAGAACTTATTTGCACAACTCTATACGGCCCGTATAGGGCTATATGGGCCGTTGAGGGGTCTTTATGGGTTGTAGAAGCCTATATGAGCCGTATATGTTTTCAAATGATTGGCAATATGGGCCGTATAGGGAGGGTGTCAGTGCAATAAATGCTCGTTAGTCACAATTATTAAAAATAATAAAAAAATCAATTAAAAAACAATAAATTGGCACGGCATGCCCGGCTTGTGGCTGCCGCCTATGCCGTTGCCGGCCCTAGTGGGTGGTGTAGTCTGGGGCGGCTTAGGCTTGCCTCCCCTATGCCGGAGCCCATACCCTCCAGTCTAATAGGCGTGACAAATTGGACCTGAGTAGTGTCTGATTCATCACTTAACAATCTCTACAGAAATAATAGAAAACAATGTTTGAACTCAGACCTTTCCATTTATATACATTTATATTAATAAAATATATTTAGATTTAAACACAAGAAAAGGTATTATATAATAAACGTGCCACGCTTTTACACGACTTTTTTGTTTGAAAATGTTGGGCCGAGGAGACAACTTGCAGTAAGTGAGTTACAGGTATTCTCAAGAAAATATAATAAAACAATTTTGGAGTTAAATGCTAAATTCGTGCCACTTCAGTACAAAAAAGTGTTTTTTTAAATCAACACCTGATGTTTGGATTTTTTTTTTTTGTCAAATTCGTCTCTTTCACTAACTCAGTTAAAAAATCTCGTTAAGTCAGGGACAGTTTTGTCTTTTTACCTGCAATTTAATTTTTTTAATTTTTCTTAAAAAAATTCACCTTACCTCCCCCCTCCCCCTCTCTCTCTCTCACTCTTCATCAGTGACGGATAAAGAATTTTTTAATACGGAAGACACAATACCGGTTAGCTAAAAATGAGTCAGACAAGAAAAAAAGAAAAAAAAAAGCCACATAGTTCATTAAACTAATAATAGACACTTCACAATAAAATTTTCAAATGGAAGTAAGGCAAGTAAATTAGACATAATCTGGTAATGTAAAATGATTCTATCTATACTCACATATGCCAAATTTAATATGGATAAATAATTTACTATTAAACTTTTAACTATTTTTAAGGTTTATTGAACTTTTCTTGGCAAAAGAAATAACATACAGACTAAAAGAAATTATGCATCTTCTACCTCTTTAACAAATAATCGATTTATTTAAGAGCGTTAACCCTTTTTAAAACAATAAAACATCCTCATTTGTTAATTTAGTGGGCCAAATCAAATTTCGGTTTTTAATAGGACACTTGGGCCTTTAAAAGATAGCCATGTGAATGGACGGTGGGAAAAAACATATATACACATGAATCGTGGACGGTGGGAAAAAACAATATATACACACATGAATCGTGAATGGAAGGTGAGCATATGCCAACCGTAGAAACAAAGTAAATCCGCTACTGCTCTCCATCTATCTATCTATCTATCTATCTATCTATCTATCTATCTATCTATCTATCTATCTAACTTAATCCAAGGTTAGTAATAATAACTAGTAGTATTTCAAGGCGCGCTTTGTGCACCTCAAACCACCCGACCATCAAGCCATGTTGTGACTTATTATGAAATCATATATATTTATTAACTAGTGGGAAACCCGCGCTTTGCGGCGGGACCGTTGAACCAAACAAAAAAACAGATAAAGCCACCGCTCCAAAAAAGCCTCAAAAAATCTTGGCGAGTGCGTTTAACTGTAAAGCCATGCAGACTATGGAGGAGGAGTTTAACATGTCTTCGCGCCAGAAAGCGGTGTTTGAATGTCTTAAAGAGGCCCATGCTCAAGATTTCCTCACTACGCTCCCAATTGACGGACTAGGGCAACATATGTCGGCTATCGAATATCGGGCGGTCCTCAAATACCGACTGATGATTCCCATGTTCCCCGTCGACGAACCGTGTCCGATCTGTAAAAAAACACGCTTGGACAAGTTTGGAGAACACGCCCTACATTGTAAGGAGTTGCCAGGCTTTAAATACAGACATGACCTGGTTAGAGATGTTCTATGGGATGTTTTACGAAGGGCAGGGATTTCAGCCAAAAAAGAGGCCCCCGTGAATTTCTTGACGGACCCACGTGACGGGCGGTCCACATTGAGGCCAGCGGATGTTCTTGTGTTCGGATGGGCGCAAGGCAAACATGCGTGTGTTGACCTGACTGGGGTATCCCCATTGGTGGGACTTCGGGATTCGGGTTTTGTGGCTGGGCAGGCAGTTTTGAAAGCCGAGGGCAAAAAAGTGGATAAACATGAAGCGGCTTGTCTAGAGAACCAGCATGTGTTTGTGCCCTTCGCTTTTGATACTTTTGGAGCGCTGGCCCCGCAAGCAATCAAACTCCTTGATCGCGTGAAGAAAGTTATGCAAAGTAATTCCCCAGCTGCTAAGGGCCAATGTTTTATTTTCAATAGAGTAGGTTTTGCAATACAAAAAGGGGTAGCGGCGCAACTTGTGGCCCGTTTACCTACGTATCACTTGTAATTGGTTTGTCTTTGGCTTAATGAAAAAACAAAGCAATTGAGCAAAAAAAAAAAAAAAAAAAAAGATAAAACACGTTGAATCACGCACATGCATGGCGGCAAGTTTACTCACCAAATTAAAAAAAAAAAAGGTTAGAAATTATCATAGAAAAGGCTAAGTAAGTAGAAACTGTAACAAATCCACATAAAAAAGGAAATAACAAACTAAAAAAAACTGTAATGACTTGTTCGTTTATGCTTAGATGACTTGTACATTATCACACACAACTTTGTTTTAAACGAAGCTTACATTGAAACGTATATAAAAGTAAAACCAATAAAGGAACTTCTTATTTCACTTTCTTCTAAACACAAGATAATATTATAAAAAATAATAAGTTTGACCGATGTCATATAAATGATTTTAAGAAAAATATGAAAGCACGTTATTCTATGAATAGTAAAACTTTACGTTGCTTAGTAGGGTATGCTCTAATGATGTCAAAGTATTCAAAGTTTTATAAACTATATAATTCTATATAAAAATCATAACAAAACATGTAACATTATAAATTGTTTTTATATGTTTTTTTTATTTCGTATGTTCAAAAGAAGACACATACACCACAAACCTGTCACACCCTCAAAATCCACTTGCGGAGTTTTACCGCGAGGCGCATGACAAACCAGGATCCAAACCAACGATCACAATAAACAAGTCTAAATGAACATAAATGCAATTTCAAAACATAGTTTAAAATCCCCGTTTACAGCGGAAGCTCATTCAAAACAATTATTCAATAATAAACCAATGTTCAATGTTTGTAAAATCATGCAACTCTAGCTAGACGCCGTGCAGACGCGTGCGCCCTAGTTCCATTCGTGCTACCTTAGCGACCTGAGAAAACATGTAAAAGTTTACGTCAGCACAAAAATGCTGGTGAGTTTACAGGTTTTGTATCCAAGGACCAAGTCCACCTGTCCATACTATAATAAATCGAAAACCAGTATACGCTAGCTAGGCGTACGTTTTGTTACTACCACGATTGGAAAACCATTACTAACTCGAATACCAGATGTTGTGCCCGAAAAGTAAACCAGTTGTTCCTGTTGTTCCTGTTTGAGACAATATGCACTCGCCCGGCCCTCCAAGCCGACGAGCGGGGTTGGTCACTCCCAATAGCGCTATTCACATTTCCCCGTTGTGCAAACCCACACATTCATGGTTCCCCCCGGGACTTCCAAAGATCGTGTAGTACACAATAGAAACCCATAGTATGACAGTAGTTACCAAATAATCGTTTTAACACATGTTTTCTCCCCCGAAATATGAAACCAGTTTAAAAGAGGGGCCGTAAACTCACCTTAAGTTGCGTTACTCCTTAATCCGAGTAAACTCAGCTGCTATGCTAGTCCCGTACAGCGGCGACCTAACATACGACAGTTACAAGTACTTAGACTAATAACCCGTAGGTTAATTAGTCCCTAGATGTCCAGACCATAACCAAGTTCGTTTGAAAACACCGTGACTGTTTAACTGACCCAAAGTACAAGACTCGACATCCCATTGGTGACCCGAGACTCCCCGTGTTATGTTTACGCTCCAAAACATACAATAACGCAATTACACTTAACATACGTTAACGCACAACAAGTTATAGCACATCGTTCACGTATCACCGAATTACATCCAAATATATGTTACCAAGTTATTAGACATGTTACGGGGTTCCTAGCATGTTACTACATGTTAAATCGGGTCTCGGAATGCTAATTTACACTTACAGCAGCAGTACACGCGATTAGGAAAAGTCAACTAGCAATTAGGTTGGTCAACTAGCAATTAGAAATCCTACTCGCCTCTATTATAGGCAATTAGGGCTATTCACCTGAACTTACTAGCAATTAGGGCTATTCACATGAACTTATAGGCAATTAGGGCTATTCACATGAACTTATAGGCAATTAGGGCTAATCACCTGATCTTTCACACGAGTAGGCCTCTACTCGCCTGTGTTATAGGCGATTAGCACCCTACTCGCCTATAACATAGGCGATTAGGAATGCTACTCGCCTGTAACCTTGCTGTTCCGGTTTTTCGCGCGTTTAACGCTCCAAATCAGATCCAGAACATGTGTAACCACCCAATATCATCCCAAACACTATCCTAAACATGTTTAATCCAAAATCCTTCGTTTAACCTCGTATAATCAGTCCTGCATGCAACCAAGTAATCCAAACACCATTCACATAGCATGCAACATCATACTAACATGCGTAATCATAACCCTAATATCCAATTACTGAGATTCCTATCATTATAATATCAATATCAATACTGATCTATCATAATAACATATCAAATCATCATCATGAATCATAAAAACCCTAGCTTTCTAATCATACACACCCATAATGCATGCATATTAGTTATAATCCGATTAACAACCCTTATTGACGATTTTCAGAAAGCTTTTTCGTTTAAGAACAGGTCTGGACCATTAGGGATTGATTAAAAACGTTTATAAAGAGTTATGGATGAAAATCAAACCTTAGGATTATGAAAATATGATGATTCAAGCTTGAAACCTTGAGTTTTGATCAAAAATCGCCTTCCAGAGGTTGTTTATGTGTTGGGGCGGGTTATGGGACGACTAGGGTTGGTATAATGAAGTTTAGGAGGTTAAGTATGGTATTTATAGTCGTTTTTAGTCGTCCAGCCCGTTACTAGCGAGTATGCAGCAGTTTCAGGCGATTAGGAATCCTAATCGCCTGATTGTTCAGGCAATTGGGGCCTACTCGCCCCTAAGGGCACACGAGTAGCCCCTACTCGCCCCTAAGTTTGCCTACTCGCCTCCCCTATAGGCGATTAGGCCTTCCTACTCGCCTATAGGGGCTGGTTTCGTGTGTTTTGCGCGTTAAACCCCGTTTTAACATATGTTAATGCATATTCACGTACCGACAAGTCACATAATGATTGTAAACACATAACACAAGTAAATACACATATTTACACTCGTTCACCAATTCCCGGGACTCGAGACTCGTACGTTCCGTATGCCCTGACGATCCTACAAATCGTCACCGTTTGTACACTTGGTTAAGGACTGACATCTAACGAACCTCTAGACCAACATCCAATGATCTTCTAGACTAACCGATAGTTCCCGAACCATAACCCGACTTAACTAACCCAGTTAAGTACAACATACGCGTGACTCGCTAAGGTAGACTTTCATCTAGACAACGTTGTTAACCAGAATTTGCCGGTGTCACATCATCCCCACGTTAAAAGAATTTTCGTCCCGAAAATTGCACAAGTACCAAAAGAACAAAAGAAATGACGAAGGAAACAAACAAAAGATAGAAACCAAAAGAGAGATTTACCCGAGTTGTCACATCATCCCCACGTTAAAAGGAATCTCGACCCGAGATTCATTCAGCTGCCGAAGAGACATGTCTCGACTCGAACGCTTCTTTAGGAAAAAGATGAGGATACTTAGACTTCATCTGATCCTCCCTTTCCCATGTATATTCCGGTCCCCGGTCCGAGTTCCACCGAACCTTAACGATACGAATCTTGCTGTGACGCAGGCTACGAATCTTGTAATCAAGGATCTCCACAGGTTCTTCCACAATCCGAAGACGATCATCAACCTTGATCTCTTCCAGTGGAACGATGAGAGACTCGTCAGCCAGACACTTCTTCAAGTTTGACACGTGAAAGACGTTATGTACGTTACCGAGCTCCGTCGGTAGATCAAGTCGATATGCCACCGGCCCAATCCGTTCCAGGATCGTAAATGGGCCGACATATCGCGGATTGAGTTTGCCACGCTTCCCAAAGCGTATGACGCCCTTCCACGGTGAGACTTTTAGAAGTACCTTGTCATTGACTTGGAATTCCAGTGGTTTGCGACGCTGATCAGCATAACTCTTTTGCCGGTCCCGTGCCGCCGCCAACCGATTTCGAATCTGTACGATCTTTTCCGAAGTTTCGTACACTAGTTCAGGCCCAGTGAGTTGACTCTCACCCACTTCAGCCCAACAAAGAGGAGAACGACATTTCCGTCCGTACAGTGCTTCGAACGGAGCAGCCTTGATGCTCGTGTGATAACTGTTATTATACGAGAATTCTACTAACGGCAGATGAGCTTCCCAACCCTTTCCAAAATCGATCACACATGCCCGCAGCATGTCTTCTAAAGTTTGAATCGTGCGCTCACTCTGACCGTCAGTCTGTGGATGATAAGCCGTACTCATGTCTAGTTGGGTACCCAAAGCCTTGTGCAAAGACTTCCAGAAGTGAGAAGTAAAATGGGAGTCACGATCCGAGATAATAGAAACTGGCACCCCGTGCTTAGAAACAACTTCCTTCAAGTAAAGACGAGCCAAACGATCCATGGTGTCGGTCTCCTTAATAGCAAGAAAATGAGCTGATTTCGTCAACCGATCGACAATCACCCATATCTTGTCGTTCCCGCTTGGTGATTTAGGAAGTTGTGTGACAAAATCCATAGTAATCCGTTCCCATTTCCATTCCGGAATTTCAGGTTGTTGCAGGAGACCCGACGGTTTCTGGTATTCCACCTTGACCTTAGCACAGGTCAAGCATTTGCTCACGTATGAGGCTATGTCCGACCTCATGTTTGGCCACCAGTAAAGCACCTTCAGATCTTGGTACATCTTATCCGAACCAGGATGAATAGAATACCGGGACTTATGAGCCTCATCAAGGACAAGCTCCCGTAGTCCCCCGAATAAAGGAACCCATATGCGTTCTGCGAAATAGTGCAGGCCATCAGGCCTTCGCTCTAGGTGCTTGTCGGCACCGTGCATAGTTTCAGCTTTAAGGTTTTCCTCCTTCAAAGCTTCTAACTGGGCAGAACGGAGTTGATCAGGTAACGACGAATGAATGGTGAGCTGCAACGCCCGAACACGACGAGGTTTAGTTGATTCCTTCCTGCTCAAGGCGTCTGCTACAACATTCGCCTTGCCAGGATGGTACTTAATAGCACAATCATAGTCGTTCAAAAGTTCAATCCAGCGACGCTGCCGTATGTTCAAGTGTTGTTGGTCGAAAATGTGTTGGAGACTCTTGTGATCGGTGTAGATGGTGCATTTGGTACCGTACAAGTAATGTCTCCAAATTTTCAACGCGAATACCACGGCGCCCAACTCCAAGTCATGAGTTGTGTAGTTCTTCTCGTGCACTTTGAGTTGACGAGAAGCATACGCAATCACTTTCTCGCGTTGCATTAACACGCAACCGAGTCCATGAATGGAAGCATCACAGTAAACAACGAAATCATCAAGACCCTCAGGTAAAGACAAAATAGGAGCAGAACACAGTTTAGACTTCAGTTCTTCAAACGCTGACTCTTGTGGTTCACCCCAGTCGAATTTCCTATCCTTCTGAGTGAGAGTGGTGAGGGGTTGAGCAATCTTCGAGAACCCCTGAATGAAACGACGATAATAGCCCGCAAGGCCTAGGAATTGCCGCACCTCAGTTGGCGTCTTTGGTGCTCCCCAGTCCTTGATCGCTTCGATTTTAGCTGGATCGACATGAATCCCTAGTTCATTAACCACATGTCCTAGGAATTGAACTTCGCGTAACCAAAAGTCACACTTTGAGAACTTGGCGTAAAGTTGTTCCCGTTGCAAGAGTTCCAAAACTAACCGCAGATGTTCCCCGTGTTCGGTCTCGTTCTTGGAGTAGATCAGAATGTCATCAATAAATACAATGACGAATTTATCCAGATATGGTTTACAGACGCGGTTCATCAAGTCCATGAAAACCGCCGGTGCGTTCGTGAGACCGAAAGGCATGACCAAGAATTCGAAATGGCCATAACGTGTTCGAAAAGCAGTCTTTGCAACGTCAGCCTCCCTGACGCGCAGCTGGTGATAACCAGACCTTAAATCAATCTTGGAATAATAACTAGAACCCTGAAGCTGGTCGAATAGATCATCAATACGTGGAAGAGGATAACGGTTCTTGACGGTCAATTTGTTCAGTTCTCTGTAGTCTACGCACAATCGGAAACTCCCATCCTTCTTCTTAACAAATAAAATCGGGGCTCCCCAAGGGGAAGAACTTGGCCGGATGAAACCCTTGTCCAAGAGTTCCTGTAACTGACTAGACAATTCCTGCATCTCGGGAGGTGCAAGACGGTAGGGGGCCCGAGCAATAGGAGCAGCCCCTGGTACAAGATCAATACCGAACTCGACTTGACGATGAGGAGGAAGACCAGATAAATCATCGGGAAAAACATCAGGAAACTCGCGTACCACCGGAATGTCGTCGATCTTCTTCTCATCAACAGAGGAAACAGATAAGAGTGCCAAAACAGCTGGATAACCCTTTCGAAGACACTTAAGGGCTTTCATGCTAGAGATGATGTTTAGCGGAACACCACCCTTGATACCGTACACAGAAAGAAATTCTCCATCAGGGAGAGGAATCCGAATAACTTTATCGTAACAGACAATCTCCGCGCGATACAAAGATAACCAATCCATTCCTACCTCAAAACTACCCAAAGGTACCGGCATAAGGTCGATGGGGAACGATAAACCCGACAACTCTAATTGACACTCCCGAAGGACACTAGTAGCCTCAATCGTTTTACCGTCAGCCAACTCAATAATATACTTGGTCTCTAATGGTACGGGTACTACATCTAGCAGTCGACTAACATCCATGGATACAAAACTCTTGTCGGCACCAGAATCAAATAATACGCTAACAGATCGATTATTGAGAAGAAACGTACCGGTGACTGTGTCAGGGTCCTGTCTAGCCTCAGCGGCTCCAATGACGAAGGCACGTGCATTTCTGATGCCGCCCCCGTTGTTCCCATTCCCGTTGTTCCCACCCTGCTTCAGTTTTGGGCAATCCTTCTTGTAATGCCCAGTGTCACCACAGTTGTAGCATCCTTGTTTCCCTGTAGTCCCCTGAGTAGTCGGAGCTGAGCTGTTAGTCGGAGCCTGAGTCGATGGAAGTGTAGCCCGACAATCCTTAGCATAATGCCCTGTTCGCTGGCAGCGGTGACAACGGTTACTATCGCAGTTCCCTTGGTGATGGCGTCCACACTTGTTGCATTTGGGCAGTTTTCCCGCATAACCACCCTGCTTGTTACCCGAAGAAGATGAACCCCCATTATCAAACCTTTTACCCTGCTGTGCAGACCCAGATCCTTTCCCGTCATTTTCCCACTTGCGCTTGTTGTTCTCTGGAGCCTTAACAGTCGAACCCTTCGCAGGCAAAATCCCCTCATTCACCTTTAAGTTGGTCATCCTATGGGCCGATCGGACTACCTCTGCATACGTAGGATGATTTCCCGCAGCCACTAACCCTGCAATTTCCGGTACTAACCCTGAGACATAGTGTTCAATCCTACGATACTCTGGCACGTGCAGATCGGGATACAGCACTGCCAACTCATTCCTCCTCACAGTATACTTCTCAATTTCCGACCCAGTCATCTTGAGGTTCCACACCTCATGCTCCAGCTTCTGTACCTCTTCCCTCGGACAATACTCACGCTTCAGCAACTGCACAAAGTTCTCCCATGGCATAGCATATGCCTCCCCAATACCCATGTTCTGGGTGATGCCATTCCACCAAGTCAATGCCACGTCCTGAAATAACGCAGCCGAATACTTTACCCGATCTTCTGGGAGACAGTTACACATCAGAAATACCGACTCCACTTTCTCCAACCACCTTAGCAAGCTCACCGCACCCTCAGTGCCAGAGAATTCCTGGGGCTTACAGTCCCGGAACATCTTGTAGGTGCACATGGGTGGGGGTGGGTCAACAGGACCACCTGAAACGAAACGTATGAGAAACCACGAAAAATGTAACCAAGGTTCACCAATGAGGCAAAGAAAATGGATAAATCAACTTACCTCCACCGTTGTGCCCTAACTGAAAGGCAGCTTGGAGCAAGTTGTTCAAATCAGCCTGTGATAGGTTAATACCTCCACCACGACCACCAGCACCACCGCGACCACCACCACGTCCACCATTGCGACCACCTCCACGTCCTCCACGCACTCCAGACATGATTCTGGCAGAAAGAACGAGAAAATTTAGTTTCGCAGTTAAGAATAACCACTAATGTTCACAAGATCAAAGCCAGATCCAATCCAGGACTATCCCTCAAACCCAGAGTTCACCAGGACTTCCATGCATTTCGGTTTATGATTTTGTGTGCACCCAAAATGATAAACCGCTCTACATGGTCCTCCCAGTGTTCCCCTAGTTCAAAGTTCAAATCACCGAACATAGACTCTTAGCTACACACCGTAATACTACGGTAGTTCATGACAAGTGTTTCTATTGGAGTGCGAAAGGGAGATGTCCGAGCCTTGGACAAATCTCAAGAGTACACGAGTTACCCCAATAGACTATACTGCCAAGAAAACAAGTAACCCAACCTAAGATAGAACGGATGATGTAACGTAGAAAGACCAACGATTTAGAGACACCCCGACAAGACCATACGTAAACCACTATAATGTTTAGTACCATGTGATCGTCTAGTGTGTGTGACTCGGCTATAGACTAGACTCTACATGCAGTCCTAGTTCACTATAACCATTGGCTCTGATACCAATCTGTCACACCCTCAAAATCCACTTGCGGAGTTTTACCGCGAGGCGCATGACAAACCAGGATCCAAACCAACGATCACAATAAACAAGTCTAAATGAACATAAATGCAATTTCAAAACATAGTTTAAAATCCCCGTTTACAGCGGAAGCTCATTCAAAACAATTATTCAATAATAAACCAATGTTCAATGTTTGTAAAATCATGCAACTCTAGCTAGACGCCGTGCAGACGCGTGCGCCCTAGTTCCATTCGTGCTACCTTAGCGACCTGAGAAAACATGTAAAAGTTTACGTCAGCACAAAAATGCTGGTGAGTTTACAGGTTTTGTATCCAAGGACCAAGTCCACCTGTCCATACTATAATAAATCGAAAACCAGTATACGCTAGCTAGGCGTACGTTTTGTTACTACCACGATTGGAAAACCATTACTAACTCGAATACCAGATGTTGTGCCCGAAAAGTAAACCAGTTGTTCCTGTTGTTCCTGTTTGAGACAATATGCACTCGCCCGGCCCTCCAAGCCGACGAGCGGGGTTGGTCACTCCCAATAGCGCTATTCACATTTCCCCGTTGTGCAAACCCGCACATTCATGGTTCCCCCCGGGACTTCCAAAGATCGTGTAGTACACAATAGAAACCCATAGTATGACAGTAGTTACCAAATAATCGTTTTAACACATGTTTTCTCCCCCGAAATATGAAACCAGTTTAAAAGAGGGGCCGTAAACTCACCTTAAGTTGCGTTACTCCTTAATCCGAGTAAACTCAGCTGCTATGCTAGTCCCGTATAGCGGCGACCTAACATACGACAGTTACAAGTACTTAGACTAATAACCCGTAGGTTAATTAGTCCCTAGATGTCCAGACCATAACCAAGTTCGTTTGAAAACACCGTGACTGTTTAACTGACCCAAAGTACAAGACTCGACATCCCATTGGTGACCCGAGACTCCCCGTGTTATGTTTACGCTCCAAAACATACAATAACGCAATTACACTTAACATACGTTAACGCACAACAAGTTATAGCACATCGTTCACGTATCACCGAATTACATCCAAATATATGTTACCAAGTTATTAGACATGTTACGGGGTTCCTAGCATGTTACTACATGTTAAATCGGGTCTCGGAATGCTAATTTACACTTACAGCAGCAGTACACGCGATTAGGAAAAGTCAACTAGCAATTAGGTTGGTCAACTAGCAATTAGAAATCCTACTCGCCTCTATTATAGGCAATTAGGGCTATTCACCTGAACTTACTAGCAATTAGGGCTATTCACATGAACTTATAGGCAATTAGGGCTATTCACATGAACTTATAGGCAATTAGGGCTAATCACCTGATCTTTCACACGAGTAGGCCTCTACTCGCCTGTGTTATAGGCGATTAGCACCCTACTCGCCTATAACATAGGCGATTAGGAATGCTACTCGCCTGTAACCTTGCTGTTCCGGTTTTTCGCGCGTTTAACGCTCCAAATCAGATCCAGAACGTGTGTAACCACCCAATATCATCCCAAACACTATCCTAAACATGTTTAATCCAAAATCCTTCGTTTAACCTCGTATAATCAGTCCTGCATGCAACCAAGTAATCCAAACACCATTCACATAGCATGCAACATCATACTAACATGCGTAATCATAACCCTAATATCCAATTACTGAGATTCCTATCATTATAATATCAATATCAATACTGATCTATCATAATAACATATCAAATCATCATCATGAATCATAAAAACCCTAGCTTTCTAATCATACACACCCATAATGCATGCATATTAGTTATAATCCGATTAACAACCCTTATTGACGATTTTCAGAAAGCTTTTTCGTTTAAGAACAGGTCTGGACCATTAGGGATTGATTAAAAACGTTTATAAAGAGTTATGGATGAAAATCAAACCTTAGGATTATGAAAATATGATGATTCAAGCTTGAAACCTTGAGTTTTGATCAAAAATCGCCTTCCAGAGGTTGTTTATGTGTTGGGGCGGGTTATGGGACGACTAGGGTTGGTATAATGAAGTTTAGGAGGTTAAGTATGGTATTTATAGTCGTTTTTAGTCGTCCAGCCCGTTACTAGCGAGTATGCAGCAGTTTCAGGCGATTAGGAATCCTAATCGCCTGATTGTTCAGGCAATTGGGGCCTACTCGCCCCTAAGGGCACACGAGTAGCCCCTACTCGCCCCTAAGTTTGCCTACTCGCCTCCCCTATAGGCGATTAGGCCTTCCTACTCGCCTATAGGGGCTGGTTTCGTGTGTTTTGCGCGTTAAACCCCGTTTTAACATATGTTAATGCATATTCACGTACCGACAAGTCACATAATGATTGTAAACACATAACACAAGTAAATACACATATTTACACTCGTTCACCAATTCCCGGGACTCGAGACTCGTACGTTCCGTATGCCCTGACGATCCTACAAATCGTCACCGTTTGTACACTTGGTTAAGGACTGACATCTAACGAACCTCTAGACCAACATCCAATGATCTTCTAGACTAACCGATAGTTCCCGAACCATAACCCGACTTAACTAACCCAGTTAAGTACAACATACGCGTGACTCGCTAAGGTAGACTTTCATCTAGACAACGTTGTTAACCAGAATTTGCCGGGTGTCACAAAACCACCCCCCACCACAATCACATTTTGTTATTTCTTATTAAATCATATATATATATATATATATATATATATATATATATATAGGGAAAGGTTCAAATAAAAACCCACCTAAAATGAAGAAACCCGGTAAACCCAATCTAGACCATTGATCTAAAGTGATCAATGGCCTAGATTCATTCTACATTATTTTAATAGATTTATTAAGGTAGATGACAAAAAAAGGGCACAATGGTCAAATGACATTTTTCTGAAAAAAACACATATGACAAGTGGACCCCACACATATCACATCATCTCTCTTATACTTTTGTGACCATGGTCCTAAATCTGTCAGCACGTCATGTTACATATGTAACATATGCAGTGTTGCGTACGTTAAAACACATAGATTGTATATAATCAATTAAAACTTTATAGATCAAAAAACATTCAAATGTACACAAGAATTGTTTCTTACAAAGTGCTAAAAACAAACAAAACGGTCATTACAAATCAACAAATGCTAAAAAAAACTATCATAAATAAAAAAAATTGTCTACACTTCATTCTTGATAATCATCTTCATCTTTAATGCAAAAAATATGCTCACCTGCAAAAATAAAACAAAAATCATCAATTTACATGTAAAACAAAAAATAAAACAAAAATCACCTGCAAAAATAAAACAGAAACTAATTTATACCAACTTAGTGGTGCTGTTACATACGAAACAGACGAAAACATTGATTTCATCCCATAATCAAATGACATTCCATTCAAGAGTTTTTTTCCCAATTCTTCCTCTATAATATGCAAAAAATCAAACCTTTGTATCTGGTAAAAAAATTGGTAACTAATTTATACCAACTTAGTTTTGTTGTTACATACGAAACAGACGCAATATAGGAAACAGATGCAAACATACATTCCACACATTATAATACTCATACAAACATGCACATACTGGTAAAAAAAACAAATCAGACATATTGTTACATATGTTAAGAGACATTAAAATTCACCAATTTTGATTAAAAAAACATATTAATAATAATAACAACATATAAAAAAGGCTTCTTAATATGTAAACCTACGTGTTAACGTATGCTACCTACGTGTAAACATGATTAGTTATGGTGTTACATACGAAACAGATGCAAACATACATTTTCAAAACCATCACAAAAAACTTCTTATTAATATATAGTAAAAAAAATCAGAAGCTAATTTATACCAACTTAGTTCTGCTATTACATACGAAACAGACGCAACATAGATTTGATCCCATGTGTAACTGATGAACGTTAAAAAATCAAACCTTTGTATATAGCAAAAAAATCAGAAACTAATTTATACCAACTTAGTTCTGCTGTTACATACGAAACAGACGCAACATAAATTTCATCCCACGATTAGTGACTTTTGTTTAATTAATATATACCAAAAGGTTAATTAATATGTAAACATACGTGTTAACGTATGCTACTAGGTGCTGTTTTAATAAATTATTAAAAAAAAAGTTGAAACCAAATACAAAATACCACTTATTAAACTACTTTATCAAGCTCTCAACAATCTTTATTATTTTCAAATATTTTCACATACTTTCTTGAACTTTAGTTAAAACAGATCTATATAGGTAATAACATCAAAAGAAAAGGAATAAATAAAATAATATAAAGATAAGATTATCCACCACCATTTAAGGTAAACTATAGTGGCATTGGTAGGGCCAAATCTAGAAAGCGACAAAAGTTTACAGTTCATTCATAAGGTAGTTCCATCTTTTGTCTTTGTGGACCTTATACTAATTGAACACTTTACAAAACAATAGATCTGTAAAAAAAAAAAAAAAAAACCCTTGAAGAACATGAACACGGAGGTCTCTGTAGATCTAGTTTCAAAGGTTTTAGATGATTTAAATCCAAATACACTTGTATACATGAACCTGTTACTGCAAGTCCAGATAATAATATTAATATTAATATTAATGAAAGATATCTAACATCACTTAGGGTTTTTGGCAGTCGAGAGGTGGAAGAACCTACCAGTAAGTCTTGTTTTATTCCTTTTGTTATGTTGTTGCATATGAACCCCCTAACCATTACAATCGAGAGGTGGAAGAACCTCCTCTGTTCTGTCTCTCATATCGTCATCTTCATCACCAAACCATTACAATCCAACCTGTAACCATTACAATCGAACCTGCCATCATCGATTAACACCTCTAGTTCTAACCCACCATAAGCATCTTCGAACCCACCTTCTCTGTTTTACTCGAACCGATTCTGTTGACTAATAACGTTTGATGTTGAAACTGCCAGTGCATCTTTCTTAGTTATGTTTGTAATCAATTATTTCACCAGGAAGTAAGGAGAATGAATCAATTTTTGAATGTTGTTAGGATGAAATCTGATTGTGTGAGAGAGAGAGAAGAGAGAATGGTTGTGTGTGTGAGAGTGATTTAGTTTATATAGGAGGGAGAATAAAAAAAATCAAATTATTAAATGGGGGAAAAGGAAAATGTCTAATATACCCTTTAAGACAATAAAATAATATTTCCACTAGTGGGTGATGTGGAACCATGAGAATCACTAGTTGGGTTTCCGAGAGTTTCTTCAAAATTTTGGGTTTCTTGTGGATACTTAGCCTGCATATATATATATATATATATATATATATATAGGCCAAGGGTATAGGAGAAACCCTATAAAATGAAGAAACTCCCACAAACCCAACTAGTGGACCACAATGCTCCACATAGTCCATGATTTTAATTAATTTTTTATTAAGCAAAGGTTAGTTTAGTAATTTAGCACACCTCTCTCACATATATAATCCTTGTTTTCTCTCTTTCATTTCAAATTAGCATTTCCCTCTTCTGTCATCATCTATCCATCTCTCTCTTTGTATCATTTTTTTGTTTGGAAGAAAAGATCATACACCACCATTAACCCCCACCATCATCATCATCTCGAATCACCACCACGATAGCATCATCATCATCTCGAACCACCACCACCACAACATCATCATCTCGAACCAGAAGAGGATCGTACAACCAGCATCAACATCATCTCGAAAGGCCACCATATAACTATTCATCAAGAAAGCCATCATCCTTGTCACCCCAACCTGTTATAACTTTTTTTTTTAAATTCATGTTTAATTTCTAGGGTTATTTTGTATGGTTTTTTTTAGGGGTTTTATTTTGAAATAATTTGTAGGGGTTAATTTGTTGAAAGTGATTATAACATAAATTTGTGTTGTTTAGAATGAATTTTTGAGGTTATAACCCCTGTTTGTTTGTTTTTTTTTTTTTTTTTTTTTGACCCTTGTTTTTGGGTTATGCTTTTTGGTGGGTTTTGATGGTTTTAATTTTTGTGGGATTTTTTTGGGGATGCTTTTTTTGTGGGTGTTTGGTTGGTAAATTGTTGGTAGGGATGTTTTTTTTGTGTGGGTTTTTGGTGGGTACTTTTTTATGGTTTCAATTTGAGATATCATTCACTACAAGAAAATGAAACTAATGCAACCCTCATGAAATGTTGCATTAGGCCTTAAAAAGGTTGCATTAGGCCTAATGCAACCTTTTATCAAGGGCTGCATTAGGTGAAGTTGCATTAGACATAATGCAACCTTTTTTTTAAGATAATGCAACCTTTTTATAATGCAACTTTTTTCACTTTTAAATGCAACTTTTCTAACACTCAAATGCAACTATTATTATATTTTTAGCAAGCAAACTGCAACCTATTTATACATCAATTGCAACACTTTCTTAATACTTTGGTTACCACAAATGCAACCTTTTTATAGCCAAACGCAACACTATTGCATTATAGTTTCAGTGTTGGATTATAGTTTCAAGTACTAAAGCTCTATTAATATATAGTAGTATCTCAAATAAATCAACACATGACAATAACATAAATATAATAAATAATTTATATTCTAACTTAACATATGTCCAACCATCAAATACTAACTTAACCAAAATAATTTGTCAATTACAACAACAAAAAGTAACGAAAACTTTCTACTCGTTTGTAGGATCATGAAGTACCCCGTTAGGTTTTCCATAATACTTCGCATCGTAGATTCAAAGTTTGCTTGTTGGTTGTCAAAATCTTTCTACATAGCTTCTAGCTCAACCTTTTCCCCTTGACGGTCATCTTCAATTTGTTTTTCAATTTCAAGTAAATATGTTTTCTCAACTTAAAAGCTTGCTTTGAATTATTCCATGAGCCACCCAGAATCATGTATGGCTCCTCACCACCATCCATTTTTTACGTCACTTTTTAGTTACACCTCCGTCATAAAATCGAAGGCAGCCATCATGCTCCTTGTTCAGTACAACTATAAAATGATTTACAAAAGCACTCCCCTAATGCTTGTAGTCCTTTATTTGTTCCTTCAAAAGAGAATATTAAAAAAAAAAAAAAGCTACCAATAAACCAACAATACAAGTTGCTTGTTGAAAAGAACATAAAACAAGAACAAGCAATTGACTTTTAAAAGTCAACACGCGCGGGATAGATCATACGAAATTCTCAAAACAAAAAAACAGATAAAAAAAAACTTACAATTTTCGTTGCAATTGTCAACATATGTATCAAGATATGCATGTCCTTCGGTCTTTTTATGTGTATGTGCAAACATTTTGGTTAAACTATATATGTAGTTCCTTGCCATGGACATCATTTCTCTGTATCAATGATAACGTACATTAATAAACAAAATATGTTAGTGTGATTATGCCAAGCAATATATATGGGGTATCTTCATCAATTAAAAATAAAAGGAACTATCAGAGTATGCATAAAAAATATGTTAGACTAATCCCACCACGACAGACTAGGTGCATTAGAGGTTCCTTACTCGAAAAGATCAATAACTCTTTGTATAATTCCAGAGCTTATACATTCTTCTCTGCAACTTCGTTCCCAATTTTCAGTAAACTGCAATTAACTCCACAATATGCAAGCAAATAGCATCACATTAACTAACTAACACATCGCAAGGTTAGGTAGCATGTTTTTTGACCCATACATATATGGAATGGTTTATTGGGGTTATTTTCATCTCTAACTGTAAATAATCACCATAAGTTTTTTTAACTTGTAGGATCTCCTAAAGAACTTAATTCAGAAAATATATTACTATTGAATTAATATAGTTTTTGTAATTGCATTTAACACACTAAATATTTACACAGAGGCATAAGTTTGAGCATTAAGGGTGCGTTTGGTTCACATGAATTGAATAGAATTCAATGGAATTGGAATTTGAATTCCAACTCTTTAGGTGTTTGGTTCATTGAATTTGTTGGAATTGGAATTTCAATTCCAATCTTGTGTGTTTGGTTGACAAAGAAATTGGAATTGTAATTTGGTATGAATTCCTTCAAATTCCTTTACCTAAGGGAATTCAAAATCCTTCCAATATTAGAAGGAATTCAAGTCAATTTATTGGAATCTTCGAACGGTTGGCATCATTTTGACCCGAACTGATTTGAACCGTACCATTTCAACGCGAACCGCTTAGATCCGAACCAATTCGTTCCGTACCAGTTTCGACCCGAACCGTTTCGTACTGTACCAGTTTCGACCGGTACCGTTTCGACCCGAACCGTTTCGTACTGTGCCAGTTTCGACCGCTACCGTTTCAACCCGAACTGTTTTGGACCGTACCAATTTCGACCGGTACCGTTTCGGACCGTACCAGTTTCGACCGGTACCGTTTCGGACCGTACCAGTTTCGACCGGTACCGTTTCGGACCAAACCGTTTCGGATCGTACCAGTTTCGACCGGTACCGTTTCGACCCGAACTTTTTCTTTGTGGGTTTTCGTGGGTTATCAGAACCATTGAGGTATTTGTTGTGTCAAGTTTTTTTGCGCGTATTTTTGTGTTCATTGTTTGTGCTAATTGCAGTCAAGTTCTGTTCTACGTGTGTAGCATATCTGTTTTTTGCAGTCAACTTTTGTTCTATGTTTTCTACCATATCAAATTCTGTTCTATGTTTACTGCAGACTACAAAAGTTGTCTTTGTTTTTCCTATTACACATGTAACACTGTGTGTTTTTGCACCACATCTGTCTATTTTTTTTCGAATGTATGAGTTTTTTTTTTATGTTAGCTATGTTTTTTTTTACAGAAAATGTCTTGTGAATGTCTTGTGTTGGGGGTTAGGTGGTTTAATATATATATTTTTTTAAGTTGGAAATAATTGTTGTTTTTTTGTGTGTTACTAGCATCTCTTTTTTTTGGGTGACTTATTATGTTAAACATTGAAAATGATTTTTCGTTTTGTGTTTTATGTTCGTAGTATCTTGTTGTTTAGTTAGGGTGTTTTTATCGTCTATATTTTCGTATAATCTTTGTGTTGTGTTAGGCTGTTTACGTGTGTAGCATATATGTTTTTTTGTAGTCAGATTCTGTTCTATGTTTTCTAGCATATCAAATTCTGCTCTATGTTTACTGCAGACTACAAAAATTTCGTCTGTGTTTTCCTGTTACACATGTAACACTTGTGTGTTTTTGCACCATGTCTTTCTATTTTTTATTGGTTTTCGAATGTATGAGTTTTTTTTATGTTACCTATGTCTTTTTTACAGAAAATGTCTGTTTTGTATGCCCCCTATTGTGTATTATGTATTTCTTTATAAAGAATCAATTTTTTTTTTTTTTATAAAGACTCATTTGTTAAAGTGTTTTATCTGTGTTTAGTTATACCATATCTGTGTTTAATTAAGGTGCTACGTGTGTAGCATATCTTTTTTTTTTGTAGTAAATGTGTGTTTGTGTGCAGTCAGAATGTTTTGATGTTTGCAGACTACAAAGTTTTGTATGTGTTTGCAGACAAAAATGTCTGTTTACACACGTAACACTCGATTTTTTTTAACCAGATTGTTTTTTAATAGAAAATGTGTGTTTTGACATGGCTCCTTATTATATATTAAATAAGTTGCTTTCTGCATCTTACTTTAGTTTTTTTTTTTCTATTTTTATAATAAAAATGTCCACAATTACTCTGTGATAACAATTATTACAGGTCCTTTTTTTAGTCAAATCATGAATTCCAACCCCAGCACTCCCCATTGGGAGGTTATTGAGGCCCGTCACCAGCTCATCCCAATCGCACCCGAGCCACCTCAAATTGAACCGGTCATGGCATTTGGACCTGAATTACCCCCACCTGTTGAAATAGATGTACTCCCTGTTGCAGGTGAACATGAACCCCTCCCCCCTGTTGCCCCGGTCATCCCGCCCCTAGAACCGGTTATACTCATAGAGCAGGCGGACAATGGGTTTGTAAGCGACGAAGATTTCGATTGGAATGCGGCATTTGATTACGTTTTCCCCGAAGAATATCCATCACCAGACGACTATATGACACCGAAGGATGATGCGCATGATGTAACTTACACACCTGAATGGGCTGTTGGTTACGAATCAGACGCAGGGGCTGAATATGAATAACCATATGAACCTAAATTTAAGAAACCTAGGCTGTCGGTTACGTCTCAGGAAGGTGGGCGTATTAGGGCAGAATGGGAGGGTATAGGTTATACCGAGGAACAGTGGGCTTTTTATGTCAAGTATGGTTATTGGATGCCGTCTGCTACTATTGGTTACAATGCAGGATGTCTGGGTTTACATATTACATATGAAGAATTGGCTTTTTATGAGAAGAATGGTTATTGGATGCCAATGGGTGGTGTATGAATCTTTAATACTATGTTTCTTGGTTGATACAAGATGAACAATATGCTGTGTAACTTTTTTTGAGTAGTATGAAAAAAATGTTGTTGGCTGATGCATCTTAACATATGATGTCGTCTCATGTTGTGAGCTTAATCTTAAAGTTATATATTATGTTTGTTATTTTTAAAAGTAGTGAATATTGAAAAGAAAAACCATATTTGCCTTTTCGTTACGGACGCAACAACTCTGGTGTTGGTACAATAAATCCCAAAAAAAAATGGGGTAATAAATCTGATTCTGAACTGGTGCTGGAACAATTGCTATAAATCTGATTCTTACGTACGTAACAGCACTGGTGCTGGAACAATTGCCACAAGTCTGATTAAGCCATGCTTTTAAATAATAAATAAAATATGAAAACAATTGCTATAAATCTGATTCTGCACTGGTGCTCGAAACAATTGCTATAAATCTGATTCTTACGTACGTAACAGCACTGGTGCTGGAACAATTGCCACAAGTCTGATTAAACCATACTTTTTTTAATCACTAAATATCTGATTTTGTAAAGAAAAAAGTGTGAGGGAGAATGTTGGAGAGAGAAGATTAGTAAGAGAAAGAGAGAGAGAGGGATGATTGATTTGATGGAGAGAGAAGAAGGTGCAAATTACCCTTCTAACCTTTTTTGTCATCTTCTATCAATATAATATTCACTTTTAATCTTGACAATTGATCAACTACAATGGATGGTGAAGATGAAGTTTACAAGGTTTCTTCAATTTGAGTGGGTTTTTTTTAACCTTCCCCTATATATATATATATATATATATATATATATATATATAGGGGAAGGTTTAAATGAGAACACTCATCTTTTGTGAGAACCACGAGAACAGATCTCAACCACTCATTTAACTTCCCTTATATATGAATGAAAAGGGTAAATTGGTAATTCTACTAATCTCCTATTCTCTTATCAGCAAACATCGAACATAATCTAGGGTTTTCTATATTCTTTAGACTATGATCTGATCATGTAACATTAAACATCATGAGTTGTATTTGAATTCTTCATTCAATTATAAATCAACGTCAACGATTCCTTCTCTGATCCTCATCCATTACAATTGCAGGTATCTTCACTCAATTTGTATTCAAACATTCGATTTCACTGGTATCAAATTATTTTTCGCCAATTTAGTTTTTCTTACTTCGATTTGCTTATTGATTCTTCTACTAGTGCATGTTGATTCTTCTACTATACTGATCATATGTTCATATGGACATTCATATAATGATTTCGCAATTTTACCTAATACATATGGTATTTGATTAGCCTACGGATGATGATCGATGATCATGTATTTCTGAAATTAGGTTTTCTCTGTGTAGGGTTTGTAGGTAACAGATTGATGATGATGATGTATTGTTTGTTTGGTAAAATGGGTGATGCACACTATGTGTTCGACGAAATGCCTAGGCATTGTAGTGTGTCGTGTATGGTATTGATTTATGGGTATGCTAAGATTGGGGATGTTGAGGTGGAATATTGGTTTTTAGCGAAGCACCGATAAAGGATAGAGGAGTTTGGCATACAATGATTTTTGGGTAATTCATTCGGCTTGTTCAATTACTAGTTAATTTCTTTTGTATTGTATTGTACCATTTGATGTTTTGATCATGTTTTTGGTAGTTAATCTATTTTTGTTTCTGTGCTTAATCTAACAAAATTCTATGTATCCAACATCAAAGTTTGAGTATTGTTATCCATAGTGAACAGCGAATGCCCACGAACCAAATCGGTTAGCTATCATTCAACTTATTACTTGTTATTCTCCATCCATTACCTAACTCACTTGATTATAAAAATAACTTTTGATAGGGTGGTGCAGGTCTACTAGGAATGTTTAATACCACAAAGGATGTGACATGTGCTTACGACATTGCGACAAGGCGACCAAGAAGGTCAAAATGAGCAGCAACAACTTTGAGATATAATTGTGTTCCGATTATATACATGACTAACAAGAGAAGAAAAATAAGAAAGCTTGGCGGTGTAGTAGTAAACCAGAAACAATATGAAAGTTAGCAGTACCACAAATCAAACAACTTATTATAACAATGTAGACGTCAACTTGAGTTTTGGTTGTCCTTTTGAAACAATAGCAAAGATTGTTTGTACGCATTATAAATTCAATGTAATTATGTTTTATGTTTATTAAGTTGGTGGGTTACTTAATTTTATATTTATTTAGTTCATTGTTCTAGCATTATTATATGTACGGGATTGCTTTCTTTTTCACATATGTTCATTTAATTAATTCTTATGATTTACATACGTGTAAACCTTCATATTTATGCTTGATTTTTTTAAATATTATGATTTACACATGTGTAAACCTTCATATACATGGTTGTTTTTTTAACCACTCTGATTTACACATGTGTAAACCTTCACACATATATGGTTGTTTTATAACTATTATGATTTACACATGTGTAAGCCTTTTCATTTTCACATGTTTAACTGTCTTAGTATTTCTATTTTACCTATGTTCAGTTATATTACACATGTGTAAATGTATACTTTAAACGTATATAAATTGCTCACTGACTCTTATTTGTTTTGGATGCAGTTGACTTACACATGTGTAAATTGTTCATTCTCTTTAATTTCTATTTTACCTATGTGTATTTGTATTACACATGTGTAAGTGTATATTTTACACATGTGTAAACTGCACACCGTCACTTGTTTATTTTTGGATTACACATTTGCAGATGACTTACACATATGTAAATTGTTTGTTGTCGTTTATTTCTATTTTACATATGTTAAGTTGTATTATACACGTTTACATGCATGTTTTACACATCTATAAACTGCTCATTGTCGCTGATTTGTTTATGGATTTCGTATTTGCAGCTAATTTACACATGTGTAAACAATTCACTATCTTTTTATTTCTAGTTTACTTATGTTAAGTTGTATCACATATCTTCTCGATGGTGAATATTTGTTTTCCAATGAACAATCTTGGTATCATAATCTGGCTTCTACAATTGACCTCTAAAAATTTTCTTTGTCATTTTCCAACCAAGATGAGAATTTAGTACTTTTTATTAGTACGTGGTCAAAGTTACAAAAATACAATACCATTAAGCTATTTGTTTTTAATGTTATTCTAAAAAATAATCCAACTGACTTACACATGAAATGAGCAAAACTGCTCACTTACACATGTGTAAACTACCTGTTTACACATGTGTAAAATTCACAATTACACATGTTTAATGATACATATTTATTCTAAGACCTTTGTTTCAATGTGCACATCTTATTTACACATGTGTAAATTGTTCACAAACACTTTTTTATTTTAGATATATTTAGTTGTATTAGACATGTGTAAACTGTAAACTGTCACTATTTGTATCTATTTTACACATTTACATCTGAATTACACATGTGTAAACCATTCATTTTCAATTATTTGTTTGTAGTTGACATACGGTAAGTTATATTACACATGTGTAAATTTTCCACTACCGCTTATTTGTTTATATTTAACATATCTCCAATTGCATTACACATGTGTAAATGTTCAATACCAACTATTTGTATCTATCTCTATACACAAAACGACCCCCACTCTTATGTTGTGAACCTTTATTCAAAGAGGAAAATAGAAACAAGATACCACAATTTCCACAACAATGTTTAATTTATACATACATAGGTGGTTGTTTGATGCAACAAACTAAATAGCATATAAAGGTCAAATTGAAGCATTTCTTCTCCACAGAATGACTACAACTTTATAGATAGATTATTACAACTAGAACAATTATTATAAAATTTCAGATCTAACATTTGTCTGCAAGAAATCAATTTACAAACACGTCAATTCTTTCATCAAACTCATTACCTCCCTCCTCATCTTTCCTCGATACCTCCTCATCTTCTCAAAATACACCTATGCCACTCTCTCGCGCTTCGACACCACCATCGCCTCTTACTCCGGTTAAACTTTTCCACCACCGTACGCCGTCGCCACCACATGTTTGTCGCCATACTCGTCTGAATCACTACTATTAATGTTGTCAGCATCATCTTTAATCTTTTTCCTCGCGAATCGAATCACTGTTGAAGACACAGATCTTTGATTTAAACCTCTTGCTTTTGTGGTCTGCATCTCTATCGTGGACCTTGGGGGTGTGAGTTCTGAGGAAGAAGGTAAGGTGATGGTTGAAGAGTTATAAGATTTTAAGGGTTTTTTCAAATGTACTTTTACAATAATACCCTTTTTAGACTAATATTTTATGGCCCCTTCTCATTTAAACCCCCTCTAATCTTAGCCCTTGATTAATCTTGATCTAAGGATGAAATTGGTTCTTAGTGTTCTCACAAAATTTAATGTTCTCAAGATAACCCTTCCCTATATATATATATATATATATATATATATATATATAGGGGAAGTATATGCAAGAAACCCCCTTTAAATGGAAAACCCAAATAAACCCAATACTTGGCCCATATGCTTCCACATCACCCAACCAACAATTTCTCCATATTATATTAATAAGGTTAGTTTGGTCTTTTTGTGTTTGAAGTAGCTGTCAAATGTGCACATTTATCAACAAAGGTGTATTGTACCTTCCCCTCTTATCTCTCTATTATTATTAATTCATCTTTGTATCTCTCCATTAACACACATCTTCTCCTTTAATCACCATCATCCTAACCTAATGAAACAAACCCTCCATTAATAAGCTTCATTAAATCAGCCCCCTTAGTAAATGCGATGGATTCCAACCTAGAATCCTCAGAGTATTTAATGTCCGATGATCCTGGTGGTGATGCAAGGATTTTCAATACTTTTGTTCAGGCTCAAAATCATGTACAATCAGACGGTATGTTTGGATTAAACCAACCTTTTTATTCTTTTTCTTAGGTCTGATGTTATGGAGAGTGGTATCAACTCCATGCACATACACACACACATATATATATATATATGTGTGTGTGTATGGGCGACAGTGGCCCTCTTTATGTTATATGAAGTTGCTGTTTTTTTATATTTTATTTGGCTTAATTTTTTTTTTTTTTTTTTTTTGTGATTTGTATAAGGTGAGGCAACTGATGTAGAGGAAGGATTTTCACATGATAAAAGGTGTGGTGGTGTTTTCACGGGGTTGCCAACTGATGGTGAGGAAGGATCGTCTTCTGGTAAAAGGTGTGATGGTGTTTTTATGGGGTTACCAACTGATGCAGGGGGAGGATCGTCTTCTGGTTCGCCTTTTTTTAGCCCTGTCAATCAGACAGCTTCTGATGGTGGTGATAATGAAGGTTTGTGTACTTTTTTTTTACAACGTACTTGTATGAATACCGCTTTTTTGGTGTGGAAGCATGATCAGGGTGATGATTGTTGTTTTTTGATTATTACGTTACATGTAGGTGATGCAGGAGACCGCAAGCATTATGTGATTTCAACACCTAATGGTACCCAGTTTTGGATACCGAATGTTAGCCCGAGGTTCATACCTGAACATGGCCAATCGTTCACGACTTTCGAAGATGCGTTGGCGATGTACAAGGCCTATGCTGATCATGCTGGATTCTGTGTTAAGAAGGGTCAAACGAAGGTGTGGATGGGCATTGCAACACATAAGTACTTACGTTGTGCAAAGTATGGGAAACCTCAGTTAAAGAGAACATTCGATACATTAGATGAAGCGTCATTAAGGATACGCAACAGGTCATTCACACAAACCGACTGCAAAGCTCATGTGTTACTTGCAATTAGTGGTGAAGGTTCTTGCTATACGATTAGGGGTTTCAATGATGTTCATAACCACGCGTTGTTGGATCCACGTGACCATGATCTGAAAAAGTCGGCAAGGAAACTAACATATGCCACAAAACAATTTATCCACAACATGAGCTTGAATCGGATAGGTCCTGTTAGAGCACACAGGTTTTTAGTGTCGCTTAAAGGTGGGCACCATAATGTAAACGGAACTGTTGTAGACTTCAAGAACTTCAGCCAGCAATTAAGAATTTTTATTGGCGATCGCGACTCTACGGTGTTCCTGGAACGCTTGCGTGATCGCTTTGACAACTTGCCCGATTTCTATTTTGATTTTGTTGTTAAAGACGGCAAACTACATTCCGTGTTCTGGGCGGATGAGATATCCAAGCTTAACTACAAGTATTTCAGCGACGTCCTTTCGCTTGATGCAACTTACCACACCAACAAGTAAGCCTTTATCCCAACCGAATTTGGTGCTAACATTTGTATTTTGCTTTAAATTAACACACGTATAAGCCGTCATCCCGTTGTTTTATGCGCTGTATTTATGTTAATAGAAATCAGCATATCTCTAACACATGTTACTTTTGTCTGCGCCAATCCGATAACAGGTACAACATGATTTTTGTCCCGTTTACGGGTGTCGACAATCATAAACAATGTGTTACGTTTGGGGCTGGTTTGATAACAAATGAGACCATAGAATCATATGTTTGGCTGTTACAAGCTTTCTTAAAAGCACATGGTCAACAACCCGCGCTAGTGTTAAGTGATCAGGACCCGGCCATGTTGCAAGCCATACCGCAAGTTTTCCCCGAGTCTCGCCACAGACTATGCATGTGGCATATCATGAAGAAACTGCCCTTAAAGGTGTGTAACATGCAATTCTGTTTTTCGTCAAATTGAATTAAATGCATAACCACCCTATCGGGATTATTAGTTATAAGCCTAACCTATTTTTATCCTGCATATCAGGTTTCCGGGGAGCTGCTGAACAAAACAGATTTCCGTGCTTGTATCCAGCGACTGGTGTGGAACATATACATAAAACCATCCACTTTTGAAACACGATGGCAGGCGCTGATTGATACATTCGAATTAGGGGATAATCAATGGTTGAAGGACATGTTTGCAATTAAGGAGTTATGGATTCCAGCTTATTTCAGGGAGATTCCAATGTGTTGCCTAATGAAGACAACATCAAGGAGCGAGAGTTCTAATTCAGCTTTAAAAGTGAATTCTACGAGCGCCAACACGCTTGTGCAGTTTATGCTGTGTTTTGAATCGAGGGTTGATAGCCAACGTTATCGCCAAAGGGTGGCTGAGTTCAAGACTTCGTCTACTGTTTTTGTTCCTACCACGGAGTTACCAATCGAGCAGCATGCTTTCAGCTTGTACACGCACAACGTGTTTAAGGAGGTCCATAAAGAGATTACAAAGGGCAAGTTTGCTTGCTACATTTCGAACACCACTCCGCAAGAGGATGTCATTGTTTTTGATGTCACACACTTGGACCGTCGTCGTGATGTTACTAACGTCTACCAGGTAAGACATTTATTGTCGTTCCGTTAGCTACACATTTTTATTTTGTAACTGTTTTTACAACTGCAGCTATCTGTCTGGAAGAAATTTTGTATCCTCACTGTACTAACACATGTATTTTTTTTCACGGGGTGGTAGGCTAAGTTTGCTAATATATTTTTTGTTAACCAACACAGGTTACGTTCGATCCATTAGATCACACGGCTGAATGCTCATGCAGGGGGTTCATCCGTGTTGGTTTATTGTGCCGTCATGTTTTCAGTGTTTACCTGGTGCAGAAGGTTGACCGCATCCCCGATAAATATGTAGCTACGAGGTGGACGCGTGATGTGCTCCCAAAGAAAGTTTTCTCAATCACTAGTCGCTATGGTGTTGACAGCCACCCAGAATCAATCCTTAGGAATGAAATCCTTGAGTTAGTGACCGAATGCGTGGACGTTGCAAGGAGCAATGAGCAGTCACTTAATGACTTAGCTGAACAGCTGCGATCGATGAAGATTAACTTGTTAGCGAAACAGCCACTTTCACCACCTGCACCAGAGTCCGACGAAGCTGCTATGGAAGACATACTTGGTCAGCCCATTGAATGTGAAGTGGTTGTCGCTAACCCGTCTGTCGTTCGAAACAAGGGATGCGGGAAAAATAGGCGCATCAGTGGTCCAGGTGAAAAGGCGTTAAAGAAACCAGCCAACATACAAAAGGCCCCCCGTCTATGTGCCAAGTGCAAGAAGTATGTGACAGATCATGACTCAAGAAACTGCGAGAAAGTTGCTGCAATGAAGAAAGCGAAGGAAGCACGGGGTTTGGTCGGTGCGCCACCGTAGGGTAACAAGGTATCGCATTACGCCTAAGCAGTATGTGTATAAATAAGTTGCACTTTTTGGACTGTGTTACGTACTTTATAACATTCTTGTTTTGCTGCTTCAACCACTTGTTATGTCCGTAACACAGTTACCGTTGCAACTACGTAAGTACTTAGGCGGTGCGCAGATTTACTATATATGTTTTTATGTTATGTTGGTATGTATGGTGGTCGTTTTTGAAAAGACATGGTTGCAAGCGTATGGGATGGTTTATATATTTTATGATATGCCAATTATGAAGCTGATGTTTGTTGTTTTTATATATGTCGTCCTTTTTTTAAACAGGGCAGATCCAAAACAGAATACACATCAACACTTAACACATGTGTAATTCACAATTAACATGTGTTAACGACTGATAACATGTGTAAGCACGGGTCGCTAACACATGTAATCATAACAGTATGCATGTGTAATTCACAATTAACATGTGTTAACGACTGATAACATGTGTAAGCACGCGTACACATGTAATCATAACAGTATGCATGTGTAATTCACAATTACATGTGTAAGCACTTGTTACTAACACATGCATAGTCACTAACACATGCAATCATAACAAGTATGCATGTGTAATTCGTCAATAACCTACTAACACATGTACACCCCACATCACTAACGCAAGTTAGTATATTTTCCCAGAATCACACATGTAAGAAGGCTTCCTTTTCGTACCACTGACACACACCATATGACTAACACATGTATGCACCAGGATAACTTGTGTTAGTGAGGATCATGAGTTAGCGACAACAGCTCACCAGTACTGGTTCGTTACGTTTCAACACTATTTTTTCAAAGAAGGACTACTTGATAAACACCACGATATCATACATTAAAACGTACTAAACTATTACACAGGGATAGATTTAAAGCTACTACATCACTTTATTTATAAACCCATACGCGGGTTACCAAGGCGCAACAGCCCACATTCAAACCACACAACCATACTCCCCCATCATGGGGAAAACTTACCATACTGGGCTTCAAGGCTGATCTCCGACGGCGAGGTAGTCTCTTCCCCTGACCACGGGTTGTGGCTAGCCCACCTTGCAAGGGTGTTAGGTGAGTTCGGACACAAAGAACACCCACAATACTCATGGTCATCATCTATACCCTTGCATACGAAATCCGACGGACACCCTTTACCAGTGCAAGGTGCGCCTGGCATGACCGAGGTCACGCTCTCTGGCGAGCTTTCAACCGCCATCACCATCTCATCAGATTTTTCGGTTTTTTTGTGATTACCCGTGTTTTTTTTGTAGTGGTTCGGATCATCGACAAGTTGTTGAGTAGGGTACTCACAAATGAGCTTTCCAACATCATGCATGGCAACATCTTTTGGTGAGCTTTCCTTTTCTTCTTCAACTTTCTGACGTTTTGGGGGAGGGGTGGATGATAGAGATGACATCTTGTATGGTGATAGTTTTTTTTAAGTGATATGTGTGTATGGTTGTGTTTAGTGTTGCTTATATTAATAGGAGAGTGGTATAGATGGTAGGTTATTACCATTAATGAAGCATATTAAAAAGTGGTAGATGGCTAGATATCATAATTTGTACTTTTTAAATACAAGTTGAGGGAACATTAAAATAACATTATTTTTGTGGTAGATATAGAATAAGCTTTATGTCAAATCAAATCTAAAAAAGGTGATAGATGTCATAATATATTTTTAAAGTATTTTTTTTGTGTACTTGTCATAGTACAATAAGTATTTTTTTTTTAGTTTGAGTTTTGTGGGCCTTTTTTTTCATCTTTTTGTAATTTTTAGTATTATAGTAATGGGCCCCTTATAGTAATAAATGATCCATAAGCCTTTTTAGATATATAGGGAAGGGAAACATGCCATGCTTCTATGGCCACCAAACTACCATTCATATTACATACGTTAGTCATAGGACATTTTTCAGACCATCATAATTAAACCTACAAGTAGCTTACCAAAATAAGCATTGTTTCTTGAGGATAATATAAAGTTTACGTCTTAACACGATAGCCAAAAAGCATTAAAATACCCCCCCACACCCCACCATCTCGAACCGCCAACACTGCCAACTAACCCTTCCTCAATGCTTGGTTCACAATCTTCGCTTTCATGGTATTAACGTCGGAGCAGAGGATGTGGGCTGCAAATTTTTTGCGTAGTCTGTTCACCTCTCCTTCTTTTTTCTTCCAGTGTGAACTGAATTCACAATCAAACGGCACATGCATACCCATGAATCTCTCCATATGTCGCATCAGGAATACGCCGCAGTCCGTTCCATTCCCTGCTGTCCCCCAATCTAGATCAAGCCTCTGTATTGCTGCAGCCTCAACTGCTTTCACCTTCGGGTGCTGAATCTCCTTCAGGAAGTTGACAAACATGTGTTTCTGCAGTTATTACACATGTTAGTACCATACCAAACAGACAGAATATTCAATCGAAAGGCAACAAACTTACGTATTTATATGGCACATCCATGTTGTTGAAGTCGCTGCTTGTTCGGAACCCACGGCGGCCTCTCTTCTTATCGTTGTCAATCAGAAGTATCGCCACATTAACACGAAGCTCAAAAACCAACAAGTAGAAATGCCCCCTCTCAAGCACAGGGAACTGGATGATATCATATTTCCTAAAGTCTGTGCCTTTGTGGTAGCTTGGGATACCGGCGTTTATTCCAGATGCAAACCTTTCCTGTCTTTTTTGTGGATCACATTTCTTATCATTTAACATCCATGGAATCTGTGCGTTTTAGAAAGGCAGTATGTAAGTACAAATATTTAAAACATAACATAACGTACAAACTAAGTTTAAACGAGTATTCATTACCACAACTTTGGTTCCTAAAAACAGCCGAAGGTACGCGTCATCTGACTTTAAAGTTTCTTCGTAATTGAGAACCTCAGCCCAACAATCGACTATGCTGTCAGCAACCCACTCACTTGGTTTTAACGACTTAAACATAGCACGTGTAGCTTCCACATTAGAACTACTTCTAAACAACACCTCCCTATACACGTTTAATAAAATATACTAACGTTACTGCCTTTATAAAATATAAAAAAAACAAGCGAGGTGTAACTTACCTAGACAGCGTATCAGGGTCGTCATCAACTGCTGTGTCAGGCTCTTTGTCGGTCCCAGCCCTGCGTCAAAACAACCAGATTTAAGCTGTCAATGTGAGAAAACAGGATATAGGGTGTCTATAGTATTCGATACGCAAACTTACAGCTCCGATTGAACTTTCCTCCTAACAAATGTGCCATGCAGCTGATGTACCAAGCTTTCATCTAGGCATATGTAGCCCCACACGTCTTCGTCATCTTTGGTCACACCCTCCAGCAGGCTTACACCACGTATGATGAAGGGAGATTTGTGCACGTACGTCACGCTTCTTTCCCGTAGTGGATTTCTCTTTGTCTTGTCCAATGCTGCAATCATTTTTTTCCTATCTGCCAATGTCAGATTATCATCATCATCCAAAGCTTTCGAGCAACCAACGCCATATTGACTGTATACGCCACTATTGGCGTCATAGGAACTGATAGGCAAAGGCATCTCGAAAGCTAAGGGTGTTTCCACGCCTTTCTCAGATGATGTGCACGCTGTTTGTTTATCAAATAAATTTTTAGTTTTAATTGAAACAATCATGTAAACTAACATACGAAACAATCAGACAATAGCATGTAGCGTACCGTGGAGTAGAACATTCATGGCTTGACCACCTTCTTCCTCATTGTTTATCCCCTGTTCAGCTTGTTCCATCTGCGTCAGTCCAACACTAAAACTTGGCACTTCGTAGTCATCCACCGACGCAGTTTGTTTTGGTAGAAGCTGTCCTGACATCTCGCCCGGCTGCTGGGAATGTTGGACTGTTGCAGCAGCACTAACATCAGGGTCAGCAGCTGCCATATCATCTGTTGGATTGCCTATTTAGGTGTCAAAAAAAATAAAACACGTGTCGCGAACATTTAACAGCTAAAAAATTCAGAACCGTGGAAAATGAACGACGCCTAACCCGTGTTACTAAGCATCAACATAGGTTAGTAAATGACCGGGGACAAACTTACCTTTTTGTGTCTCTGTGTGCGTATGTTCAGAAACCGGTGGACCGGCATGTCCTGTAGGCAAGCTGCCGTCTTTGTGGGTGTCATGAACACACTTCGGCTCGTGCTGCGAATGTTGGACGGATGACCCAGCGCTAAGATCAGACGGATAATTTTCAGGATCAGCATCTTCTGGCTTCTCAAATCTTGGATTGCCTATTCAAGAACAAAAAAAGCATCCCGCTCATTAACATGTAAAAAACTAAGACGTGTAGTCTGAATGAATAATGGTTAACACATGCTAATGACAACCATTAACACAGGTTACTACAGGGTTGAAAGAAGCACTTACTTCCTGTCGGATCAGGTGGCATAGTCAAGCTTGCGTCCTTTTCAGTTTCATGCACACTAGTCCCAAGATCAACAGCGGATGGTGGGTTATTATGATCAACAACAGCCTTGTCGTCTTCCAACACCTTTCCTACTTACAAAAAAAAATAAACACTCGTCATGGGTCTTTTTTTTACACTCACAAACCTTTTTTTTTTTTTTTGTGTAACTACTAGCTTATTAACACATGTTAGGTACCAGTCAATATATAAATTTTAAAGAAGGCCAACTGACCTTGAACTTCCTTGCTTGCTTTCTCCACCAATGCAGCAATGGACACTTCACCTATTAATACGGCAAAATGTGAGTAACATGTGTATTTTTAAAACGATAGAAGGGTGCTACATATTAATACGGCAACTTACCACTACTCTTGCTGGGTACATCGGGCATGGGTACCACAGGGTCCACTTCTTCACATCTCATCCCACCGGGCACTGCCTTACCAAGATCAAGACCTCTATCAACCAACTTGTTCTTCTCAGAATCATGAAGAATCTTTCGGTATTGGCTGTCCACTGGACTAGCATCACTAACGTCATCATTGGCCAGCAAAGTTTTCTTACGCGCCTGGATAGGTGTTTTTAATGGCGACTTTTCCGTCCCCGTGCTTAAGTCATCTAGTCCAGCAGCAACGTCATGTTCTATTCCAGCACCTGTATTTTTTTTTATAACACCATGCACAGAAATCAGAATAGGTTGTTTTTAATGTCAATGTTAATCAAACTCGCAGCCGCTTACCAGGATTGTCTGATGAAACCCCTTGATCTGTATGAAGGTCCGCTGCATCCTGTTTTACGCCATCCGTATCTTCCGGCATTTCTGCCAAGTCCCGCACTACCCCTGCTATGCTGCATGATACCGTATCGCGACCTCCAGCTTCTTTATTCTCCCACTTAGGTAACTCCTCCATCACCCTCTCATACTTACCTTTGACTGCAACCACATCGGCCCTATCTGGATGCTGATCATATAACCTGCCAATTTCCGACTCAATACGTTTCTTTGTCTTCACCACGAGATCTACTAACTTATCAACTGCCAACACTTTTTCCTGTGAAGCAGATGGAAGGGGGCGCAAAATATCAAACTAAAGCATGATTGTATAATAAAAACATTTTTTATGTAAAGAAGGTCCACAAACCTGAATGCTCGGTTCGGCTATTCCTGGTTGCACGTTTTCACACTTTGACAAACCCATGAAGCTACCTGTTCCAAACCCACCATTTCTTATATCTAACCTTTCCCTTTCTCTCAGCCGTTGGAAATTCCAAAATGTCATTGGATACACAGATTCATCAACGTTAATCCCTTTGCATGAAACGCAGTCAACATACACAAGCTGCAGGTTAACACGTGCTAGTCAACACAGTAACACATGTTATAAACTGACAGAATGTAAAATCAGATATAAAGGTTTTATAATCAGCAAAGTTACCGTCAGCAATGCGAGTGGCCCAGCAAATGGTGTCTGTTGGGAATTTCTATTCCATCCATTCTTGCAAGTCCGCAGCTTGTCCACTAAGAGGCCACACCAATCGACCTTTGCAAAATCCATATCATCTCTTAGATACTCAATTGTTGAATCCTTCAAACTACCTTGTTTGTGGCATTCAATCATCACAGCATAGAAGCACATCAGAAAATCTAGACGAAAGTCAAAGCTATCAGCTCCCTCAGACTTATTCTCAATCATATCCACCATCTGTTTCGGCGCAACGTACTTGTTGTCCGGGTACCTCTTGCGCCACGACGCTACTGCTTCGTCGTACTTTGGCAACCGCTCATGTGAATTGAATGGAACCCCTCCACGTGGAATGCCAAGTATCTTCTCAACCACTTTTTCATCAACAATAATACTCCCACATGGGAAAGTCATCTCTAGCGTATCAGGGTTGAAATTATCAACCACATAATGCCCCAACTTGGCTGGTATACCGTCCATCTTAAAGTTTAACAACTTTCCGAAACCCAACTCCTTCACAACCCTTCGTTGTTCTTCGCTTAACACTTCCACGCACCTAGCAAATTGAATAGGCGATGACCTAGTCCGTATTCCATTCCATTCATTTTTTTTTGACCTTTTACGTTGTTTACCATGTTCAATACCCTTCCTCTCCACATTTTCAGCCCTTTTACGCTTACCAGCGGTACGTGACCGCGCCTCCCTGTTCCCAGTTTTCTTCACAACTGTTGGCGTGGAACGCTCAACTGCCCTCGACCCAGACCGTGTTACCCTAACTGACCCGCTTGTAGACTCTGTGACAGTCGCCCTCTCCTTACCTGCAAGACGCAGACGACCCAGTCAGAATTACACTGGCTAACACATGTTACCATATTGAAAGTGATGGGTACCTTTAGTCTTTTTCCCAGGGGTCTTGCTGCTGACCACAATTACTGACCTTTTGCCTACACACAACAAGATGTCATAAACAAATGCAGGCCCACATAATAGAATGTATTCATATGCAAACAAACAAAACA
Organism: Ambrosia x helenae; assembly: GCA_030844895.1. Classification (NCBI taxonomy): domain Eukaryota; kingdom Viridiplantae; phylum Streptophyta; class Magnoliopsida; order Asterales; family Asteraceae; genus Ambrosia; species Ambrosia x helenae. The sequence goes on from CM061228.1 coordinate 5,836,798, forward strand.
AACTTTTATGCTTTCTTGATGTACTAGCATCTGATGGCCCCACTGTTTCCTTTGCAATGGTCCCTTTAAACACATCAACCAACAAAACACAGAACATTACATTAAACAAAAAACACAAAAAACACAAAAACACAAACCAACATAACAGAAAACAATTTCATTAATCACCATACATACCTCTATTTTTCCTCTTTAATGCACTTAAAGGTGTGTCAGAATCATACTCTTCCAAACAACAAACAAAAAAAAAGTCAGATTATAAATTTTTCAAAGTGTCTATTGTTTTTGCCAAATTTTGTGTTTTTGCCATACCTAATGTACGTTTTGTAAGTGGAGACCGAGAGGGCCCAGGATCCTTTAAAATGCCCTTTTCATGTGTAGAATCATCAGACACGACAACTACACTATGATCAGAACGGTTTTTATTCCTGAAACAATAAATCATACACTGTAACTAATGTAATGTAACAATATCTGATAATATAACATTCCCACCAACAAAACCTAACAATCCTGATATACTAATAAGGATCTACACACCTTTTTGACGACTTTTTGTCGGAAACTTTCTTTCTTTTCCCTCGTCGTTGCCACCAGAAGGGAGTCATCTTCCTTTGTTTGCTTCTTGATTTTTTAGGTTTATAGATGATGGATTGTTGTTAACCCTTGTTGGTTAATAGAAAGGGGGGGAAGAAATTGCTTTTTGAGAGAGAAAGACTGTGTTACACTAAGAGAAACTTGAAAATGGTTTTGAAATTGATTTGAACGAGAGAAAGAGAGAGGTTTGACATGATATGCATGTCAGTTACAGTCAGGGATATGGTTAATGACTCAATTGCCCTTCATTTAATTACCACCACACAAATGAAAGTGGGTTTGTATTATTATAAGTAATTAATTAAGGACCATTGATCAAGTTTGATCAATGGTCACTATGGAGTTTACAAGGTTTTTTATGAAGATGGGGTTTCCTATATATCCATCCCCTATATATATATATATATATATATAAGTGTTGTATAAAAAAATCCAGAAAAAAAAAAACAAAAACCATTAATATGGTTACTATTCAATTTGTTGATGCTTTAATATATTTATAATAATAATAATTAAAAAATGAAAGGAAAACGTGATTTTGTGTTGCCTTTTTGTTTTGATATTCGACAGTCCCAGTAGGATTTCTTGAATTTTCAATCGATCCACAACTGGAAAAATGTTATCAATTAATGGATCGATCACACAACAATCTGGCAAGTCACCTATATACCTAATCCTTCGATAAATTCTTTATAAACTAGCAAGGATCCCTGCGCTCCGCGTGGCGAAAGTACGACGAAGAGTACTGATTCGCCAACTAACAACAGGTATGCGAACGGTAAAAGCCTTGACGGAGACCATAACGGTGCCGTTCTCCGATACAGATGGCGGTGGAGGAGCAGGCTGTCTGTTTCTATTCATGTAGCAGGTGGCAAAGGAAAGATGGTATTTCCGTAAATAAGCGCTAAAGCGAGCCTACTTTAAGCAAGATTTTTAAAAAAAAATCAATAAAGTCATTACAAGATTGAAAAAGGCTATATGCATTTTGTTTCCTCTACAATTACACAATCACATGTTTTCGTTTCTCTTTACCATTCCCACATAATCACACACACAAAGGAACACACTCTTCATTTGTCTCCATCATTAGAAGCCTACCCAACACTTTCAATCTCACACCATCTCCGCATCTCTATTCTTTCACGGTCACCGACCACAACCCCCATTTTATTTTTCATCTCTCTACCTTTTACGCACCCGGCTTTAATCGTGACCGTGAGACTGCTTCCACCACCACTGCGTCCATGTCCCCCACCGCTACCGCCGCCGCTTGCATCGCCACTTCCAGCGCCGTTCACAGCAGCTCCATTCTGACCAGCCAGCCACAACCACCGCTAACCACAAGCGCACCGTCAACGACGATGGCTTCCATCGGAAACGACGACGAACCTCCACCTGTCAGATAATGCACATTTAAAGGGCGAACAAAAACTGTGGAAAAAATCGGAAGAATAAAACGGTTGTATATATGATGGATGATGCTCATGCAGTTGTTGCGATGGTGATAGAGCAGACAACAACGCCAGCGAAAAAGTCGGGGGGTTAAGTAGCGCGAGGAAAAGGAAAATGACACGCGACCAACTGTCGACTAACGCGTGGCAGTTAATGTGGTCAAACACCGTCACCGTTATGTTGTTGTTCGCCGTATGAAGTGGCCAAAAGGAGAAGACGAAAAGCTTGTGGCACTAAGTTGAAAAGGCAACATGTAACACCCCGCTGTTACGTGTTCGGGATTATATTAAAAATCCATAATTAATTTACTAGATTATTAAGAATTATAATTAGACACTACCTTAACCTTTTAAAAGTTTGGTCAACACACTACCTTAACCTTCTACACATATTATACATACATAGATTGCATGTGCCTTCTTCATCATACATACCTACATGTTATACACCTTTGGTAAAGGATATTCATGATGCATGCACCTTCCCTCTGCCTACAACTCACGCCAACAACCACCTGTCCACTACTCATCATCACAATATTATCCATTCTCATCCTTTATCACATAATCATGATCTATATCCAAGTATGTATTATATATCACATTCATGCACAAATAGAAAGAAAGAGAGATAAGAACGAGTGTACGAGCTGAGAGAGATGAGCAAGTGAACCCGGTCACCACACCCGACCAATCATCTCAGGTCCTTGTCTGTTCATCACCTTAACCGGTTCAGATAGTCACTCCGAACGACCAAACAAACAAACCAACCCACACGAACCGATCACCTTGTTTGACCAAACCCCGATAACCAGCAACAAGTTATAAAACGTGGCAACCTCCTTCCCTTACGATCGAGTACCCACAATCTGTTACCCCATTTCGGACCATCGATCATCATCATCTCCAATCAGTGGTCATCCATCTCCAAACACCATTCATCCACTTTTATTTAGAACCCGAACCTTTATAATATCAAACCCAAACCAACCGTCACCATCTTTCTCTTTATAGTATGGTGAGGATCTAACCCTGTTCACAGCACTAACCCGAGTTCAAACCCATCTCTTTTATATATAAACACTATCGGCTCACCTATGAATCCTGGGTTCGAACCCTTCAATACCCGCCAGCACCCGTTCAACACCCGAAGACGAGATGTTATGTTTATTATTATTATATTTATTATTATTATTATTATAAACGTGTGACGTGTGGGACGATAAAGATTAACCCGACAATATTTAAACGAATAACGATAATAAACCAACTTATATATAGGTATATATATAAGTTGGTAAACGGATAATATATTTAGACTTAGGATATAATTATAATATTTTATTCTTTGAGTCCACCTGAGCCAAGCTGTACGAGGTCAGCTTTTAGTAGGATATGAGTGCCAAGCTGTAATGGCCAGCTAGATTAGGATGTCCGTGTCTATATAAATCCCAAGTTTAGATTATTAAACGAGTATCAATTTATATTTATATGTATATACAACAATATTGAATATCAAGAATAATAGTAAAGGATTGTCCCCAACGTTATCACGTGCATAAATCCTGCACGCGCTAATGTTTATAACATATAATAGGTACAACTTATCATGGAATATACCGATAGAAAATAGACTACAGAATCAAAGGAATATATTAAAGGTGAGTATCGTGAACTCCCCACTTTTACTGTTTTATTAAGTGTTTTCGGGGGAATACATGTCATTTATTAGAAAATATAGAAAGGCTTTACATAATAAAAAGATTATCAATAAAAGAAATATAATAGAAAAGGGGACATAGAAACGACGAGGACAGTACTGGCCGGTATCCGCCATTTCCTTTCTTGTCCAAGTAGAGGACAAGAACCAGTCTTACCCAAGTAGAGGGTATGAATGTCCAAGTAGAGGACCAAAACCATTCTTGTCCACATAGAGGACAGGAACTGATATTTTACCACGAACAGAGTGGTACCATTAATAGGAATGGCACATAATATAATCGATATAATATAATTGATACATAATAGAATTGATTAATAGAATATGATAGAATATATTTTCCCCTTCAGAATTATATCTGTAAAGCATGTTTATAAAAAAGAATGTTAATTAAGAAATATAAATACAGAACTGGCCATTCTATTTATAAAATACACGACCTCACCAACTTTATGTTGACAGATACTATTTTTGGCATGTGTTCAGGTAACCCAACAGATATGATGACGTGGATCCTGGGAAAGTAAAGATGTTATGATCCGAATCCGCTGCGTAGCTCTGATAACCAACCCGACGACCTGGCACCGACAGCAGGGTCGTTACACAACAGTCGGCTGTTCCACCGACTGTTGTCCTTTAATATATATACTAATGTAAATGTATTCAGGTCATGTTTCTCGGGTCATATTTCTCGACTCCTGAATTTTGCATCTAAAGCAGCCATTATCCACCACCATCATGTTAAAAAACTTACATTGAATTGAAGATGAAATCATCAGCGTGAATCGGGCTTGTGTTTGACACATTTCCCTTAAACAGATTCGCGGTTTGTTCCCAAGGTACATCGGTTCATAACAATGATTGTTACAATAAAAGGACTAATAGTGTTAAAATGTAATAAGTAGGGACTGAAAATGTCAAGTTTTGATAATTGTGAAAAGTCGTTATTGTTAGTTGGTTTAGGCGGTGAAGAAACAACGAGTATAACGGTGATTACGAGTAATCACCGTGGGGTTAATTGTCACACCCTCAAAATCCACTTGCGGAGTTTTACCGCGAGGCGCATGACAAACCAGGATCCAAGTCAACGATCACAATAAACAAGTCTAAATGAACATATGCAATTTCAAAAACATAGTTTAAATCCACAATTACAGCGGAAGCTTATTCTTAAAACATAATCCGAAAGTAAACCAAATTATTCAATGTTTGAAAACCATGCAATCCTAACTAGACGCTGTGCAGACGCGTGCGCCCTAGTTCCGTAGTGCTACCTTAGCGACCTGAGAAAACATGTAAGAGTTACGTCAGCACAAAAATGCTGGTGAGTTCACAGGTTTTGTAATCAAAGTATCAAGTTCAACCTGTCCATACTATATCAATTTGTAAACCAAGTACACTAGCTAGGCGTATGTTTTGTTACATCTACGATTGGAAAACCATTACTAACTCGCAAACCAGATGTTGTGCCCGAATAGTAAACCTGTTCCTGTTTGAGACAATATGCACTCGCCCGGCCCTCCAAGCCGACGAGCGGGGTTGGTTACTCCCAATAGATCTATTCACATTTCCCCGTTGTGCTAACCCGCACATTCATGGTTTCCCCGGGACTTCCAAAGATCGTATAGTAAACCATAGAAACCCATAGTATGACAGTTGTTACCAAAACATAAGTTTAACACATGTTTTCTCCCCCAAAAAGTGAAACCAGTTAAAAGAGGGGCCGTAAACTCACCTTAGGTTGCGTTACTTCGTAATACGAATAAAATCAGCAAGCTATGTTAGCCCCGTAAGGCGGCAACCTAACATATGACAGTTACAAGTAATTAGACTAATAACCCGTAGGTTAGTTAGTCCCTAGATGTCCAGACCATAACCAAGTTCGTTTGTAAACACTGTGACTGTTAAATTAACCCAATGTACAAGACTCGACATCCCATTGGTGACCCGAGACTCCCCATGTTATATTTGCACTCTCAAACATATAATCATGCAATCACACATAACATACGTTAATGTCCAACAAGTTATAGCACGTAGTTCAAGTATCACATAAATAAGTACGAACACGTGTTACCAAGTTATTAGGTATGTTACGGGGTTCCTAGCATGTTCCTAGGTGTCAAATCGGGTCTCGGAATGTTATATTACACTTACAGCAGCAGTACAGGCGATTAGGAAAAGTCAACTAGTGATTACGTGGGTCAACAGGCATTTAGGAAGGCTAATCGCCTATACTATAGGCGATTAGGGTCATGCGGTATGCAAATCATGAGTTTATAGGCGATTACGTCGTAAGGCATGCAATTCAGGGCTTAACTAGCAATTAGGATCGTAAATGCATGAAGTAAAGGCAATTAGGCCCCTATTCCCCTATACTATAGGCGAATAGGCTTCCCTGTCAGGCGATTAGCCTCCTATTCGCCTATAGTATAGGCGAATAGGATCCCTACTCGCCTTTAGCCCAGCTTTTCCAGTTTTTCGCGCGTTTAACACTCCAAATCAGATCCAGAACGTGTGTAAACATCAAATATCAATCAAACAACCATATCACACATATTTTAATCAAAATCCTTCGTTTAACCTCGTTCTATCAGCCCTGCATGCAACCATGTATCCCAAAAACAATACACATAGCATGAAACATCACATTAACATGCATAACCGTAACCCTAATGAACAATTACTCAGATCTCATCAACATGCTATCATCATTAATCTGTAACTACCTTAATATCATGCTAACAATCCTTCTTGAATCACAAAAACCCTATCTTTTAATCATAAACACACATACAACATGCATAATAGTTAGAATCCAATTAACAACGATTATTAGCGAATTTCAGAAGACACATACGTTTATAAACAGGTCTGGACCATTAGGGATTCAATAAAACATTATTAAAGATTGCATGAATGAAAACCACACCTTAGATTTATGATAGATTGATGTAATAGGCTTGAAATCTTGTGTTTTGATCCAAAATCGTGTTCCAGAGGTTGTGTGTGTGTTGGGACGAGTTGTGGGACGACTAGGGTTGTTATAATGAAGTTTAGGAGGTCAAGTATTGTATTTATAGTCGTTTTTAGTCGTCCAGCACGTTATAGGCGAGTATGCAGCAGCATCAGGCGAATAGGGCTCCTAATCGCCCCTAGTATAGGCGATTAGGGCCTACTCGCCCCTAATGAAACCCTACTCGCCTCCCCTATAGGCGATTACAGATCCTATTCGCCTATAGGGTCTGGTTCAGCACATTTGGCGCGTTAAACTCCGTTTTAACATATGTTAACACATTTTCACATACCGACAAGTCACATAATAATTATAAACACATAATACATGTAAACAAACACATTCACACTCGTTCACCAATTCCCGGGACTCGAGACTTGTATGTTCCCTATGCTCTGACGATTCTACGAATCGTCACCCTTTGTACACTTGGTTAAGGACTGACATCTAATGAGCCTCAAGACTAACATCTAATGATCCTCTATACTAAACTAACAGTTCCCGAACCGTAACACGACTCAACTAACCCAGTTAAGTATAATATACGCGTGACTCGCTAAGGTAGACTTTAATCTAGACAACGTTGTTAATCGGAATTTGCCGGGTGTCACATCATCCCCACGTTAAAAGAATTTTCGTCCCGAAAATTGCACAAGTACCAAAAGGAATAACAAAAGAAACAAACAAAAGATAGAAACCAAGAGAGAGATTTACCCGAGTTGTCACATCATCCCCACGTTAAAAAGGAATCTCGCCCCGAGATTCATTCAGCTGCAGTGGTAACATATCTCGATTCGAACGCTTCCTTAGGAAAGTGATGAGGATACTTAGACTTCATCTGATCCTGCCGTTCCCAAGTGTACTCTGGTCCCCGGTTCGAGTTCCAGCGAACCTTAACAATGCGAATCTTGCTATGACGTAGGCTACGAATCTTGTAATCAAGAATCTCAACAGGTTCCTCCACAATCCGAAGACGGTCATCAACCTTGATCTCTTCCAGTGGAACAATAAGAGACTCGTCAGCCAGACACTTCTTTAAGTTGGACACATGGAAGACGTTATGTACGTTGCCGAGCTCCGTCGGTAAATCAAGACGATATGCCACCGGTCCAATCCGTTCCAGAATTGTAAATGGGCCGACATACCGAGGGTTGAGTTTGCCACGCTTCCCAAAGCGTATGACGCCCTTCCACGGTGAAACTTTCAGAAGTACCTTGTCATCAACTTGGAATTCCAATGGCTTGCGACGCTGATCGGCATAACTCTTTTGCCGATCCCGTGCCGCTGCCAACCGGTTACGAATCTGTACGATCTTTTCCGAAGTTTCGTACACTAGCTCAGGCCCAGTGAGTTGACTCTCACCCACCTCAGCCCAATAGAGAGGAGACCGGCATTTCCGCCCGTACAGTGCCTCGAACGGAGCTGCCTTGATGCTCGTGTGGTAACTGTTGTTGTAAGAGAATTCTACTAACGGTAGGTGAGCTTCCCAACCTTTGCCAAAATCGATCACACATGCTCGCAGCATGTCTTCTAAGGTTTGAATCGTGCGTTCACTCTGACCGTCAGTCTGTGGGTGATAAGCGGTACTCATGTCTAGTTGGGTACCCAAAGCTTTGTGCAAAGACTTCCAGAAGTGAGAAGTAAAGTGGGAGTCACGATCCGAAATAATAGAAACCGGCACCCCGTGTCTAGAAACAACTTCCTTCAGATAAAGACGAGCCAAACGATCTATGGTGTCGGTCTCCTTAATAGCGAGAAAATGGGCTGATTTCGTCAACCGATCAACAATCACCCATATCTTATCATTTCCGCTTGGTTACTTAGGTAGTTGCGTGACAAAATCCATTGTAATCCGTTCCCATTTCCACTCCGGAATTTCAGGTTGTTGCAAGAGACCCGACGGTTTCTGGTATTCCACCTTGACTTTAGCACAGGTCAAGCATTTGCTCACGTATGAGGCTATATCCGACCTCATGTTTGGCCACCAGTAAAGCACCTTTAGATCTTGGTACATCTTATCCGAACCAGGATGAATAGAATACCGGGACTTGTGAGCCTCATCTAAGACAAGCTCCCGAAGTCCCCCGAATAAAGGAACCCATATGCGTTCTGCGAAGTAGTGCAGGCCATCAGGCCTTCGCTCGAGGTGCTTCTCGGCACCGTGCATAGTCTCAGCTTTAAGGTTTTCCTCCTTCAAAGCTTCTAACTGAGCAGAACGAAGTTGGTCAGGTAGAGAGGAATGAATGGTGAGCTGCAACGCCCGAACGCGACGAGGATTAATTGATTCCTTCCTGCTCAAGGCGTCTGCTACTACATTCGCCTTGCCAGGATGGTACTTAATGGCGCAATCATAGTCGTTCAGGAGTTCAATCCAACGACGCTGTCGTATGTTCAAATGTTGTTGGTCAAAAATATGTTGAAGACTCTTGTGATCGGTGTAGATGGTGCATTTGGTACCGTACAAGTAATGTCTCCAAATTTTCAACGCGAAAACCACTGCACCCAATTCCAAGTCATGGGTGGTGTAGTTCCTCTCGTGCACCTTGAGTTGACGAGAAGCATACGCAATCACTTTCTCGCGTTGCATCAACACGCAACCGAGACCATGAATTGAAGCATCACAGTAAACAACGAAATCATCAGGGCCTTCAGGCAAGGACAAAATAGGAGCAGAACAAAGTTTAGACTTCAGTTCTTGAAATGCCGACTCTTGTGGTTCACCCCAGTCGAATTTTCTATCCTTCTGAGTAAGAGTGGTGAGGGGTTGAGCGATCTTCGAGAACCCCTTAATGAAACGACGATAATAGCCTGCAAGGCCTAGAAATTGTCGCACCTCAGTTGGCGTCTTTGGTGCTCCCCAGTCCTTGATCACTTCGATCTTAGCTGGATCAACATGAATTCCTAGTTCATTAACCACATGTCCTAGGAACTGAACTTCGCGTAACCAAAAGTCACACTTTGAGAACTTAGCGTAAAGTTGTTCCCGTCGCAAAAGTTCCAAAACCAAACGTAGGTGTTCCTCGTGTTCGGTCTTGTTCTTGGAGTAAATCAGGATGTCATCAATAAACACGATGACGAACTTGTCAAGATATGGTTTGCAAACGCGGTTCATCAAATCCATGAAAACCGCCGGTGCGTTTGTGAGACCGAAAGGCATGACCAAGAACTCAAAATGGCCATAACGTGTACGAAAGGCAGTCTTTGCAACGTCAGCTTCCCTTACGCGCAACTGGTGATAACCGGACCTCAAATCAATCTTAGAGTAGTAGCTAGAACCCTGGAGTTGGTCGAATAGATCATCAATACGTGGAAGAGGATAACGGTTCTTGATGGTCACTTTGTTCAATTCTCTGTAATCCACACACAATTGAAAACTTCCATCTTTCTTCTTAACGAACAGAATTGGGGCTCCCCAAGGGGAAGAACTTGGTCTAATGAAACCCTTGTCCAAGAGTTCCTGTAACTGACTGGACAATTCCTGCATCTCGGGAGGTGCAAGACGGTAGGGGGCCCGAGCAATAGGAGCAGCCCCGGTACAAGATCAATACTGAACTCAACCTGACGATGGGGAGGAAGACCAAATAAGTCATCGGGAAATACATCAGGAAACTCGCGTACAACAGGAATATCGTCGATCTTCTTCTCATCGGTAGAGGAAACAGATAAAAGTGCCAAAACGGCCGAATAACCCTTTCGAAGATACTTAAGGGCTTTCATGCTGGAAATGAGATTCAGCGGAGCACCGCCCTTGATACCGTACACAGAAAGGAATTCTCCATCAGGGAGGGGAATCCGAATAATCTTGTCGTAACAAATGATCTCAGCGCGATACAAAGACAACCAATCCATGCCTACAACAACGTCAAAACTACCCAAAGGTACCGGCATAAGGTCGATGGGGAACGACAAACCCGACAACTCTAGTTGACACTCCCGAAGGATACAAGTAGCTTCAATCTTTTTACCGTCAGCCAACTCAATTACATACTTAGCCTCTAATGGTACGGGTACTGCATCTAGCAGTCGACTAACTTCCATAGATATAAAACTTTTATCGGCACCGGAATCAAATAAAACACTAACAGAGCGATTATTGAGAAGGAACGTACCGGTAACTGTGTCAGGATCCTGTCTAGCCTCAGCGGCTCCAATGACGAAGGCACGTGCATTCCTGCCACCGCCCCCGTTGTTCCCGTTACCGTTTCTCACATCCCCGCCCTGCTTCAGTTTCGGGCACTCCTTCTTGTAATGCCCAGTCTCCCCACAGTTGTAACAACCCTGTCTCCTCGTAGTTCCTTGAGCAGTAGGAGCCGAGTTAGTAATTGGGGCCTGGGTCGATGGAAGTGTCGCCCGACAGTCTTTAGCAAAATGCCCAAGTCGCTGACAGCGATGGCAACGATTACGGTCGCAGTCCCCCTGATGATGACGCCCACATTTGTTGCATTTAGGTAATTTCCCCGCATAACCACCCTGTTTGGTACCAGAAGAAGAAGAACCCCCGCTATCGAACCTCTTACCCTGTTGTGCTGATGCTGGCACATATCCTTTCCCCTCATTATCCCACTTACGCTTGTTATTCTCCGGGGCCTTGACAGTCGAACCCTTAGCAGGAAAAATACCCTCATTCACCTTCAAGTTTGTCATCCTGTGAGCCGATCGAACCACCTCTGAGTATGTAGGAAGATTCCCCTGCAGCCACCAACCCTGCGATCTCTGGTACTAGCCCCGAGATATAGTGTTCAATCCTCCTGTATTCTGGCACATGCAGATCAGGACACAACACCGCCAACTCATTACGCCTTACCGTATACTTTTCAATCTCCGACCCGGTCATCTTGAGGTTCCACACCTCATGCTCTAGCTTCTGAACTTCTTCCCTTGGACAGTACTCTCGCTTCAGTAGTTGGACGAAATTTTCCCAAGGCATAGCATAAGACTCCCCTATACCCATATTCTGGGTGATATTGTTCCACCAGGTCAAAGCAACATCCTGGAATAACGCAGCAGCATACTTGACTCGATCCTCTGGGAGACAGTTGCACATCAGAAACACTGACTCCACCTTTTCCAACCACCTGAGCAAGCTCACCGCACCCTCAGTGCCAGAGAATTCCTGGGGCTTACAGTCCCGAAACATCTTGTAGGTACACATAGGTGGGGGTGGGTTAACAGGACCACCTGAAATGAAACGCATGAGAAACCACGAAGAATGTAAACAAGGTTCACTAATGAGGCAAAAGTGGATAAATCAACTTACCACCACTATTGTGCCCTAACTGAAAGGCAGCTTGCAGTAAGTTGTTCAGATCATCCTGTGTTAGGTTTACACCTCCACGACCACCACCACCACCACGACCACCACCACGCCCACCAGCGCGGCCAGCTCCACGTCCTCCTCGTACTCCAGACATGATTCTGACAGAAAGAACGAGAAAATTTAGTTTCGCAGCTAATGGTAACCACTAGCATTTACAAGATCAAAGCTAGATCCAATTCAGGACTATCCATTCAAACCCAGAGCTCACTAGGGCTTTCATGCATTTCGGTTTATGATTTTGTGTGCACCCAAAATGATAAACCGCTCTACATGGTCCTCCAAGTGTTCTCCTAGTTCAAAGTTCAAATCACCGAACATAGACTCTTAGCTATACATCGTAATGCTACGGTAGTTTATGTCAAGTGTTTCTATTGGAGTATGAAAGGGAGATGTCCGATCCTTGGACAAATCTCAAGAGTACACGATTTACCCCATTATACCATACTGCCTAGAAAGCAAGTAACCCGACATAAGATAGAACGGATGATGTAACATACGAAGGTCAGATGATTTAGAGACACCCCGACAAGGCCATACGTAATCCACCATAATGTTTAGTACTATGTGATCGTCTAGTGTGTGCGACTCGGCTATAGACTAGACTCTACATGCAGTCCTAGTTCACTATAACCATTGGCTCTGATACTAATCTGTCACACCCTCAAAATCCACTTGCGGAGTTTTACCGCGAGGCGCATGACAAACCAGGATCCAAGTCAACGATCACAATAAACAAGTATAAATGAACATATGCAATTTCAAAAACATAGTTTAAATCCACAATTACAGCGGAAGCTTATTCTTAAAACATAATTCGAAAGTAAACCAAATTATTCAATGTTTGAAAACCATGAAATCCTAACTAGACGCCGTGCAGACGCGTGCGCCCTAGTTCCGTAGTGCTACCTTAGCGACCTGAGAAAACATGTAAGAGTTACGTCAGCACAAAAATGCTGGTGAGTTCACAGGTTTTGTAATCAAAGTATCAAGTTCAACCTGTCCATACTATATCAATTTGTAAACCAAGTACGCTAGCTAGGCGTATGTTTTGTTACATCTACGATTGGAAAACCATTACTAACTCGCAAACCAGATGTTGTGCCCGAATAGTAAACCTGTTCCTGTTTGAGACAATATGCACTCGCCCGGCCCTCCAAGCCGACGAGCGGGGTTGGTTACTCCCAATAGATCTATTCACATTTCCCCGTTGTGCTAACCCGCACATTCATGGTTTCCCCCGGGACTTCCAAAGATCGTATAGTAAACCATAGAAACCCATAGTATGACAGTTGTTACCAAAACATAAGTTTAACACATGTTTTCTCCCCAAAAAGTGAAACCAGTTAAAAGAGGGGCCGTAAACTCACCTTAGGTTGCGTTACTTCGTAATACGAATAAAATCAGCAAGCTATGTTAGCCCCGTAAGGCGGCGACCTAACATATGACAGTTACAAGTAATTAGACTAATAACCCGTAGGTTAGTTAGTCCCTAGATGTCCAGACCATAACCAAGTTCGTTTGTAAACACTGTGACTGTTAAATTAACCCAATGTACAAGACTCGACATCCCATCGGTGACCCGAGACTCCCCATGTTATATTTGCACTCTCAAACATACAATCATGCAATCACACTTAACATACGTTAAAGTACAACAAGTTATAGCACGTAGTTCAAGTATCACATAAATAAGTCCGAACACGTGTTACCAAGTTATTAGGTATGTTACGGGGTTCCTAGCATGTTCCTAGGTGTCAAATCGGGTCTCGGAATGTTATATTACACTTACAGCAGCAGTACAGGCGATTAGGAAAAGTCAACTAGTGATTACGTGGGTCAACAGGCATTTAGAAAGGCTAATCGCCTATACTATAGGCGATTAGGGTCATGCGGTATGCAAATCATGAGTTTATAGACGATTACGTCGTAAGGCATGCAATTCAGGGCTTAACTAGCAATTAGGATCGTAAATGCATGAAGTAAAGGCAATTAGGCCCCTATTCCCCTATACTATAGGCGAATAGGCTTCCCTGTCAGGCGATTAGCCTCCTATTCGCCTATAGTATAGGCGAATAGGATCCCTACTCGCCTTTAGCCCAGCTTTTCCAGTTTTTCGCGCGTTTAACACTCCAAATCAGATCCAGAACGTGTGTAAACATCAAATATCAATCAAACAACCATATCACACATATTTTAATCAAAATCCTTCGTTTAACCTCGTTCTATCAGCCCTGCATGCAACCATGTATCCCAAAAACAATACACATAGCATGAAACATCACATTAACATGCATAACCGCAACCCTAATGAACAATTACTCAGATCTCATCAACATGCTATCATCATTAATCTGTAACTACCTTAATATCATGCTAACAATCCTTCTTGAATCACAAAAACCCTATCTTTTAATCATAAACACACATACAACATGCATAATAGTTAGAATCCAATTAACAACGATTATTAGCGAATTTCAGAAGACACATACGTTTATAAACAGGTCTGGACCATTAGGGATTCAATAAAACATTATTAAAGATTGCATGAATGAAAACCACACCTTAGATTTATGATAGATTGATGTAATAGGCTTGAAATCTTGTGTTTTGATCCAAAATCGTGTTCCAGAGGTTGTGTGTGTGTTGGGACGAGTTGTGGGACGACTAGGGTTGTTATAATGAAGTTTAGGAGGTCAAGTATTGTATTTATAGTCGTTTTTAGTCGTCCAGCACGTTATAGGCGAGTATGCAGCAGCATCAGGCGAATAGGGCTCCTAATCGCCCCTAGTGTAGGCGATTAGGGCCTACTCGCCCCTAATGAAACCCTACTCGCCTCCCCTATAGGCGATTACAGATCCTATTCGCCTATAGGGTCTGTTTCAGCACATTTGGCGCGTTAAACTCCGTTTTAACATATGTTAACACATTTTCACATACTGACAAGTCACATAATAATTATAAACACATAATACATGTAAACAAACACATTCACACTCGTTCACCAATTCCCGGGACTCGAGACTTGTATGTTCCCTATGCTCTGACGATTCTACGAATCGTCACCCTTTGTACACTTGGTTAAGGACTGACATCTAATGAGCCTCAAGACTAACATCTAATGATCCTCTATACTAAACTAACAGTTCCCGAACCGTAACACGACTCAACTAACCCAGTTAAGTATAATATACGCGTGACTCGCTAAGGTAGACTTTAATCTAGACAACGTTGTTAATCGGAATTTGCCGGGTGTCACATTAATACTCTTGCTTACTCAGGAACAATCATTCGCCCACACTTATGGACAAACCGTAAACACGATATATAAAGTAAGGTGTGTGTGTGGTAAAAGTAAACACGAGAGTTTAAGTGGTTCGGTCAAGTTCGACCTACGTCCACTGTGAAGAGCTAGTTGTATATTACTTTGAAGTTTACAAAGTGCTACAAGAATAACCTAGCTCTCTAGTACAAGTTCTAATTTCTCGATCCTTTGCAAAGGAATTGATGTCTTCTATTTATAGAAGAAGTCGTGGGCCTAGTGAAGTGGCCCACAAGGAGCATATCCGATCTGGGCTTGAACTTGGGCTTGGTGCAACCGAGCCAGTAAAATGGTGGGAAAAGCTTGGCCATACTTGCTGACGTTATGATCTGTTGACCAGCTCTGCAAAGTTGACATGTGACTTCACTCATCCACGCGGCTCTACCGAGTGGTTTAAAAGGCTTGTTACATACGCTAAATGTAACTATGGTTCCTACGAAAGTGAATTAGGAATTTTTCTTGTTCATGATATTTTTCAAAATAACCATTTTTCATAGAATTCTAATTTTAACTTAGATGTTGCATTAGGGATAATGTAACGTTTTAAGTTCGGGATGGGAGTTTGTATACTTGGTTCGGGTGGTTTCAAAGTTTTAAAAAGCTTTAATGAGAAATTGCAGAAAAAAAAAAATGAAAATTTATGTGTTAATCACAATGTTAGAGGCTTGCTTCTACCGGTTTTTAGTCAGTTTACAGGTTGGTGAGATAGACTTTGAATATCATCACTACATTCGAAGATCTCACCATGAAGACTAGCCAGATGAACTTGCTCCTTTTATGAACTTTGTTAAAAATAATTAATTTTATCTTTTTGCATTTTAGTTAAGTAGTTAAGTCATGGGCATATTTTTGTAGTTAGTCGGTTAAATAAAACCTGATTGTTCTATATTGTGATGTTTTTATACGAATGTGACATGCTATATTTTTATCTATTTTATATCTTTTTTATGTATATCACGAGTATTTTTTTTGTTTTTCTCTTTTGATTGTCATATTAAGTATGATATCGTAACGAAATGAACTTAACCGATACCAACCAAATCCCGCCACGTAGTGCGGGGTATCTCACTATATACCCAAAAAAGATAGATATGTTTTGATTGGAAACAATAATTCTAAAGAAACAAGTCATATAAACAAATTAGCCCCGCCACAACGCACAGGTTCCCACTAGTATAACTAGTGGGAACCTGCGCGTTGCGGCGGGGCAGTTAAACCGAACAAACAATAGACGAAAAAACGTTGAATCACGCACATGCATGTCGGAAAGTTAACTTGCCATATTAAAAAAAAAGTTAAAAATCATCATAGAAAAAGCTAATTAAGTCGAAACCGTAACAAATCCACATAAAAAAGGAAATAAAAAACTAAAAAAACTTTAATGACTTGTTCGCCTCTGCTTAGATTACTTTTACATTATCACACGCAATTTTGTTTTAAACGAAGCTTAAATTGAAACGTATATAAAAATAAAACCAATAAAGAAACTTCTCCTTTCTCTTTCTTCTAAACACAAGATAATATTATCAAAAACAATAAATTTGACCTATTTCGTATAAAAGGATTAAAGAAAAAAATATAAAAGCACATTGTTTTATAAATAATAAAACTTTACGTTTTTTAGTAGGGTAAGCTCGATTTAGCTCTCAATATGCCAAATTATTCATGTAGTATATATTTCCTTAAAGACTCAAATACCTAAAACTTTAGTAACATTTACCAACTTTTATAAAGTACCTAAATTGTATATAAAAGATTATAATAAAAACATGTAGCATTATGAAAATTCTTTTTTACATGTTTTCTATTTAACATGTTTAAAGTAATTGTAGAAATAAATGTCATGACTTATCATATACATAACTTTTGACTTCATTTAGATTAACTATGATGCTTTAAAGACAACTTTGCCCCCAAAATGTAGTTATTATGTGCATTGTATGTTGTATCATAAGCAAACTAACTTGTACCTCTTAAATTTTAAGAAGTCCTTGTCAAATGCTTTATAATATAGTACTAGTGGGTTAGCCCGCGCGATGCAGCGGGTGTAACCAAAACTCTTTTTGTAGTGCACAATCTAACCTAACATACCTACTATGAACTTAACCACTATTACATGCATATTTCTTAATACCTTTTATTGAAATTTATAAATAGAACCTTTTTTCTTCAGTTGTTGAATCCGAAGATCATATAGTTTAGATCATATTAGGCATGTTTATATGTATGAATATAACGTAACAATTTCAGAATTCAAATCGTTACCTCATGATTAAAAGCACAACTTTCACTATTGATTTTTCGACTTCTATATAGTATGATCAAGTCTATAAAACTTTAACTTTTATAAAGTACCTTTTTTTTTAAAGACAACTTTTATAAAGTACCTAACTCTATATAAAAGGTTATAACAAAACATATAGCATCATGAATTGTTTTTTATATGTTTTCTATTTAATATGGTTTAAAGTAATTATAAAATTGAATGTCATGATGTTTAATAAACATTTCATGACTCTTGGCTTACTTTTAATTAAATATAGTGTTTTAAAGACATATTTACCCTTAAAAATTAGTTATTTTGTGCATTATGTATTGTATTATAAGCATTTAGACTTATACCTCTTAAAATTTAAGAAGTCCATAGGAAATGCTTTATAGTATAGATAGATAGATAGATAGATAGATAGATAGATAGATAGATAGATAGATAGATAGATAGATAGATAGATAGATAGATAGATAGAAGTATAGATAGTATAGATATAGATAGATATAGATATAGAAGTATAGATATAGATATAGATAACAAAACATGCAATATTATGAATTATTTTTTATATATGTTCTATTTAATGTGTTTAAAATAATTATAGAATTGAATGTCATGAGATCTAATAAACATCTCATGACTCTTGATTACCTTTTGATTAAATATGGTGTTTAAAATACAATTTTACCCTCAAATTGTAGTTATTATATGTATTGTGTGTTGTATCATAAGGAATCAAACTTGTACCTTTTAAATTTTAAGAAGTCATTGAGAAATGCTTTATAATATAGTATAGATATAGATAGATATAGATATAGAGGGAATGGTTATAGAGAAAACCTTAGTTATTTGGTAAACTATGGAAACCCTATCATGACCATCCATCTCAAAGTATCAATGGTTGAGATTAAACCATTGTACTTCCCACTAGCTATATTAATATTTTAATTGACTAAAGGAACTGGAGGGGTATTTTGGGAAGACAAGAAGATCCTCTCTCTCTCTCAAGTACTAGGGTCATGTCACCCTCTCTCATACTTTTTCTTTAAAAAATATTATAATAATGGGTCATGTTACACCCTCTCTCCTACTTTTTCAAAGTCAATATCATCATTCTCTCTCCTCTCTCCTACTTTTTCTTTAAGAAAATATTATTATAATAGGTCATGTCACATCATCTCTCTCCTCTTTCCTACTTTTTGTTTAAGAAAATATTATTATAATGAGTCATGTCACACTCTTTCTCCTACTTTTTGTTTAAGAAATATTATTATAATGGGGCAAGTACGTGTGTTAACATGTGTTAACATATTTTACCAGCCTTATTGAAAAAAAAATCCTTGGTAGAGATATTAAACCTGTTAACATGTGTTAACCTATTTTACCAGCCTTTTCAAAACCTTGGTAGAGATATTAAACCTGTTAACATGTGTTAACACAAAGCAGCAATTTATGCAACCACATACAGCCTAGATTCTAGAAGGGACACCATGGGCGTCGCACAAATTAACTTATACATATCAAAGGTTTTAAAAAGATCATATGCACTAAGTAACCGCTAGACGCAAAAAACATGGCGACATAGATACCCAATATTGATATATTAAAACTGTTAACATGTGTTAACATATCTTACCAGCCTTATTGGAAAAAAAGAAAAACCTTAGTAGAGATATTAACACTGTTAACATGTGTTACACATGTTAACAGTTTTAGTAAATCTGTCCCATAAAAATTTGTTAACACTTGTTAATAAGTTGACGTATAAAAACTTTGTTAACACTTTGTTATGACATGTTAACAGTTTTAGTAAATCTGTCCTATAAAACTTTGTTAACACTTTGTTAACACTTGTTAATAAGTTGACGTCTAAAAACTTTGTTAACACTTTGTTATGACATGTTAACAGTTTTAGTAAATCTGTCCTATAAAACGTTGTTAACACTTGTTAATAAGTTGACGTATAAAAACTTTGTAGATAGTTGGTGCTAAAAACAAGAAATCATAATTGAGATATTAAAAGTGTTAACATGTGTTTACTAAACCTGTTAATACATGTTAACAGTTGTAGTGAATCTGCCCTATACAAATTTGTTAACACTTGTTAATAAAGCACACAAACTATTAACACATGTTATTACAAAAGTATCATTACAAACTATTGAACTGCATGGAAGGTTAACATGTGTTAGTTGGTCATAAAGGGTTTAACATGTGTTATCTAATCTGATAAAGAAAATATTATTATAATGGGTCATGTCACACCATCTCTCTCCTCTCTCCTACTTTTTGTTTAAGAAAATATTATTATAATGGGTCATGTCACACCCTCTCTCATACTTTTTGTTTAAGAAAAGATTATTATAATGGTGCAAGTACAAATAATGTGTTAATGTTGCATACGAGGGTAACATGTGTTAGTTGGTCATAAAGGGCTAACATGTGTTATCTAATCTGATAAAGTTAAACATGTTGCCCCCATATACCCATGAAAAGATCTAACATTTGTTAGTATCAGTGGTATGGTAACATATGTTAAACCTGAATCATTTGTCAACCTTTTTGTCTTTCTTACCACTCCTGTTTTCACTTCATAAGTTTACAAAAAAGAAATAAGTAAACATAGCATACAACTATTAACACACATTAGGTTAATAAGTTGACGTATAAGAACTTTGTTAACACTTGTTAATAACAAAAAGAACCTAACTGTTAACATGTAATATCAACACAAGAAATATCATTCTGTAATAATAACATAAACAAAACGTAATTTATAATACAACACAAGAAATATCATTCTGTAATAATACCATTCTGTAATAATACCATAACCACTTTATTACAAAGTATCATTACAAACAATTAACCACCTTAACAAAATAAATCTAGTAACTCTATACATTGAGTACAAAAAAGAAAACGTTATAAAAAAGTTTTTCTACATATTTTTCTCGGCTTCCTTCGACTTCGTTTGTTAACATATGTTAACCAGTGGGGTCTTCGTTATCAACTGCAAAACAATAGATGAGATATTAACCGGTGTGACCAACTCATCATTTAACATACTAAAACAGTCGTAACATGTGTTAGTCGGGGCCCAAATAACAACTTAAAGTCACAAAATCTAAATTTCCAAATTCCAACTGTTAATATTAATTCAATATTTCTACCTCATAGCTTTCAACTAATAAACACATCATTCTAACATCAATTAACCTTCAATCCTCACTAAACTGAAATCGGCCCAAGTTCAAAACCTAGGGCTCCAAAACTAACAAAATCTAATTAAACAATACGAATCCGAAACTCAAACGAACTCTTGACCTTCACATAAATGATAAACCTACTATATATACATATAACATGCATCAATAACCATCTTTAACATCAAACTGTAGAAGAGAAACCAGATCTACAACCTCATGTCCCCAATCCAATAACAATCTAACATAAACAAAATAATAAAAAAAAAATCAAAAAGGTTAAAATAAGTTTTTTTTTTCATTCAAACATTTGATCAAACACTTGGTATGCAAACAAAAAAAAACTATGATTTGAGTGAAAAAAAGTTAAAACAATCTTATGTTAATCGACCAAAAAGCTTTAGCAACAATCATAAACAGAAAAACAAAGAAAAATCTTAAAAAAACACTACATAAACGAAAAAAAAAATTTACCTTCAATTTCAACATGTGGAGACCTACATAAACGAAAATAAAGCTTTAGCAACGACCAACTCGTTGCTCCTCTCAGATCTAGAATTATCTTCAAAAACCATAGATTAGCAGCAGCTCCAGCTCATCTGGGTTTCAAACAAGATCTAAGAGAGGGTTTCAAACAAGATCTGGGAGAGGGAGACACAAGATATAGAGTTATAAACCCTAGATCCCAACTTAAAAAGAGAAAGAATGAAGAAATGAAAATCCATATAGAGAGAATGAAGAAATGAAAATCCATATAGAGAGAGAGATGAGTTATACAGATATTATAAATTTCAAATTAAGAAACAAGACTAGTCTGACAAAAAAAATGAGAGATGTGATGGTTAGGGGGTAATGACTATCCTACCCTTATCTTATTATTATATTGATTTTGGATTGTGGTGATGTGGCTTCATTGTAGCCACAACTTGGGTTTCAAGAGTTTACTAAATAACTTGGGTTTCTTGTATATACTTATACTAGATATAGATATAGATATATGTATTGGTAATATTAACTATATATTTATAGAGCTCATATTTGAATAGCCCCTGTGTGCTAACATGCGCCGTCTCCCGAATCCTTTTTGCCTCCAAACCCCAAATACAGACAATCCCACCCACTGTCTCTATAGTTTCTTCCTTCTGCTTTTTCGTTAGGTTTTACGGTGAACCTAAAGATCTTGACCGCTGGTTGTCGCCTGGCCGACTTTGGTCGCGTCTGTATCGTGGCCTTCCCATCAAATCAAACCTCAATCAAAGGTATGGTTTCCCTTTCCATGAACAATTTTGGGTTTTTTTTTTGCTATCTTTAACTAATCCAACACTACCACGTTACGGGAGCGATTATGATTCCCCAGTTCAACAACAATCTTCAAATTCAGAGTGGTTGGTGGAGTCAATTTCAGGTTAGGTCAGTTCGTTAGCAATCGTTTTTAGGCGAGCACCACCCTGGTTGACTACCTCCCAGATATCCATGTAATTTTTTTTTCTTTTTCTTTTTTCTTTTTTGTGTGTGCACATGGGAGAGGGCAAGTGAAAATAAGTTTTGTTGCTGATATATAAGGTACATGGGGCACTGAATTTTGGGTTAAATTCACGGATTTAAAAATTTTGGAAGTCAAAAACATCGTCGATGTAGTAAAAAAGGGCTTCCAATTTTGAGAGTCTAAGAACATTGTTGATACAGTCCTAAATGTCTTCCATTGTTGGTTTTATGAATGATGAAAATAACCAACTTTATTTCAACAACACGTCGCCAAAGCAAAAGGGGAAAAGACATCTAAAATAATAATAATAAAAATGTTTTATGTGTTTACAGAAAATGCATTTGTATGACTATTTGGTGGTGCTGGTGAATGTCTCTAAATATATTAGAGAGAGGGGAAGGTAGAGAGAGATATATAGAGGGAAGGAGAGAGGGTTCTTACGTGTTGCCTTCCATCTAGACTTTAAAATACAAATTTAGGATACCAAAACCTCGCTTCACAACAGTTAGGCTTTATTGTGTCTGTTCATTAGCAGTTTTCTTATTTCTTTGTTTCTAAAGTCGTGTGTTTTTATTTGCGCCCTTAATGTTTTTTCCTTTAATGTAGGTGGTTGTTATGATATGTATTTACGCCTTTTGTAGCGGGTGTTGGAGTCTATAGTAGATTGTCGCCACAAATGAAAGGTATTAGTTTTCCGCTGTTAGCGTTGTCCTTCCTTTGATTGTTGACATTGCTGCTTCCATGGTCAGAAAGGGTATTGAATATTGGCAAAGGAAACAACAGGTATGTGATATGTTCATAATCAAGTGTTAGATCCATTTAGTAAAGTTTTGAGTCTTTGGTTCTTGCTTGGAATTCATTGATCTTTTGATGTTTGTGGGATTTAATTAGTCCTTGGTTCTTGCCAATCTTCAAAAAAAGGCATTTGATTGGTGATATCTTTTTACCATTGTTTGTCAAATAACCTAACCCGCGTTTACTATTGGTTATGACTTACATAGCAAACTTTACGACTTTGGGGCAATGATGCGATGCGTAGCGGAGCTTCACTTGGTTCTGGTATAAAAACAAGTCCGGAAAATCATGAACTTATGACGTATATCAGACCTTCAGAAGCTGTGATGATTATCTGAGCCTACAGGACAGGTATGGAAAAACTTAACCATAAGTCTTTCTTGACTGTTGGTTTTTAATTTTTTAAAAAATAGTTTACTTTAGTTACATTTATTGTTTATTGAACGCCGACGTAGAATGCTTGCCGAACTAATTGAATCGAGTTGTTGCAGTATCGCGGGAAAAATAATGTGGCCTTGACAAAAAGGACGTCCACATTTGTGGAACACAGGCCAAGTTAAAGTAGGTTGTTGTTGCTCTTTTAGTGAATCATGATCATGTTTGATGTAATGCTTAATGTTAAATGGCGCTGGACTTTAGTACGATACCATGTCACAACTTCAATATGAAAGTCGGTATCCGTCAAACTCCCATTACTATATTTAAACGCGCCGCAACGCGCACAGGGGTGATGCACCAGTTTAGTATGCGTGGAGATTTTGAAGGTGAAGATACAGCTGCAACCACGATTATAAAGATGGTTGCATGGCTGGAAAACCAGTTGGTTAAAAGATTTAGATTCTCTCAGAACTTGTTATATATACCGAACGATTGTAAATTCTAAACTCACTTAAAATGTTCTTCAATTTGAATCGCTAAATGTTACTTCAGTCAACTATATTCGTTAGGTTTTTTTATTCAATCTTATTCGTTGGTGACGTCCTATTTCAAATGAGCTAGGCATCGCACTTGAATCTCGGCTTGTCAAACCGCGCAACGCGCGGTTACGAATACACCTAGTTATATATTATGGGCTTCATTAAATATCCAACAATGTTAAAGTGATGGGGCTAAAATAATAGAAGTAAATTGGTTGATGAGTGGGCTTACTGGCAATTTATCTGGGCTGGACGCGTGGATCACCAAAAGGGCAAAAAAGGACAACAATAATAAGAGGAGGAGAAGTAAATAATAATTGTAGGGTTGTAACCGTTTTGAGGGATTCGACATACGGAAGCAAGGCAACACCATGGCGCAGCTTTATT
The DNA here is from genome assembly GCA_030844895.1 of Ambrosia x helenae. Taxonomy (NCBI): domain Eukaryota; kingdom Viridiplantae; phylum Streptophyta; class Magnoliopsida; order Asterales; family Asteraceae; genus Ambrosia; species Ambrosia x helenae. The sequence continues at coordinate 5,861,284 of CM061228.1, forward strand.
AGCGGCAGGAGGGCCGTTCTACCTTCCGAAATTTTTGCTCAGAAGTTCTGATTATAAAGTATTCCTATGAAATATTTTGGTATATACAATTTCGACCCCCCGTAACCGGTGACTTCCGACCCCCTAGGATTTTTGCTCAAGTTTCGCCACTGCGGCAGCAGCCTTGGTGCTGCACGAAAGTCAACATAAATACAAGGGATTTTGGAGAACAAAGGTAAGTTTATTATTCGTTTATATTTTTAATGAAAGATTGCGTAGTGACGGTATCCGGTTTCTTTATTGTTATGATTGGCTAACGCTTTTATGATATTCTATGGGTGGATCTAGCAATGTAAGCATTTGATGTTTTTTTGCTATTTGTTTTATTGATTGATTGTAAACGGTTGAATGTTATTTGCAACTTTGTTCTTTATCTTTCAATTCCGAGAGTTCTAAAATTGGGATCTATTAGAGAAGGGTTTGGTTTGGTAATCATTAATTGACAATCGTGTGATAGACTTTCGTTGTTTTGCAACGAGAGTAATTTATACTCGTTTTATCACAATCATTTAATTAACATAACCATGTTTATGTGATTTTCTCAAACTGATAATTAGGTTATTGAACTTCTTTTTGAACTTAAAATCTGGAGTGGATCGCTCTTTTCTCATATGTTTTTAAATTAGTTTTAGATTTCATTATTTAATTACACAATCAAATTAAAAGTTCAGTTTTATATTAATTTAGTTATTTTAGTTTAAACAATCAAAGAAAACGTGGATTCGAAACCCCACTAAATTTTACTATCTAGTTTATTTAAGTTTTTGCATGACTACAACGAAATGTCATCACCTTATAATGCGAGGATTGGTATAGTTTTAAAGTGTTGTAAAGCTTTGTAACTGTTTAATGTTATGTTGTTTGTTGCTAGTTTTTTTTTTCTAGCATTTTAATAAAATTAGCCTTTCAAAATAAAAAAATAAAATAAACACTTTGTATCATTATTCTTGCACTCATTACTATGTCCATTTAATATCTGAACTAATTCCATTGAACTCGCTTTCTCATAAAATTGTCACGCATCATTGATCAAACTTAAATCGTAAAGACAAGGCCTGTACACATTATCTTATTGTATATGTTTTTGCAAATTAGGCACATCATTAATATATGAAAATAATGAATTGCAAATTGCTTGCCAGGGCCCCCTTTTCTTTATTTGGCCAATCAAACTTAAAATTATTAATCGGCCTCGTTTTTTAGTTTCAAATTGAATGATTTTAGTTTGTTTTGATTTTGTTATTATTATTAGGAAAAGTAAATAAAAACGATGACAGCTAACCATTTTTTATTGTTAAAAGAGGTGCAAAACAAAGCTTATATAAACAACTCTACATGTGCGACCTAGTAGACGTCCTCTTGAGCTACATGTTGGCCCACACAATTAGATCAAACAAAAACACGGAGATATTTGAGAGACGAACCCATGACTTTTTTTGTATATCAAACGAACAAACAAATAAGGGACAAATACACCATTAACCTAGACCCATATTTATACTAAATTAACCATACTAATCCTACTCAAATATTACTAGCAATTGTAATCTATTACTAACTCACATCATTATCTCCTGAATAAGATAATTCTAAACATTCAAACTAATCTAAACCAATCTTTCACTTTGGTCATTCAACTTTCAACTCATACGCGTTTTAGGATTAACTTTCAACATTCCCCATTAATCCTAAAACCCGACCATACTTCACTTACTTCCCCAATCTGACCACTCGGGTCTTGATCACTCTCACTTTCTTGCTCAGTATCTAGCTTTCTTTATTGCTCTTCTCTCCCGATCAAACCACGCAGGTCTTGATCTTTATGCATCAACTGGAAAACGAGTTTCTTGACTGCATTCCTCCTTTCTTCAAGATCTAGAACTCTTGGCTGCATCATCTATTTCTTTCTTCAAGATCTGCTCTTGAAGACACATTCATCAAAATCTGCTCTTGATGGCACATTCATCAAAATCTGCTCTTGAGGGCACATTCATTCTTTCTACGGGTTTGCTCTTTTCAGTTGGAATTGATTCCTGGTCCCGAAACCAATCTCCAAATACCACAAACCTTTCTTCTCTTCTCTCCTCTTTCTTTCTTTCAAGAAACATTCTTGATTACTTTCATATCAAGAAAATGAGTTCTTTGATTACTTACTACATTCTTTAATTCATCAAGAACAACATTCTTGATTAACCTACTCGAACCAGAAACCTTGCTATCTTGATTTACCCGGTTCCAATCAACTGAAACAGACGACAACAACAAACCTGGAATTACCACTCGATCTACTTTGCGACTTCAAAGACTTAACTTCGTACTACCATACATCATAAAAGAAAATTCACCTACCTTTCTTTTTTTCTTTTATCTTCTTCCTTCTCACGAAAAACAACACACCACAAGCTTATCAGTTGCGTATGTCGCCGTCTGTAGCCCCGCGAGGGGCGTCTCCCCTTCTCAAAAAACGACTCTCAAAACCGCCAAGCTCTAATACCAATTGTTGGCCCAGACAATTAGATCAAACACGAACACGAGGATATTTGGGGGATGACGGGTGGTTCAAGGAACAACCCTTTATATTGATAAAACACTTCCGCATTTGATCATGTTATTGCTTGAGATTGGATAACTACGAGTATGTTGGTTACAGGTGTGAAAAGGAGCTTAAAACGAAGAAACACGGGCTTTAGAACGGACCGAAATGGAATGGAGCAAAGAAGAATGGAAAGAAGAAAAAATGAAGATTTGAAGGGCTCCACCGTACCTTACGGTAGCCACCGTAAGGTACGGTGGCTTCTGGCTATCAAAAATGCACCGTTGTACAGTCTCCTCCCACCGTTGGTTTTCTTAATCCCACTGTACCTTACGGTGGGCACCGTAAGGTACGGTGGCTCCTGCAACATTTTGTAACCCCCTCTATTAAAGACGACTTGATGGTGTCTTTTGGCTATCTTTTCACTTGGGAACGTTTCTAGACTATCTTTGGGCGATTTTGGCTGCTTTTGATCATTGGAGGCTTATCACAAACATTTGGTTTTAGTTTTTGATTCTTATGAACAATTCCATGAATGTGTTGATGATTCACCAAGTCATGCTAGGCTAAACATTTGGTGATCATTCTTGGTGAAGGTTTTTCTTGAACTCTTGTGTGTGATTTTTTGCATTTCTAGAATAATGACTTGGTATTTTGCTTTGTTATTATGATGTATGAACAAGTGCTTGTAGTGTGTTGATTAATTTACCAATTCTTAGTCTCTATCGTACGTTCTTGGTGTTGCTAACAACTAAGATATCACGGGAAGGATTGGGGGTTGGTTATTGATTAATAGGTCATCGGGAAACAACCTCACGTTAATTTAATCCGAGTACTTTGTTCCCTTTTATCACAACAACTGTTTTTACATGAGTTATGTCTTTGTAACTCTTTCTAGTGGAAATTCATACAAGTGTTTAGAGAAACCGGATCCTTGAATGGTCATTGTCCCATAATTTGAAAAAACACTCTTAAGTTTAAATCGATATTTAGTTGTTATTTTAGTGAAAACCAAAACAATCAAAAGCTCAATCATTTACTTTTTGTTAAGTAGTTTAATTTTAGTTAATTAACAAAACTAGAATTCACACATTTTTCACAAACTCCCTGTGTTCGATACCTTCTTGCCACTATTCATTAGTTGTAATTGGGAAATTTTACGTGTACCATGACAATCACGTCAAATTTTGGCGCCGTTGCCGGGGAGTAGTGCGCAACGTGTGTTAATCTTTTAGTTTTGTTTTGTTATTTTCGGGTTTACACTGGTTGTGTTTAGTGTGCATGTACTTCAAGTGTATGCATACTAGAGGCTCTCACGAGTCATCACCACTATTGTTTGATCCGGAGATTGAAAGGACATTGAGACAGAACCGAGTGTTGATAAGAAGGAACAGAATCATTGATTCACCTACTTCACCGTTTACACCAAGAAACATAATGCAAGACTCCCACATACCAACAACGGGTCAAACGACCTCATCATTCATGCCTACCTCTACACAATTGTCACCCAACACCACAATGCCTAACCTTTCCAACATTCCTGCTACACCAATCCATACCACCCAACCGAGTTCCACTCAAGTTGAACCAAACCTTACTTATAGTCCATCCAACACCATTCTACCATTTTCCCATTTTTTCCCAACTATGGGTCAATCATCTTCTACTATCCCACAACCACAAGGACAAGGATCAACAATTGTCCACACCACATCTACTTACCAACCACCAAACCAATCGGGTTTTTACTACTCATCTTTTCCAGGTGGGCAAAATTCGAGACTTCAAAGGGATGTGTATGATGATGTGTATGATGAAGAAGAGTTTAGTGGGTATAATGAAGAAGGGTACTATTATGGAGGTGATGGTGCATTTGTGGGATCTCAAGCTCAAACGGGTCAAGTAAGTCAACCACTTTTACAATTTCAAGACCCGGGAAGATTACCGGTTGGGGTGCAACATGTTAGACCGCAAGGATTGCACTTGCAACGTCCTACACCACTTAACCAAATGCGGCCTCCAAACATGCAAGCTCAAAATCAGAGGCCGATTCAACAACAACCATTGCTGATGCATCAAAACCTACATCAACAACAATTTGCACCACAAGGGCCAATGCAAGGTCAACTGGGTCAACCAAGAGCGCCATTGGGAGCACCTAGAAGACTTCACCGTGATGTTGTACGGGGAATTGAAGCGCATTTTCAGCCGATTATCACTAATAATCCATCACCAATAGTGATTCCTCAAAATGCAAATGGAAGAACTTTTGAAGTTAGAATAACCGCACTCCAAAGTTTACCAAAATTCAAGGGGCTAGCAACGGAAGAGCCTTATTTTCATTTGGAGACATATGATTCTGTTTGCAACACTATTGGAGGACAAGGTTTTTCTGCAGATGATATTAAGTTGGTTCTTTTCCAATTTTCATTGGAAGATAAGGCAAAGAGATGGTTTCACACTTTACCATCCGCATCTATCTTTACATGGGCCGACATGCAACAAATATTCTTAGATGAATTTTATAGCTCTCAAAAGACTAATGATGCGAGGAGAGGGTTGAGAAGTTTCCAACAACAATCGGGGGAGATGTTTCATGAAGCATTTGAAAGGTTCAATATGATGTTAACAAATTGTCCTCACCATGGTATCCAACTTTGGGAATTGTTGAATGCTTTCCATGAAGGGTTGAGTTCGAAGGATGCACGTGATTTAATGTCCATCACAAATGGAACTTTTGGTACAAATTATGAGCAAGACGATTGGGCATTTTTAGAGCAAATGGCGGTAACTTCCAAGAGAAAGGCTCAATCATCGAGACGAGCGAGGCATGTAATTCAAAGACCTCAAATGCATGGGGTAGAAAGTGGCAATGCGCAAACCTCAAATCAATTGTACAACGTTTGCAATAATTGTCAAGAAATAGGCCACACGGCGGAGGTTTGTCAAGTGGTGGTGAATGAAGGACAAACGGAAGAGGTGAATGCTATTCAAGGGGGTGGTAGAAATTATGATATGAATTCCAATGTATACCACCCCGGGTTACGAAATCATCCAAATTTTCGGTATGGAAATGCATCAAATCAATCCAACCCGAATTTTCAAGCTGCCCAAGGTAATTATGTACCTCGTCAACAATACAATCAAGGAAACTATAGAGGTGGATACAACAGTGGATACCAAGGGCAAGCTCAAACGGGTCAAAGGAATTCGGGTCAAGATTCATCAAGTGGAAATGAAGTCATGGAGATGCTTAGGGCTATGCAACAAGACATGCAAAAGAGAAACCAACTTGATGAAGCTCAGATACAAAAGGATGAGGTTCGTGACAAAAGCATTCAAGCATTGACAACCCAAATGGGCCAATTAGCAATCGATGTGGCGGAGTTGAAAAAAGGTAAAGGAAAGCTTCCTAGTGATACTCAGGTAAATCCGTCCCATGGCCCCTCACGAGGTAATAATGTTAATGTTAATCAAGTGAGTGTGTTAAGAAGTGGTAAAGAGTTTAAGGCTAATTTGTCACCGGGTTTTGTTGAGGGGATAGTTGAGGATGTTACGGGTGATGAAAGTGAAAATGATGAAACTCCACCGGTTTTACAAAAAGAATCAAATGTTAAAAAACCGGAAGCGAGTGAAAATGAAAAAAATGAAAAAGTGGAAAATGAGCCGAGTCAAGTTCCATTTCCATCGGCTCTACTTGACCCGGGTAAGAAAAATTTTATTGCATCAAGAGGTCCCCAAAAAGAAGAAATGTGGGACATGTTTAAACAAGTAAAAATAAATATTCCTTTACTTGATGCAATAAAACAAGTACCCGCCTATGCTAAATTAACAAATGAACAAACAAACAAGGGACAAATAAACCATTAACCTAGACCCCTATTTATACTAAATTAACCATACTAATCCTACTCAAATACTACTAGCAATTGTAATCTATTACTAACTCACATCATTATCTCTTGAATAAGATAATTCTAAACATTCAAACTAATCTAAACTAATCTTTCTCTTTGGTCATTCAACTTTCAACTCATACGCGTTTTAGTATTAACTTTCAACACTACGGTAGTTCGGTAATGGTGAGACGGTGGTGGTAATGGTATGAGGTATTAGTGTGATAAAGCCGATGTTACCTTTGCCTACAAATGAAGCCCTAAAAAAATTCTGATAAGCAAGAAAGAAGAAAAAGGTGGGATACGTCAAGGGAGGGTCACATGTGGACAGGACCTCCAATAAAGATGGCAATGGGTCGGGTTTGAGAAGGGTTTAGGTAATCCCAACCCCATACCCGATTAGGTATGCTTGTCCCAAACCCGTTCCAAAACCCATCGGGTTTGTATCGGGTAATTACCCGTCGGGTATCGGGTATACCCGCTGGTTTCGGGTAAACCCGTTAATTTTTAAAACTTATCCATTGGGTATATCTGACTAAAAACCTGTCGGGTATCTATTGCGTGACTACTAACAAATACATTTAGCATTATCAAATATGTATGTAAATGATTACAATGGATAAATATAAAATAGTTAAATCATATAAAAACACTAAAAGACATAGATAACAGATATTATACACAAATAATTGGTGTTTTTTTTAAAGAATATGACAATCTAGATGGACAATTAGATATATTATGAATACATATTTTAAAAGATATATAGGAAATTACATTGGGTATATAATCGAGTAATACTTTATTGGGTAATCGGGTCCGGTAAATGGGTATATCATCAAATCCAAAACCCGTCCCAAACCCGCAAAAAAAAACTAACCCCATACCTGGACCCATACCCGATTACCCGACCCCAAACCCGTCCCAAATGTGTCGGGTTTCGGGTTTACCCATCGGGTTCGGGTTTGATTGCCATCCCTAACCTCCAAGATGCTGTGGTGGTTAGATTGGAAGAATTGGATGTGGTAACAGTGAGGTTACGTTGATGGTGGTTGAGTGTGGAGGGGCGAATGTTGGCTATAAAAAGAGGGGTTATAGAGAGAGAAGGTTGTTTGAGTGAGAGGGAGACTGAGGTTGCATTAGTGGTGATCAGATTGGAGAATTTGGATGTGGGATTATTGGTGGTTGGAGAATTTGGATGTGATAGTGGCGGTGTTTGCGGATGGAGGTTACAGTGGTGGTTTTTGAATATGGAGGCGCGAATGGTGGTGGTCTGATCGGAGGTTTAGGAAAGAAGAAGAGGTAAAAAAAAAGTACAGTCAGACATGTGTTGTGTCCGCTCAGAAGACACGTGTCTGATGTGGGTGAGGAGGACACCACCGGCGAATCATAGTATCGCTAACGCCTTCTAAATAACATGAAATCACAAGAATGCCCTCAATGCAAACATGAATTTTTGGAAATGCCCTCGACTACTATTCATCATGTTTGATTTTTAATATATAGGATAGGATAACACTACAAGAATTTAGACCTTTAGCGACGACCCGCGTAGGTGTCACCGCTAAAGCCTTAATCCCCACCTACAGGTGTTGCCGCTAAAGCCTCTGTTCCTTGTAGTGTAATTTCTATAATTACAGAACCTCTTTGATGACATTTAAATGAATGTTACATGTTGGTAAAAATGACAAGTTAAACGAGAACCACTCCTAACCAACATTCTTGGCAAGACTTGAACCTTTGATCTCCCCTTCAAGAGGTATAATGTATATGCCTCTACCAACTACCAAGTGGGTTAGCCCCACGTTGGCGATCCTTTAGTTTTGTTACGCGGTTTATCTGTGGCGGATCCAGGAATTTTTTTTATGGGGTGAGGAATCTCTAAGCCATTGGGTCGTTTATTCATCAGGTGGCCCGGGTTGGGTTGGGTCGTAATCCAAAATAATAACACTAAAATTTTATAATCAACAAAAAGAAGCCAAAAGTAATTTAAACATCGTTTAGATATGCATAACGAAATTCTAAAATTTAAATTTGTTCTCTTCGGGTCTTCATTTTTTGGAATCTATCTATAACTTCTTCTATCTCCACGATTCTAATCAAGTCCTTTTCAATAAAAGCAATACATCTATCGTTTAAATTCTCATCACCAATCCTATTACGCAAACTGTTCTTCACAAACTTCATTGCCGAAAAACTTCTTTCAATGGTTGTGCTTGCGACAGGTAATGTTAGACGAACAGTGCCGCGCCGGGACAGTCGTGGTCGTGGAGGCAAAGGGTTCTCGGTGTTGACAGTGTTGTGCTTTGTTTGTTCTAGGAAGTTATTCTTCTTTTGTTTTTTTTAATCAGATTTATAACTTATAAATATAAGGGCTATTCACGCCCCACTTATGGTGTGCGCATATAATGTATATATGTGTGGCCTTTGGGGGGCAAAAGTAAAGTTGCACTAGTTTTAATGTTATTTTACTAATTTCGTGAAAATAACGTTAAAAATGACGGACGGTTAATCATGCATCATGTGGTGGCGTGGATAGCCAAAAGACAAAGGGGTACATGCACCGATCGGGTTTGTCCCGATTGCTAACTGTTTTGTGCCTTATGTCCAAGGCTTGATACCAAACAACATCGAGACGTGGGTCTCACTGGAAGCAACCTCTCTATTCTTAGGGGTAGAGGTAAGGCTGTCTACATCTTACCCTCCTTAGACCCTACCTTAGTTTTGATATAGGTGAGATTAACTGAGTATGATGATGATGATGAAATATAAGGGCTATTGGGCTAATTCTTAATATTGGGCTACTACCCTACCAGCTATTTTAATTAGGCTAACTATAAACATTATTTTTTTCTTGGGGTCGGTTTCAAAAATCCAAGAGGTGCAATTGAAAATTTTTATGAGATGCGAACGGGATAAACACGTATATATAAACACTAATTATTTTTTTCAAGGTGTGCGCCCGCACCCATTGAGCTTAGGGTGGCTCCGCCCATGTTTATCTTTTATCGTTTTTTTCTTATATCAAAAGCCAACTAAATGATTAATCATACGGATGGAATACTTTTGATCAACCTCATTGGCCTTAGTTACGGATCGGACCAGTTGAAATGATAAACATGATCGATGGTCTGACAGAATTTTCAGTTATTTGTAAAATTCAGAATTTGTACGGCTTGGATATATTTTTTAATTGTGAGGCATCACATCCCCTCCATTAAATTCCATCCATTAAATTATACTAAAAATTAGAGTCGTAAACAGTGGCGAAGCTTGGTTTTGGAATCGGTGGGGGCCGGAATCAATTTTTTTCGATCGTTAGTGGTAAATCGGTGGGGGCCGAACTCAACCCGGACTCAATTTACCTATGAAAATCGCAAATTTATACCACTGCGCCAAAAACAGGGGGGCCAGGGCCACCCCTGGCCCTTCTTATCCTTCGTCCTTGGTCGTAAACAAACCAAACGTTCGGTGAACAGTTCGTAAACCATTTGGCGGGAAGTTCGTTTGTGTCTGTTTGTTTAATAAATGAACGAACACAAACAAAAAATTCCGTTCGATTAACTAAACAAACAAACACAAACAGATGTCTCGTTCGTTCAATTGCGTTCGTGAACGTTCGACAATGTGTTTGTTTACGTTCATTTGTTTATACCTGTTCGTGAATGTTTGTTTATGTTCGATCATTAGTTAAAATTTAAAAGTTTATAGTCTTTTAGTTTCTTTCTTAACTTTTATTTCCCTCCTAAACTTTTTCCCCTTTATACATTAAATATTTAAGTAATATTTTGATCATTCTCGCATTAAAAAAACATCAATCTTTTTAGCTGTTGGTCTTACTATACTAATGAAAAATCTCAACCTTTTGTTATGATTCCTTAGTAGATAATTAAAGATGCTACTACTTTTGACTACATAGTTATAATGCAAGTTTATGTATCATTGTCTAATTAATATTTGTTTTTATATGGTCACAAGAAATCGAAGAATGTGTAGAGTTTAGGAAAGTTGGATATTGACGAATCTAGACAGTTTTTAGGATAATTATAAACTTTTGAATTAGGAATATCATGTATTCATGCCTAAGTAATTTTAGATAATTATGTCTAAGTTAGTACAATTTGACTTATCGTTTAGTGGGTATACTTTGTTTAACGGTTAATATTAATTAACAAAGTTTTTTTAGTTAGTTGGATATTGAATGTTTGTTTTTGTTTGTTTGTGTTCAAGACCCGTGTTCACAAACAGTTCGCAAACAACTGAATTTCTTAACAAACAAAGACAAACATAGAATTATGTTCGTTAGTGTGTTCATGAACGGTTCGTTTATCCAAGAAACCTTAACAAACAAACATGAACAAAGCCTTGTTCGTGTTCGTTTGGTTCGTTTACAGCCCTACTAAAAATCACTACTTCACCCCTAAATCTTCTCTCTTCTAATTAAAATAATAATATTTTTTTATACTTTTATCATTACATTTTCTCTCTCTCTCCACTCACAACTACTTACAAAAATATTAAAATATATATATATGGGTGAACAGTAGCTTTTCATATTTAGGCAGTGCTCACAACCACTTACACTCACCCCATATAATTTGGTGGACACACTCACATACATTTGGTGGATGGGATGTGAGTGCTCTTAGATTGTTATATTTTGATGGAACACTAAAAATTTCAAAGTAAAAACAACAAATATTATGTATTGTTATGAAAACATCGTACCAAAAATCGGGCCAAATACTCCTTATAACTTTTACACTATGCGAGTCAATGATTTCCAGCCCAGCTGGTTTGAGGTGGGAAGGTTTACCTCCTTATAAGAGGGTTTCTGCCGGGTTTGGTCTCAGATTCGAATCCCACGCTCCACCGAAAAAATAACCGCTTGGGTTTGAAAGGAGAAACCCGTGTGGTGCTATGGGATTCGATCCTGGGCAGTGATCGCTTTGCAACACAGGATTACCGTTGAAACACTACTCTAAAAAAAAAAAAAAAAAAAAAAACTTTTACACTATGCGAACCAACAAAGGTTTTCAGTAAGTGGTTGGTAATTATAACTGTCGGCAGTTATTTAGTTATATCACCAGGAATCCAGGATGACTCGATCATCAAATATACACCAAACATAAACTTGTCACGTCTAGAGGTGGTGTTGTTGGCGGTGATAATTAGCAATGGAGGAGCGACACAGAGAAGAAGAGAGCACATGCGATTGTTTTTCAAGTTGTAACAACTAACAAATGAAGAGTGTCAATTGAGTGTGACACCAACTATACCAATTGAACGTTATATATAATTGACTATTTCCATGACAAGGTTGCAACCAAAATAAAATCAGAAATTATTTTAGATAACATGAAAATATATATGGTAATTTGATGTAGGTGATACATAGGGGATGTATCAACAGTTTCATTGGATAACCAAATGGAATGGAATTTACAAAATATAAGAGTTGGCATGTGATTTAAAGTATTTTGATGTCCTGAATGGCCACACATCAAAATGTAGTTTCTTATAACAAATTTGTAAAAATCGAATTTTAGGAAAATGGTTAGGTACATTAAGGGGTTGTTTGGTTGATTAAGTGCTGAATTATTAAGATGGTCTGAATGGTTAAGAGCTCAATCATTTAGTATCCCTTATTAACTTAATGGTTCAGCACTTAATCATTCCATTCAGATACTGAAACAAACAGTCTGAATGCTAAATGATTCAGACCTGAATAATTAAGAGGCTGATTAAGAGGCTACCAAACAGCCTCTAATTAAATTCTTGTAATTTAGAGAAAAGCATATATAGACAACGTAAATTTGCATTGAATAAGTAACTTTCTTAAAGAACGGCGAATAAGTAGCTAAGTAGTAAGTACCATGATTATTTTTTATGAAATGTAGACATCATGTGATTTTGGTATATGCATGTTCATTAAAGAAACATCTTTAGCGGCATGTGAGTGATAGGTGAAAGTGATGGCCTTATAATGTAGACTGGTGTGATTTTATGTGTGTTGCAACAAATTATTCAATCACTATAGGTTTGTTATATTATATTGATGCGATATCGGCACTTGCTATAAAAAACAAAAGAGATATGCCAAAAACAATATTAACAGGTGTGTTTTACATCAACCGAAAACCATAAATTTGAATGTTTATGCCGTGGATAATACCTGATACCTGTAGCAATGTTATGTTATCTTAATTTGCAAATATACACCAGACATAAAGTCGTTTCATATTTTTTTTTTATTTTGAATTAGTTATATCTATTTTGCATTCTTAATTCTCATTGCTGATTCGTTTACTAATTCATGCTTCATATTTTGGTATCCTTGCTGCATAGATGTTAAATCTACACCAAAAGATATCGTCTTTAATTTCACTATGTTTGTTTTAAATTTTTATATTATTTAAGATGACATATAGTTTTTAAAGTATGAGTCAAGTTATCCGAACCAGTGTAACAAAAATGAGAATGGTGAGAAAGATTTCAAAACCATAATAGATCACGAAATATTACACAATGAACCACAAAATATAACACAATACCGAAAAATATAACACGATGCTCAAGAAAAAAGACACAATGCATCGCAAAAATGATACAATGATGAAAATAAGAAAAAGACACAATGCTACATAAAAGACACAATAATATAACATAAATTCTAAAAAACTACAAGATAAAAATCCAAAAAAGCAAAAACCTAAAAACTAAGATCGTAGGGTACGAAGAAACAGTTCCAATGCCGATTGAATGAGTTCAATCGGAGTTTGTTTGATACTCTTCCAACGACTTTCAATTTTTCTTTCAGTATGTATATGATCCTAACCCTTTAAACTAACTAGTTTGATTAATGGACTGATAAAACCGCTATTCGATATTCGGCTGGTTAGTAAATATCACGTTTTATATTTCATGTATCTATGTGTTTGCTGAGGTGTAGTGGTGTACTCCACAACCACTTTATATGTGAAATTAGAACAAAATGTCTATACAGTACGTCTGTTGTGCAATTCTAGAATAAAGAAAAGGGGGAATTGGTATAAATAAAACTTACAATTTAATGTTTTTAACAACCTTAGTTATTCACTGTTAAAAATAAAACAAGAAACAACTATTATATTATTACCTCTACAACTTTTTTAAGTGATTGTGAGTAAAGAGAAAGAAAATATAATGATAAAAGTATAAAAAAATATGTAATTGAAAAAAAGAGAAATATAATGTTTTTTTAGTGTAATTACAGAAAGGGATGACGACGCAGCTTGTTGCCCGCCTGCCTGTTATCTTGATGTAAAAAAAAAAAAAAAAAAAAAAAAAAAAAAAAAAAATTACAGAAGGAAGATGCTAATGTGAATGTTTGGATGCCGGTAGTAACTTTGCCACCTTTTGTTTCGTACACTGAATCCTTGAAAACATAGGATATGAGTATTTGCTTTCCACTATACAGGGTGTATGACGTATTTATTATGCATTAATAATTCTTCATAAAGAATTCTTAGGTAGTTGTAATTTACGGTTAAATTAATATATACAAGTGTTTTTGAGATTTTACGGTTTTAAGTCAAATTGCATTTTATGTCCTTTAAGTTTAAGTCAAATTGCAAGTGTTGTCCTTTAACTAATGAAATTACACTAGATGTCATTTATGTTATTGTTACTCATTAGACGGTGTACTTTTGTCCTAACCTAGTTAATTTTTTAACTCTTAAGATGTGTCACTCACATGAAAGCATAATGGTCGTTTTCTAGGGTCTAATCTATCTAATGGTGGGACGAAACATCAAGGGGAAGATATAAATAGACTGAAAATAACGATTATGTCATCATGTGGGTGGCACATGTTAAGAGTTAATAGAAAAAATCATCTAAACTTTAAGTAAAAGAACACCGACTGATGAGAAACAATAATATAAAGAAGATCTAATGTATTTTCATTAGTTAAAAGACATCACATGTATTTTGGCTCAAACCTAAACGATCTAAAATACAATTTATTCTAATTATTAATAGACAAATAAATAGAAAATTTTATTTCACACTATATAATAACACATAGTATCATTTTATTTAACTAGGATGTTTATCTAGTAATCAAATTTTCAAAAATTTACTTTTTTATCTTTAGTTATCTATTTAATGAATTATTTATGTATCTACACATTTATTTGTTTATTATATAGTTGTTATAATAACACTTCAACTGCTAGTTTAGGTTTCAATGGTATTAACCACCATAAACTAATAAAGATAGCAATGCATTACTATTTATTAGCTTATGAATCTCAAAACACATGTAGCCCATAAGGCTATGGGGTGTGGTCACCCTTCCCCCTTCCTTCCCCCTTGTCCACGTCAGCGCCACGTCATTTTCCCCTTCCCCTCCCCCTTCTAGGGGAAATGGTTCCCCCTTCCCCCTTCCCTTTTTTTATTGTTTTTCTTTTTTTTTTCTAATCAAATAAACTCAGCCAAAACAAAAAAGTTAAAAATTTCCTTGGAAAATGAGACGGTGAGGTCGGGAAATTCTTACCGTTTTTGCCGAGATCTCATCGGGGAGGGGGCGGTGTTCCCCGTCGGCAGAAGGTGCGAAATCACCCACCGATCCCTCCCCCGACCACCACACCCCTCAGCCTAAGTTTTTTTAGTTATCGAACTAAATACACAAATCACCAACCACTAATATAATGGCATTCACTAAAATACAATTATACGAGTACCAACCGTTAGCGTGTATTTAAGAGTTTGACATGAACGAGAAGGTCAGTGAATCGATGATATTGATCAATCTACAATTTGGCACGTGGCACATGAAGCCCAATGCCTTATTAGTGATTTGATTACCGCGGCATGTAAAAACGACAAAAACCATGCTAAAAAATTTGGATACAATGTTTATCCACTAAGAAGGATTTTTATTATTTGAGAATCACCATTTAAGGAGAGAACTAAAGAACCATTGTGAACAGGTGACATTTTTGTAAATATAAAGTGTGTATAAAAACCCATCCATCAAAAAATAAAAAAATTATATAACCTAAAAAAATATAAAAACACCAAAATGACTATTTAGTATTAATATTTCGAAAAAAAAAAAAAAAAATGGTTGATATGACATCATCCCTAATGCACATGTGCAATTCGCTGTTATATATACAGAAATATACCGTATGCACATATGCATTTCACTATTAAATCACACTTTTTTTTTTTTTTTTTTGTGCCAATGATCTCCAGCTCAGCTGGTTTGAGGTAGGGTGGGTTTTCCCTTAGGGGTTCCCATCCTGGGGGGAGGTCACAGGTTCGATCCATGCACACCACAAAAAATTCCCCGTGACGGTTTGAGCTTAGGCAAGGAGGACACCGGTGCGTGGGTAGGGATTCGAACTTGGGACCAATAGGTTAGGGTTGTATAAGGATTTCCATTGATCTAAACCTTTCAAAAAAAATTAAATCACACTTTTGAATGAATTGTCAATTACCATAATTAAATGATTATTAAATGGACACGATATGAGATATAAGGGGTCACAAATTTTATTGAATGATCATTAAATTGACGCAAAGTGAGATATAAAATACACTCGAACTCGTCAATTGTTTAGTCATGCATATTATACCATAAATTGAAAATAAAACACATGTATGACAACATTAATAAACTTAAAACAACTCTATATAAGAACTATAAAATAAGAAACGTGTACTTTATGCATATGTGCATTTCACTAATATAGTTAGTTTTTTTTAATGGTTTAGCTTTAGGGCTTAGTTTTTAGGTATGGTGAGATGGGGGTGGGGTGGTGGGTCTAGGTTTTTAGGTGGTGGGGGATTAATTATAATCATGCACATGTGCATATGTCAATTTCATTATCATACCAATTTACATACGCTAAAAATAATAATTACAAACATAATCAACCTATCAACCACCATATAAGGCCACCCAAAGTATACATATGTGCATGCATCATCCTTCAAATAACAAAGTTTTTATATCAATTTGCTTTTATCATACAACTACATGTAGTTTCTACCAAACACATTAACTCAATAAAACAAACGATAACAAAAAAAAAAAATCCATATTACAAACCAACTATGTTACCACTAACCACCTACCTACAAACTCCTAATTATCTCACAACCTCATGTTCACCAATAGTGTCACCTTCTATTGCTTATTTGTACCTCTTTTCATCTTCTTCCCCTTTTACTTATCTTCTTACAACACTCTTTCACACATCATTGAGGCCTCATCTAACATCTCCCTTGTTTTTTCAACGTATACTTCTCAAATTTATCACGTTGTTCGTGTGTTTAAACAACTAATAATTAACATTTATTAGTTAACATGATAAATATACATATATGCACATGTGCATATATATCTAAATTGCTTAAATAATTAATACCGATCTTTTTAACTTCTTGATCAACGATTATGTCAACATCCTCGATTACATCCGGCAACCTTTTTTTGACCCTTTATTCCTCGATTATAACACAAAAGTTACATTCTTTGGTTTTTATCCCATCTTTGTGTACAAATAATAAAGATTTCGATATAACATATGCAGATGTGCGTTAGAGCAAAAGACCTTAATGATGATAACAAGATTTCAACGTGTGACATCCGTCACTTTTCTTTGTATTTTTTTAATAATCCTATGTACGTTAAACCTCAATTAATGAGACGTTACATTTTCATCATTTTCGAACATTTAAAAAATATTCTGTGACACATTCGGGTTTGTTTAATCATAATATATGTTTATAATAATAATATAATAGTTAAAACTTTGTCTAAAAAATAAATGCTTGGGACGGGGTTCAAACCCACGTCCCAAGGCGGTTCAATACACATCACACACCAACCAACTAGGCTACACCATACTATCTGTTTTGAAACCCACCTTAATAATTATATAACATAACAGAAATCGCACAGTTGACTGCAAAAGTCAACTGACTTCATCGTGCATCATCAATCAACCCATCTTTACGCGTTAATTGAATCTGGAATAGAAAGGTATTGATTGCTATTGACCATACGCGTCAATTACAACAATAGTTGTTGATAAACATTCCTAAAATCATCAATTATCCGCGTCATTTCATTCAAGGCCGAGTCAAACTTACCGTTCGTTCTCCCAAGCCTCAATACTATAAATTGAACACCCCTAGACCATCACTACTCGCCGATAAACATCTCACCACTCTCAATTTCTGTTTAAACAAATTGCACTCGAAGCTTTTGATCGTGTTTGACGTTTTTGCTTTGACGAGCTCGCATACCCGATTACGGTTCATTGTAAGTTCTTTTTTTTGTGGGTTTTAACATTCGGCACCTTGTGAACAATAGCCCCAAAGATTCAGGGGCTATTGAACACGAATTAAATCAATTGGGAAATTAGGGCACGATTTGGGTAGAATTGGGGAAGAACACATGAAACAGATAATGTATATAATTATTTTGAAACAATGCGTGGCTTAGGAACCCGAACCGGCCTTTGGCCAGGGTTCGATTCCCACAAGCCTCATTTATTTTTCCCTCATTTTTTTCTTCACTAATTATCCATTTACACATTTAACCTATATAATCAAATCCAATCCAGTTTAACTCGTTCTCAGGGTGTGGCTCAGTTGGTGGCCACGCTTGTGATAAAACCCGAACCGGCCAGAGGCCCGGGTTCGATTCCCATAACCAACAACTATATTTTTGTTCCTTTTACATATATATGTAATATATTAAATCTTTTAAAAATAGTTTTTAAATACTAAAAGTATTTTATAAATTCTACAAAATATAATGTATGACCTTCTAATGGTAAAGTTCATTCTAAAATTTTTAGTTTTTTAAAAATAATTTATTTAATATATATTATTAATAATACAAGTTTATTCATTTATAAATATAAAATTCAATAAAAATATCTAAACGATTTTATTAAATCTCACAAAAATTATTCTAAACTTGTATATCCTTAAACATTTCAGAAATTATTTTTATTTCAGAAAAACCGTTCATTTTATATTTTTAATTAATTTTTGTTAGTTTTAATCATAAATAAATCATAATAAATTCATTTTTCAATATTTTTGCACCAAAATTTTATATAAATTATTTCTAACTATCTAGAACTGAAATACAATTTTTAATTCAGAAATTCTTTAATTTTAATATTTTTAGATATTAAAGTTATATTTAGACAATTTGAAATAAATAGATTTTATATTCTATTTTCAAGAAAATAATTTTATAAAAATTATTTTCATACTTAAAACATTATGTTGTGACTATATTCAACTTAAAAATTTACAAAAAGACTTTTATTTATTTATTTATTAAATTCCTTATATTTAATAAACAATTTGATTTTTAATCAAATAAATACTTATCCCCAATTCGAAACCCTAGAAATACATGTATCCTAGAATTAATTCCGTTACACGTTATCAAATTCTTTAGGTTGATCCTTTGGAAAATTCCAACGCATATTTCGTTGTCCAGTTCAATTTCAAGCTATTACGTAGACAGTGAGTATTTCCTATCCCCTTTTTGCTTTTATTCACTTTTTGGGGTGTTACATGTACACTTATACAAATTACAAATACAAGTTCACATTTTTACAATACAATTCTAGTACTATGTGCATTTGCTTACAAACGTGCTTTATGCTTAGACATTACATGTAGAATACATTTGTACTTAGTGAAATCATTAGCCATGTACAAGCCGACCTTAACATTGGATAGCGCTATTTGGATTGACAACCCGCCTAGATTGATTCTCCCCCTTTTTCATCGGAGAATCCGTGGCCATTGTTAAGTTATTATCCATTTAATGGATGAGTACACCGCCGTTCATACAGTACATTATACAGTCACAGGATTGATTTCGCTCATTTGTATGATACATAGTTTACATATTTGCACTGTAGCTTGCACTTGAATTGTATATCTTTTTAACTTACTATATATATATCAAAACTAGGAATGCTCACCAACATTTCATATGTTGACCAAACCTATTTTTTGTACATGTTTCAGGTGCAGTTTGATCTAGTGCTTTAGCAAGGGATACTTAGTGCTTTATTTTAATCCGTTATTGCAATATTTACATTTCATTTAGACATTGTATTTTCCATTTTCATGTAAGACAATTTTGGCTTATTCAATAATATTTACATTTTAGTACCATGTGCTTTTGAACAATCGTCACTACGTGACACCTCGATGATTCCGCCATCGGTTGGGGTGTTACACAACGTTAATGCACATGCGCATTAACATTAACATTAATTTTATCATTACCATATAACTTATGCACATATGCATCAATATAAAAACTAACATAAACAATAAAAATGATCAAGTCCAATCAAGATCGGATACGTGTTGTACATTTCACTGACCATAAGTTTGAAGATGCCCACTTTGCTAGCTTATAGTGCTCGTCCAAGATCACTATCAGTGAATGTCCTACTTAGGTGGTAATCATCATCAATCATCACGTGGAAACTCTACACAAGAAACTAACAAAATTCCATCCATTTGACTACTTGATAAGGATTCACTTATATAAATTTCTTCAATGTGACATTTCATCAAACACCTAATAGGCGCAACAATTTTTTTGAATACATAATTTATCATTTTCATCCCAACTACTCTAATGTCATTATAGTTGAATCGATTCAATTAAATACACATGTTATTGATGGTTTATATTAACGTTAATCAAAAGCCCCATGTAATTTTTTTATTAACCCTATTGCATCATCTTCTAATATTTTTATAGCAGATCCAATAATTAAGAGGCTAAACAACAAATTAACATTAAAGAATGCTACTACATGTTCATACACTGTCCATAAACCAATAAATTCAGATTTACATAAATAATTTTGTCACGACTATAAAACCCTAACTTGAATGTTCCTACTTTTTTCAGTAATGGAGGTGTAGAGATTATATTCACATCTAACCATGAAAAAACAAATAATCAAACCAGATTACAGATTCATTATTCATATCACCTTATAAAAAGAACTTGTTATTTGACGTTAGATCCAACTCAAAAATCGTCTCCTCTTGTCTCTGCCTGTACCTAGATCCATGATGACCTGTTGTTGGGGTCATGCAAAACCTAAATAAACTAAATAGCTAGAGTAAGTAGAGTATCGAATCCACGAGGAGCATGTGGTTAATATTACACGTTTCGTTTGATTATTTAAACTAAAAATAACTAAAATTAATTTAAAACTGAACTTGGGATTTAATTGGGTAGCTAAACTAATAAAAACTGAACTTGACTTAGAAACAAATATGAGAAAAGGGTGATCTCTCCAGGATTCTAGTTAGCCAAATTCACTCGGGTTTGTAAACATGTCAATTGGAATCACATAGACATGATTTGTGGTTTAATATGATTGATAAATAAGATTGATTAATGACTTTGCTGACAGCCGATAACTAGACCGCGACTGTTGACTCGGTTGATTATCACCTAACAATATCTTAATGACTCGTAATATTGAAAGACACAACTTGAAGTATTCAATGACCCTCGATAATAAACCGTGTTGGTTGATGAAATCCAAAACAAGAATACCATTCAATAAACGTTCAACATCAATATTGATAAAAACCACACTTGAAAGTTTAGAATTTTAAATCACAAAACATTCAACCAATGTATAATAACATAGCAAAACCCTCGTGAAAATAACTAACCATTCACCTGGAAAGAATCACGGGTGACTTAACCTCGCTTAGTGTTGGGCCATGTTATTAGAGGTTTGCGTTTGACTTGGGCTT
Organism: Ambrosia x helenae; assembly: GCA_030844895.1. NCBI lineage: Eukaryota > Viridiplantae > Streptophyta > Magnoliopsida > Asterales > Asteraceae > Ambrosia > Ambrosia x helenae. The sequence goes on from CM061228.1 coordinate 5,882,584, forward strand.
GTTATTATTGTGTTAGTTAGATTTCGGCCCAAGAGAACCATGTAACATAACCGCCCTATATTCATATAAATAGGGGGTTACCTAGTTGTTTTGGGGTTGCTAGTCATTTTTGTTCCTTTTGTCCATCTTGTGTTCGGCTAGCATTGGTGTACCAGACGTCTCATAGAAGACGTGTGCACTAGATAATAAAATCATTCTATTCAAAGTCTCTTTCTTGTTCTTCACCATTCAATCTTGTTTTCCGCACTCGATTGTTTGTTTGATACCTAGTAGAGAAGATCTTGGACTTACAATTGGTATCAGAGCCTAAGAAGTCTTTCGAAGGCTCGGTTGTTGGTATCAAAGGAAGAAGATCAAGGAAGTTATTTTCACGAACAAAGGTTGATTTTAGTGTTTCAGTTCATAGTGCTTTCGTTAATTTTTTTTCTTTCTAATTGATTTCGTGGCAGATGAATTTTTGGTGTTTTGATCCATCTTGGAAAGGCTCAATATGTTTGCTACAAACAAGGAGATTTGTTTGAGAAAGTCTATTCTGATAATTTTTTAAAATATCCTCAAAGATATCTATTTCCATATTTTGTGGAAAACTTGTTGCATCTTAGCAGGTTTACTTTTCAGCTGAGTTCAACCAAATATCTGAGTTCGACGTCCTGAGTTCAACCTTGGGGGAGTTCAACAAACTTGGCTGAGTTCAACCTATCTGAGTTCGACGTCTGGAGTTCAACCTATCTGAGTTCGACGTCCGGAGTTCAACCTTGGGGGAGTTCAACAAACTTGGCTGAGTTCAACCTTGAGTTCAACCTTGAGTTCAACCTTGAGTTCAACCTTGAGTTCAACCTTGAGTTCAACCTTGAGTTCAACCTCCTTGTTGGGCTGAACGTTCCAAACTTTTGGGCTGGGCCTTTCAAATATTATTGGACTGGACATCTTTCAATTGCTGGACCGTTTATCTGTTTAAATTAACTCAAACTAATAAAGTTAACTCTTATTTTCAGAAATGGATCAAATTGTTAATCAGGCTAACTTAAATGGACTAAACACTGACCAGCTACTTGTAGCTGCACAAGTAGACAAAGCCATGGAATCTGTCATTGGCACTCATCAGAAAATCCCTGTTCTTCAACTCGGAATGTCTTATTCTGAGTGGAAGTTCAGGTTCATTCAAGTCATGAAGATAAAGGATGCAAAAGCTCTCAGATCTATTCTAAATGGACCTTGTGTGATTACCTACGTGGTAAATGAAATAACTGGAATCACTGCTATCAAACCAAAGAGTATGTACACTGATGAAGATCATGAAAAGACTGATGTTGATGAAAGGGCAATTGCTTATCTTCATCAAGGACTCTCACCTGAAGTATCTATTGGAGTTCGTGACAATGCCACTGCAAAAGAACTTTGGGAAGCTCTTGAGAATCTGTATGAAGGGAACGAAGAAATGAAGGAGAGCAGGAGGGAGATGCTGAGTCAGAAGTTTAATGCTTTCAATCACATTCCGGGAGAATCACTTGAAAGTCAGATACAACGTTTCGTGGCCTTAGTGAGTGAAATGAAATCAAATGATATGGTAGTAGACAACTCCGTCATGAATAAAAAGCTGCTCAATACTCTTCCAAGAAGTTGGGATTCAAATGTCACCCTCATCAAGAGAACTAAAGATCTAGCAAGACTCACTCTTTCTGAGACCATCTCGTTAATCAAGTCCTATGACCTTGATGACAGACAACGTTACATGACTCAGACTGCTAGTTACAACAATGCCATCATTGCAACTCCCAGCAATGCTTTAATTTCTCAACAAGAAACTCAACGGCCATCACTGTACTCTTATCCAGCAAGTGGGTCCTCGTATCCACCCATGTTTGCCCCCAGTGCCTCAAAAGGGTCAACTGTGCTCGCTTCTTCTGCAACCACCACTGCTGGATCTTCGTCATCTGCTCCACCTCCAGCTACATCTATGGCAGCAAAAATTCCCAAGGAGCTTGAAAGTAACCTAGGATTATTTGCTGGATTTATGAACTGTTATAATGCATTTCTGACAGGTCAACTTACTTCAAAAGATGTTGGAGCATGTGATTTAAATGACGTTAATCAAGACGATATTGAAGAGATGGATCTGACTTGGCAGATAGCTATGGTTGTGCATAGAGCCAACAAGTTTGTGAAGAAGACTGGTAGAAACGTGTGGGAAAACCCAACAAGGAAACTAGGTTGGGACAAGATGAAGATGCGCTGTTACAACTGTGATGAACTTGGTCATTTTGCTCGTGAGTGCACCAAACCAAAGAAAGAAGGAGAAAATTCTACTCCTGCAGCTGCGTCTTCCAATGCTGCTCAAGGAACTCAATCGGCGCCTGCGCACACTGGATCCGAGTCCTCTAACTCTAGCCAAGCCATGGTTGCTCAATGAGGAGGTGATGAAAAAGCAATTTGAGATGAGTGCTCTTGGTGAAATGACCTTTTTCTTAGGTCTGCAAGTTCGTCAAAACTCCAAGGGTATCCTGATTCATCAAGGAAAATACGTGGACGACATTCTTGCAAAGTTCAGCTTCAATGATATCAAGCCAGCCGATACACCAATGTCTGAAAGACCAGGTCTCACTCAGGATCTGGAAGGGGAGGCCGTAGAAGAAACACTTTATCGTTCAATGATTGGTTCGCTGATGTATCTGACAGCTAGCAGACCAGACATCATGTTCGCAGTGTGTCAATGCGCACGTTATCAGGCTAATCCTAAAACATCTCATTTACATGCTGTCAAGAGAATCTTTAGATACCTTAAAGGGAAACCTAGATTTGGTCTTTGGTATCCTAAGGATTCTCCCTTTGATTTACATGCTTTTTCTGACAGCGATTTTGGAGGTTGTGACATTGACAGGAAATCTACTTCTGCGGGGTGTCAATTCTTAGGCGATCGGCTTATTGCGTGGCAATGTAAGAAGCAGCAAACAGTATCCGTTTCAACAGCGGAAGCTGAATATGTGGCTGCCTCCGCATGCTGTTCTCAGGTTATCTGGATACAACACCAACTGGTGGATTACGGTTTGAATTTCTCTCTTACTCCCATTTATTGTGATAATGATGCAGCTATTCAAATTGTTAAAAATCCAGTTCAATTTTCTAAAGTAAAACACATTGCCATCAAAGAACATTTCATCCGCGACTCGTTTAACCAAGGTTTAATTGTGCCCACTCACATTCATACTGATGACAATGTCGCAGATCTTTTTACAAAACCTGTTAATCGAGCGCGTTTTGAAGCTTTGTCTGAACTGCTCAAAATGGTCCATTTCGAGGACTGAACTGGTCTTTAAAAAAAAAAAAAAAATTATGTTCTTTTCTTGGTCTTTGATTTAAAAATTTGTTCTTTAAAATTCTAAATTTTAAGCACAAATTTAGGGGGATGTATCCTAAGAAAAGATCAAAACAATTTTGGTCTCAAAACGAGAGATGAAATTAACTTTCACAAGTTGGATTAAGGCTGACACACATAAGACGTGTATCGAAACAGTCTGGCTCTAATGTGATATGTTGGTAGGCTTAGTCCTGAAGGCTTAAATGTTAATGATCTTGTGAAGCACTTAAAGATAAAAACACGACCTCAGTAAGGAACATCACTTAGAATCAGGTACAATTTCTATTTGAATGCTTGCGTGATGTCCTGAAGCATAACACTGTGGTCTAGGTCTGAAACCTTTTCTGAAAAAACTCGTGTATCTCCTTTGTTTTGCGTAAGCAAGGACCTGGAGATGCTAGGCAACGAAAGCTTCTGCTGCATCCAGATATATGCTGACCTAGTTTTTCGTTGTCGTGTTTTAGATCATCCTTCACCTAAAAAGAGACCTCAGTGTCCGAAGATGTCCTGGCTGCTCCTCTGCTGCATCCAGATATATGCTGACCTGGACACAGCCAGGATGTCATAAAAGAGACCCTCAAGAGTCCAAAACCCAAAGGCCTTGTCATTTGAGAAATCATCTGACTTGTACTTTAATATAAATCCTTTATTGATCTATTCTTTTCTTCTCTCAATCCAGTCCCAGTCAAGGTTTCAGAATTCTAGAACAGATACTGTGAAAAATATGTTGTAGGGAAACTGCTGGCATGATAGAGTGTACCACTAAATATTCTAGGATTTGATTGTGAATTGCTTGAGTGTGTGTATAAACATACCAAAACATGATAAATAATATCACAGATCACTATACGAGAAGGCCTAAGGAAATAAGTTTAAGTGGACAAATATACTGGCAATTGCTATGACCAACTGGAGTAGATTAGAGTTGATGAGTGTAGCTCGGCCTGAAACACAGTGATTTGATCTCGTTTATAAAGTTAATTTTTTTTATTTTATTTAGATTTTCCTTTTGGATTAAGTTAGACCAGTTCACGATCTGATTTGGATCCGGTTACAAAATATATCAAATATTGTTTTTGAAATGGGCATTGAGATATGAGAAGGGCCCACCACACGTTTGGTGGGCCACCTAAATCTTGGGTGAACAAAAAGGTGTGGAAGACGGTTCACATCACTTTATCACAAATCAAATTTTTATTTCTCTCAAAACATCACACACACACCCTCACCGTGTTCTTCATCTTTAACCATGTCCTCTTCAATGAAATCAAAGAAATCAGGTAAACAATCTTTATTTTGTGTTTATCTTTAATAATGTTGGTGGTGAGTCACTTGCAGGGATGATCGATGCAGGTTGAATCAAACATTTTGGAGTTCAATGATGACTTGAGAGGAGTTTGAAGGGTTCAGTCGGCGGCGCGTGTACCACACGCGCCTAGAATTTCGAGTTCGAGGTGGCGCGTGACCGTCACGCGTCTGTGAAAAGGAGATAATTACCAAAACGTCCTTGAACTCTCTTGACAAATGACCTTTCTGTCCTTGAACTCCAACCAGTGTCATGATCATTTTCAAAAAATTACCAAACTGCCATCGAACTCAGATGGCAAATGACATTGTTGCCCTCGAACTCATTGACTTCACTTGAACTCAGATGGAAAATGACCTCTTTGCCCTCGAACTCATTGATTTCACTTGAACTCAAATGGCAAATGACTATTTTGCCCTCGAACTCATTGATTTCACTTGAACTCAGATGGCAAATGACTACTATGACCTCGAACTCAAATGGAAAAGACCAAAATGCCCTCGAACTCTCTGTCTTCACTTGAACTCATGCAACAATTGACCAAACTGCCCTTGTACTCAAAAAGTCTACTTGAACTCAGATGGGAAAAGACCAAAATGCCCTCGAACTTAACTTTGGTCATTGAACTCAGATGTATTTTTACTTAATTAACCCTGAGATCTAATGAAAATTTACCAAAGTGCCCTTGAACTCTCTCGTGGAGTTCGAACTCATCTTTTTGGGCCCGTCAATCTTCTGAAGCCCATCTGAGTTCCTGTTCCTACATTCATTTGGGCTTGTTGATCCATATGATATTTCTTAATTATATTAGTCTATCTGTTCTCTTATTTAATTTGTTTCTTTTTCAGGAAAAACGACTCCTCACGTGCCGACGTTTGAAAATAATCACAATGTGGTGTGTTATCTAGCTGACCCCCCTGAAGAGCACAAGCAGGAGTTCAAGTCACTGATTGTGGGTCTTAACACGTGTAGGACTGCACATGCAATGCGAGAAAATCCAGTAATTTGTTCTGACTGGATTAAAGATTTTTGGGATAATGCAGATGCCAAGAAGGAAGACAAACTGATTCGTTCTAAAGTTAGAGGAACTGATGTGACTATTTCTGAACAAGATATAAGAGATGTGTTGCTTTTTGGTGACTCTCCAAATGATCCAACCAGCTTCACAAAGGAGACACTCAGTCCAGTGTTGAGGAAGATGGGATATGAAGGTGAACTGCTAATACCACCATATTCGAAGAAACTATTTCCAAGTTACTGGAGGCTTCTGGTTCACATGTATCTGGCTAGTCTGGGAGGCAACAGGAGTGGATTAGATCAGATGGGATTAAAACATGCTTCTGGAGTGGTTGCTTTGATTGAAGATTGGGATTTTAATTACTCAAGATGTGTTTTTGAAGATATGATTGTGAATGTGAGAACCATGAACAAGAATTATTTCTACAAATTTCCTAGATTTGTGCAAATGATTCTGGAGTCCAAGTATCCAAATCTTGAGAAGACTGTTGCAACCTATGACAAGAAGTGTATGGCTCATCAAATTTTTGGCTTGATCAGACAGGTTCGTAAAGATTCAAGGCAGATTTTTGAAGGGAGATTTCCACTAGTCAAGTTTGGAAATTCAGTGAAATAGTTGAAGAAGTACCCGTTCCTCCATCTGCTATAGTTGCTGAGGATCATGATGTTCAGATTATTGATCCTCCACCAGCTGAACAACGATCTCCTCCTGAGAAAGTTGACTTGACTGAGGTGGAAAGTGAAGATGATGTAGAGAGTGAGGATGAGGAGGAAGTGAGAGATGATCAACTGACTACAGGAAATGAAGATGATCAGTTTGAGAACTTTGAGTTTGATGATCTGAATGATGATGAGATAGATGACTTTATTCTTGAAAATGCTGAAATAAAGTCTGTGACTGACACTGAAAAGGAGATGATTGAAGAAGAAACTGTGACTCAAGATGCTGATGTTATCACTTCTACATCAATTATTCCTCAAGCAGAGGTGTTGTCTAGCATCTTAGAAACTGTTCGAGAAGCTGAACAAAGGATCCCTCCACCCATTGTTGCAGCTGAGACAGTTGTTGGTGATGAAGGTGCTGTAGATCTGGGTTCTGATTTACGGCCAAGAAAGCGAAGTAAGAGAGATCCACGGATGAATGTTATTGTTGAAGAGACTGTTTCTGCTGCTGCTGATGACATTGCTATGACCGATACTGATCCTTCACCTGATATTCCTGCTGGCACTATTAGTTCTTCTATCTCACCAATGATTGCAACAGAGGCTTTCTCTCAGTTCATGAGCAATGCACCTATCACTGGGAGACTTAGTGAGGAAACTGGATCGTCAGGTGCATCTGGCACTGGAAAGGTTTTGTTTGATGAAGAAGCCTTTCAGAAAGCTCAATTGGCTTTTCTTGCAGACAAAGAACAGGGAAAGAAGGTGGATGTGGAATTTCTGACAACTGATGAAAGAGAGAAAAGTCAAGAAGAGGTTGAAAGTGATGAAGATTTGTTTGCAGAAGTGGACGTTCACAGATTACAGTCTAAAGTGCTGAAACTGGAGACTGAAAATGTTTGGTTGACAGCTCAGGTGCAGAGTTTGATGGAGACAGTTACTGAGAAGGAAAAGAAAATTGCTGAATTAGAGACGGGATTGGGAGATGTTTCAGCAAGATTGCTTAATTTGACTCAAAAACTTGAGAACAAGTTTGGAAAGGAATTCTCTGAGACATCTTCTTTTGTTGACAAGGTGTTGACTCCAGCTGAACGTGAGAGATCAGAGAAAGAGCATGAAGAACACATGAAGAAGTATTTTGAAGATCAAGTTCCCAGAGTTAGAGATCGTCGACCTGGAAGTGCATATGTTCTCAAGAATCTAGCTGAACCGTCTATTGATCCAATGGAAGAGCATCCTGAGCGATATGTGACGATTACCAGTGATAGATATGATACGTACGGTAATCGAACTGGGATAGAGTGTTGGAGGTATAATGATGATAAAGGAGTATTTGTGGTTCATAGAAAGAATGGAGCGGTTGAGTATTATGCTTCTACTTCAGCTTTCAACTCCTGGACGAAGATTGACTTGACTGAACTTGCTAGATCTCCTTTCATCAACCAAACAAGGAATCCAAGGAATAAAATAGGTCTCACGTTTCATAAGAGGATTCAGGAGCAGGCAAAAGTAAATTTCAGAGATATGAAGACTGCTAGCTCGATATTGGTGGAATATAAAGGCGTACGAGGTGCTGATGGAAAGCCTTTTAAGACTGTGCAGTGGCCACCAACTGAGAAATTGAAGACTATCCCCTTGTCCAAGCCAATGGATAGAGGTTGCTTAAAGGACATGAGATTTTGGGTATATGATCCTACCTCTTCATCTGCTGTAATTGTGTGTGATACGGATGAGTTCAGGATTTCTGATGCTAGAGATTTAATGAGTTTGCATTCTGAAGATGTTCAAGTTTTGGCTAGACATCAGATTCAATGTGACCCTACTTATGAAGTTTGTGCTAAATCATTCACTAGTGCGGTGGCGCAAGTGGATAGACTGGGATTGGCCTCTGATAAGAGAGGAAGGGTGGAGACAGAATTATTTGGACCATATGTCGGTAAATCACCTGAAGAATGGAAGAGGGCAATGGAAGCAAAGAAGAAAGAATCAAAGAAGCGCAGCAAAAGCAGCAAGAAGCGTTAAAGTAATCACAAGTCAACACAAACCTAGGGGGATATTGTTGGGCCATGTTATTAGAGGTTTGCGTTTGACTTGGGCTTGTTATTATTGTGTTAGTTAGATTTCGGCCCAAGAGAACCATGTAACATAACCGCCCTATATTCATATAAATAGGGGGTTACCTAGTTGTTTTGGGGTTGCTAGTCATTTTTGTTCCTTTTGTCCATCTTGTGTTCGGCTAGCATTGGTGTACCAGACGTCTCATAGAAGACGTGTGCACTAGATAATAAAATCATTCTATTCAAAGTCTCTTTCTTGTTCTTCACCATTCAATCTTGTTTTCCGCACTCGATTGTTTGTTTGATACCTGGTAGAGAAGATCTTGGACTTACACTTAGCTAGGGTAGAAGCCTCCATCCCGTTGTTCCTTTTCTTGTGCGATTGTTGTGTCACTCCCTTCCTTTTCGTGCCTTCTATTCTGCCTTTGATGTCTTTTCTTCATAACAGCCGTCCAAGATATATTAATACCTACTCACCATATTATCCTAATATCCCTTGGGCCATGGGCCATGACAAAAAGTCATGGTGGGTTTATTAGTATTATAATAATAATAATAATTAAAATATATTATATACTATTATTTATATATATTATTATTACTACATGCTCTTGTATCGGGTGTCTGTGACTTAACCAAAGTTCTTTCGTATTAAGCTCATATGTCACGAACATCTACAAAACACATGTACACTAATAAATAACTAAGACCGACTAAAAGTACACAATAAAAGACTAAAGGATATACAAAACTAAAATATTAACAGGGTGTTTTCACCAACACATCAATCCATATTCAGAAACCATGTTCTTTTGGCGGCGACCATAACCAGGTATATCTTCGTAAGAGGAAGAGAGAGAGAGAGAGAGAGAGAGAGAGAGAGAGAGAGAGAAGGTCAATGTTTTTCGTTTTAAGCGTTAATCTGATAGGTTCATAGGGTGTTAGAACATTTGAAGCTTATATTAGTCTTGTACGCCATCCGACCTGCAGTTTTCATGTTATTCAGACTGGATCCTCATGATATTGTCACTCTTATACGATTTTAGAAAAAGATGTGATGATGAACATGATGATGAATTTTAGAGAGCTAGGGTTTGGATGATAAATGGGGAAGAGATGAATGTGATAATGAATGTGATGTTTCTGTTTCAAGTTTTTTTTATTTATTTTATGTTTTTATCATATTTATAATAATGCCCTCTGTTCACATTGGTTCCTTGGTTCTCTCCCTAAAGTTGGTTCTCGTATGATTCATACCCTGTTTAATTGGTTCAAATGAGAACTTTTGGTCAAATTAAGATCTGAGAGAACCATTCTGGACCACACATTTCTCTAAGGCAAAAAAAAAAGTTGTTATTTTTTTGCTTTTTTTCAATATACACATGTGTATAATTTCATTATACACATATGTATAATCAATGTTGCAAAACTCGGTTTGGGCTTGTACTCGGCGATCTACCCTAGAGCAAGTACTCGACCTAATCGGGGAAGTACTCGGGGATCAAATCGGCATAGGCGGGGAGTACTCAGAGTACTCGGCCAACTCGGCTATACTCGGTGACCTACCCTGGAGCGAGTACCTGGGGAGTAATCGGTCAACTCGGCCTTGTTTTGCAACACTGTGTATAATTGCTATATACACATATGTATAAATGAAAAAACATTTTAAAAAAATTAAAAAAAAAATCCTTGCATAAAAACGTACGATTAAAGCAAAAAAATTTTGTTTGCCTTTATAAGAAATGTGTGATCTAGAATGGTTCTCTTAGGAATTGGTTCAAATAATAACTTTTGGTCAAATTGAGAACTGAGAGAACCATTATGGACCACACATTTCTCTAAGGCAAAACAATTTTTTTTTAATCGCTGCCTTTTATGCATGAATTTTTTTTTTACATTTTTTTTGTTTTTTTCAATATACACATGTGTATAATTGCATTATACATATATGTATAATTGCTATATACACATATGTATAAATGGAAAAAAATAAAAAAAAATCCATGCATAAAAATGCGCAATTTAAGCAAAAAAAATTGCCTTTATAAGAAATGTGTGGTTCATAATAGTTCTTTCAGTTATCAAATAGGGTTTGGTTCTCTTAGAACCCATACCCTATATATATATATATATATATATATATATATATATAAAATTATAAAATGAAAACCCGCTTGAGTTGAGAAAACCTTCGAAAACCCATGTAAAAAAACATTTTTTTCTTTGAAAAAAATAACCAATGTAAAATAAATGTTTGTAAGCGTTTTGGACCAAAAAAAATAAAAAAAAGCGCCGATGGGAATTTTTTTTTAAATAAACAAAGTTGCTAAAAACATAGGTAAATGGCTGAAAACATATGTTTTTTTAGCAACTTTGTTTATTTTTTTAAAAATAATCCCATCGGCGTTTCTGTTATTTTTTTTGCCCAAAATGCTTAAAAACATGTATTTTACATTGGTTATTTTTTTCAAAAAAAAAATAATGGTTTTTTACATGGGTTTTCAAAGGTTTTTTCAACTCAAGAGGGTTTTCATTTTATCCTTCCCCTATATATATAGGGTTTCTGTAGGAAAATAAATTTTTATGAGAAGTGTTAGAAGATTAAAAATTGATATGTATGCATCATTTTTGGACTTATTTCATGATGTTTTGGATTGTTTTGCCGAGAAAAACACCAAACATAACAATTAAAAATAGAAAACAATGTATTTTAGGCTTAAGACATACAACACCATACGAAGAACATTAAGTAGTGTGTTTTAAGTGTTAATTAGTGTGTTTTATTTGTGTTTTAAATTATTGTGTTTAGTGTTTTTCAAAGCAAACCAACCTAAAACATCATTCCTAAATTCAAAACATGACCGATACATGTCAATTCTTAATCCTTCTCATGAAAACTAATTTTTCTACAAGATTCTCTATCTATATATATTAAATAGGTAAATCTTGTAACACTAGAGTACAAAATTTAAGATGAATTTAAAATTTAATAAACTTAAAAGAAATTAGATAATATAAATGATTGATAATTTGATATGATGTAGGTTGCAAAAATGCAGAGGTTGCAGAATAGAACACAATGTTTTTCTACATTGGTATCCTTTTGTTACTTTAAATTAACATTATATTAATGTAAACCACATAAAAGAAAATGCAAAATTCTACATGAAATATGGACCATCAAAAGTTAGTAGATGAAGGGTCAAATAAGTTCATGTGGTTATTTCAACTTAACCTAGTTCTCATTTTATCCTATCTCTTAGGGTCTGTTTGGTATGAGGTACTGGAATGGATGAGGGAATGAAATGGACGAGATAATTGAATGGAATTACCATTCTGTGACATCCGTCACCTTTTACTACCAATATCGTACAACTTTAGTCCTGCTTGTTCCTTATATTTATATATGTAGTCCTTATATTTCAAGACTACTATTGAATAATAAAAGTTCGTGAGTTATTCCTCTCCGAATAAACATTATTCTTATAAAATTTATAATTAAGTGTGCATATATATACTTTACCCCTCTAAAGCAAAATCACCATTGTATCACATATATATATTAAATACTACTACTAATAATAGTTTCAAAAGATAAATGGACAAAAAGAATCATGTGGAGTTTTATACTTGTACGTAATTTTTTTCATATAAGACAAAATTATTAATAGCATCTTCTTCTATATATATATATATATATATTTTTGACATAGCTTAACTGATGGAATTTGCATCACTAATTCATAACTCGCGTAGTTGACGGAATCAATGGTGACAACCGAGGTCAACACAAATTTATCATAATAACTTGCCAAACTAACTCAAATCTTGGAGCAAGAATTTCGTGATCATAGTACGAGTAGATTACTTTCTAATCTTACTAAATCATCGTCATAATCAAAGGAGCCTGTCAAACATGAATGCGCGTATAAAAATCACTTATTAATTCCTTTATATAGTAATGCTCATTATCATTTACAAACACAACCCACACCCTTAATACATCTCTCGGCTCCCCTATGTTCCGACCACATGTCCAGCTTGACGAAAGTCCGACAAGCCGAAACCCATCCCTTGTTTCGGTTCTTTTTCCGACACACTCTTCAAACCGACACCAATCGACTACAACTACGCATCATAGAGCCACAACTGTACCTGCCCGAACCCTGAATGACCATCGTCGCCATGTCGTGTCATCATCTCGCCCCTTGTGTGACCCGTCCTTCATTTGTTTGCACACCGAGTTGGGCTTCGTTTCTGTTTCGAATATACCTTAGCTTCCACTCTGTTCCAGTCTCTATTCAGGTAATCAATTAAACTTTACCTTGTTACTTGAAAGTATCATGACACTTAAAATGAAAATTAGATTTAATGTATAATATTGGATCTTTTGGAACAAAGAATTGGTTGGGGATGGGTTACAGTGAAAGTGTTTTAGCCAAAATAAAAAAAAAGAGGTTATATGTTTTGTGAGTATGGCGTAAACAAAAAAAAAGATATGAATGTGTAGGTGATTGGTTTTCAAGATGAAAGAATAGTGAAGGATGATATTCTCAGATTATTGGGTGTTTGTGTATGTTGACATGGTTTTTTTTTTTTTTTTTTTTTTTTTTTTTTTTTCTTTTTAGTTATATATAAAAATGTAATTAAACAATAATAAATAGTGTGTGGCCATTGTAGGGTATAGGATTACCTATCACCACCTCTAAATTCATCATTTTTTACACAAACATTCTTATGAGGTTTTAAACTAAAAAAAAAAAACACAATTATAATAAAAATGAGTATGATAAATAAAGCAAAGTTATATATATACTATGGACAAATAATATAACTATAGATACTAAAACATTACTCTTAATTAGGTGAATACAAAATTCATTGATTCCCGTTGAATTCTTGCACAGGTCCATCACAATCAAAGTGAGTACTTCCTATCCCCTTTTTGCTTTTATACATTTTTGGGGTGTTACATGTACACTATTACAATTTCAAATACAAGTTTACATTTTTACAATACAATTCTAGTACTATGTGCATTGCTTACAACGTGCTTTATGCTTAGACATTATATGTGGATTACATTTGTACTTAGTGAAATCATTAACATGGTACAAGCCGACCTTAACATTGGATAGCGCTATTTGGATTGACAACCCGCCTAGATTGATTCTCCCCCTTTTTCATCGGAGAATCCGTGGCCAGTGTTAAGCTTTTTTATCCATTTATTGGATAAGTACACTACAGTTCATACAGTACATTATACAGTCACAGGGTTGATTTCGCTCATTTGTATGATACATAGTTTACATAATTGCACTGTAGCTTGCACTTGAATTGTATAACTTTTAACCTACTATATATATCAAAACTAGGAATGCTCACCAACATTTCATATGTTGACAAAACTTATTTTGTACATGTTTCAGGTGCAGTTTGATCTTAGTTCCATAGCATTGGATTTTAGTGCTTGCTTTTAATAATTTATTTCAAATTTCATATTTTGTTCAGACTTATGTATTTTTCCCATTTCATCTATGTAAGACAATTTAAATTATTCAATAATATATTTACATTTTAGTACCATGTGCTTTTGAACAATCGTCACTACGTGACACCTCGATGATTCCGCCATCGGTTGGGGTGTTACAGATTGGTATCAGAGCCATGGTTATAGGGAATTAGGTTATTTGAATGCCTTTAGCCTAGTCTATAACCAAGCTTACACACACGAGTCCTCTCGTGCATAGTTTACTTTATTTTTCATGTATTTTCATATTTATTTTCGATTTATATACTCCCTCCTTATTCTATCACGTCCCTTCTGGTTTGCATCTGGAAAGGGAGATATTCGTATTCCACAAATGAAATGACATCATCAAGTTAGGGGTGGTATCCATACCTTGGTGATTAGTTTCACTCCCCGGCATGTTTTATATCTTTGAAGTATATCTTTGAGATAGGAGTGACATCCACACCTCAAGGATTTATTTCGATATTTTGTTTCAAAATCTCTTAAGGAAACTTCACCATTAAGCTAGGAGTGATATCCTTACCTAAGTGACTAGTTTCACTCCGCCACATGTTTTGTGATTTATTTTGAAATACATCTTTGAGTTAGGAGTGATACCCATACCTCAAAGATTTATTTCGATACCTCGTTTTATTTAAATCTCACCAAAGTTTTGGGATACTAGTATGGTGGGACACATGCAATCTGGAAGGGTGAGTGCCTAAGTTTTCAGTCTAAGGCTGACATGTCGTACAAATCCTAATTAACCGCAGGACCTGTATGCCTATCTGAGAACTCTTGGGATGAGCATTCACCTATAGGCTAAAGCATATATCTCACAAGTCACTAGAAATTCTAAAATATTTTGGGTAGTCAAAAGTTTCCATTGGAAACAATCTCAACATCTCATTTTATTGAATTTATCATTTGGGTTCACGATTTCGTCGCATGTTGGTTTACATCACTAGTTTCCTTATGTTACTCTTTTATTTATTGATTATTCACCTTTGATCCTTCATTATTTATTGTGGCCTTTTCCATTACCTTTTGCAACACATATCATCACCTTTTCGTAAAGGTATTTTTAATATTTTTACACCATTGTTGTATCTTGTTCATGCTTTGTTACTTTTACTTTATAGCATCATTTTCTTTCGCATTAAATATTTATACCTATAACTTAAGTTTTTTTTCATCCACACCTTACGTTTAACTTCAACCACATCCTGATTTTGAGGATGTTGTGTCATCACACATAGCTAAACCAAATGTGGACTTAAAACTTGTTCGTCATCTCGTTGTACATCATTATGATTACAAACTCATTTGGTTGATTTCACAGTACTTCATAAGACCATAACCTTTTTGTATCCACATAAATTTCGTTTGATACCCCTCATGTTTACCGTAATAACTGTTACAAACAACACGGCATATACTTACCCTTCACCCTCGTCAACTCAACACTGATTTACCACTGTATTACCAACGCAGGTACACCGAATTCCATGAGTCGTAGCTAAGAAAGCCTCTTTTAGCCATTCGAAACCTATACATAATACCCACCTGTGAAACACGAACCAGTACACTAACTTTTGAAAACGATTGCCTTGACAAACTATTCCTTGTGTTACCCTTCACAAAGACCCAATAGACTACTGCTCAATTTTGAAGGAGCTTTTTCATCTGATTGTTGCACACCTATTACAACCCTACTACACCATGCCATACCTACTGCCTTGAACGAATAGCACACCTTGGTCTCAAAAGTTGCCTTAACGATATTCACATTGGTGTAATCAAATGATTTATTAACGTACGAATTATGCAAAATTATCAACAACTGGCTTTAATAGTCGAGAATTCAAGTTTACCCAATTCTAACGGGTAACACTTGGATTTTTTTTATTTTTTTATTTATTTATTTATTTATTATTTTTTTTTTTTGCTTTGATAAACATGAAAAGTCTTACAAGAGGTATTTTATATATAAAGAAAATCCTACTTCTCAAAATTCATCGAGGCATCCGGGATCATCATCAACCCTATACACACACTTTATCCATACCTCCATATGTTACCAATAAGATGAACTCAAACCAACCTAGAATCTCTACTTATCTCGAGCAACTCAATAACCTTTACCTTAGTGAGTTGATTCTTCACCTATCATCACAAGGAATACAAAAAACAATTTTTGCATGTTTCGTAAATAGCTTTAAAGTTTGATCACCGTTATCACTGATCCTTGGAAACCCGATTATTTACGACAATTGGAAGCACCAAATGTATATGTTACTCTCAACACTTATACCTTCAATGATGTGACTCGATCTCTCTTTAATACTTGGAATCTATTTTTAGTAGCACTAATGTCGTATTCATAAACTTTTCTCATCCACGTTATTTTAAGTTTTGGTCTTTTGGAACACATTTGCACATAATTCGCGAACTTGATTTCTCTCGCGTACGAAATTTTCAACTTGACTTCTTGTAAACACACGAAAGTGTGTACTTACAAAGTTCTTTTCACACAAACTTGTTACTTTCAAATCTAAAATTGAACTTTTCTCGATTGCGGTTAGTCTCTAAACTTGTTTATTCTTATGCTGCATTATAGCTACTTCTCGCTATGGTATGAATTTCATGCAATCTATGTTTTAATCATGAATCACCATGTTACACTTGTATTTCTCAACTACAATACTTTTTGGTGTATCTGCCATACAAATCACTGAGTGCATTTTACATTTCAATACACATAGTTAAAACTACTAATTTTAACTCACATGCTGCTAGCAATGAATTTTATTCACCCCTTACTGTATCTACAATCAATTTTTCTTTACGCAAGCCTACTTATACAACTTGTTACTCTCATTTTGTGGGAATACACGATTTACACGATCCATGTCATATGTGTCCTTTCTATCGTAATTGCATGCTACACTTATATTTTTATGAACGCATATTTTTTTATACATACATTTTCTTCTATGTGAGCAAATATATGTTATATTTTTCTTATTATTTATATACATAAAAAAAAGTTCAACTTTTGTGATTTCATTTACTCGATTTAAACGCAATGCGATTCGATCATTTCATATGTACATCATTCCACGCCATGGTCAATGAACATACCGATTGATAGCCCGCATAAGAATGAAGCCAGCGCCCATATCTAAATGCTTTCCTTCAATGACTCGGGTCAGAGTGCCCCTTTAACTCGAGAGAGCGGCGTGGTTCTTTGAGTTTGTAAGTATGGGTGTTTGGAGTCAGCGGACTAATTAGTGTTTGACAAATTATCATAAGGGCGAACCCGAAAGAGGAAGGACCTAACCGTGTCTTATTCCTACAAAGTACTTTCATTTTAACGCATTAATAATTAACTTCCACGCATAAACGTTAGTCTTTGTATTGTTTATGTTAGTGTCATGGAAAAGCATAGCACCCTAATGTAAGGTAAATCAACGATTGCGGTCCGGAACGTAATCGTGGGCTTACAGGTACGTTGGGGTGGTGTGAAGTTATATTAGGTTTTTGGTAGATGTCCAGTACATTTTTGAGGTATCAAATGTGTGGTGGGTAAGCTGCGGTACACCCTATATATAAACACTAATGATACATCGAAAATGAGACTGGGGGTGGGACCAAGAACTAACTCTAGTCTGTTTGGTAGTTTAACAAAGTTTTTTTATATAGTAAAAATATATAAACACTAATAATACATCGAAAATGAGACTGGGGGTCGGACCAAAAAATAATTTAAATTTTTTTTTTTTTTACTATCATATGTTCAAACTTAGTACTGGAGCCCTGCTGAATCTTGATCAAACTCAATGATCTTTAGCTAGCTTAGAGCTTTCAAATGTCCCTTCTTTCCCTAGAGACTACAACTTGAAGGAATTTCGAGACGAAATTTCTAAAAGTAGTGGATGCTGTGACATCCGTCACCTTTTACTACCAATATCGTACAACTTTAGTCCTGCTTGTTCCTTATATTTATATATGTAGTCCTTATATTTCAAGACTACTATTGAATAATAAAAGTTCGTGAGTTATTCCTCTCCGAATAAACATTATTCTTATAAAATTTATAATTAAGTGTGCATATATATACTTTACCCCTCTAAAGCAAAATCACCATTGTATCACATATATATATTAAATACTACTACTAATAATAGTTTCAAAAGATAAATGGACAAAAAGAATCATGTGGAGTTTTATACTTGTACGTAATTTTTTTTCATATAAGACAAAATTATTAATAGCATCTTCTTCTATATATATATATATATATATTTTTGACATAGCTTAACTGATGGAATTTGCATCACTAATTCATAACTCGCGTAGTTGACGGAATCAATGGTGACAACCGAGGTCAACACAAATTTATCATAATAACTTGCCAAACTAACTCAAATCTTGGAGCAAGAATTT
Source organism: Ambrosia x helenae (assembly GCA_030844895.1). Classification (NCBI taxonomy): domain Eukaryota; kingdom Viridiplantae; phylum Streptophyta; class Magnoliopsida; order Asterales; family Asteraceae; genus Ambrosia; species Ambrosia x helenae. The sequence goes on from CM061228.1 coordinate 5,900,940, forward strand.
CGTGATCATAGTACGAGTAGATTACTTTCTAATCTTACTAAATCATCGTCATAATCAAAGGAGCCTGTCAAACATGAATGCGCGTATAAAAATCACTTATTAATTCCTTTATATAGTAATGCTCATTATCATTTACAAACACAACCCACACCCTTAATACATCTCTCGGCTCCCCTATGTTCCGACCACATGTCCAGCTTGACGAAAGTCCGACAAGCCGAAACCCATCCCTTGTTTCGGTTCTTTTTCCGACACACTCTTCAAACCGACACCAATCGACTACAACTACGCATCATAGAGCCACAACTGTACCTGCCCGAACCCTGAATGACCATCGTCGCCATGTCGTGTCATCATCTCGCCCCTTGTGTGACCCGTCCTTCATTTGTTTGCACACCGAGTTGGGCTTCGTTTCTGTTTCGAATATACCTTAGCTTCCACTCTGTTCCAGTCTCTATTCAGGTAATCAATTAAACTTTACCTTGTTACTTGAAAGTATCATGACACTTAAAATGAAAATTAGATTTAATGTATAATATTGGATCTTTTGGAACAAAGAATTGGTTGGGGATGGGTTACAGTGAAAGTGTTTTAGCCAAAATAAAAAAAAAGAGGTTATATGTTTTGTGAGTATGGCGTAAACAAAAAAAAAGATATGAATGTGTAGGTGATTGGTTTTCAAGATGAAAGAATAGTGAAGGATGATATTCTCAGATTATTGGGTGTTTGTGTATGTTGACATGGTTTTTTTTTTTTTTTTTTTTTTTTTTTTTTTTCTTTTTAGTTATATATAAAAATGTAATTAAACAATAATAAATAGTGTGTGGCCATTGTAGGGTATAGGATTACCTATCACCACCTCTAAATTCATCATTTTTTACACAAACATTCTTATGAGGTTTTAAACTAAAAAAAAAAAACACAATTATAATAAAAATGAGTATGATAAATAAAGCAAAGTTATATATATACTATGGACAAATAATATAACTATAGATACTAAAACATTACTCTTAATTAGGTGAATACAAAATTCATTGATTCCCGTTGAATTCTTGCACAGGTCCATCACAATCAAAGTGAGTACTTCCTATCCCCTTTTTGCTTTTATACATTTTTGGGGTGTTACATGTACACTATTACAATTTCAAATACAAGTTTACATTTTTACAATACAATTCTAGTACTATGTGCATTGCTTACAACGTGCTTTATGCTTAGACATTATATGTGGATTACATTTGTACTTAGTGAAATCATTAACATGGTACAAGCCGACCTTAACATTGGATAGCGCTATTTGGATTGACAACCCGCCTAGATTGATTCTCCCCCTTTTTCATCGGAGAATCCGTGGCCAGTGTTAAGCTTTTTTATCCATTTATTGGATAAGTACACTACAGTTCATACAGTACATTATACAGTCACAGGGTTGATTTCGCTCATTTGTATGATACATAGTTTACATAATTGCACTGTAGCTTGCACTTGAATTGTATAACTTTTAACCTACTATATATATCAAAACTAGGAATGCTCACCAACATTTCATATGTTGACAAAACTTATTTTGTACATGTTTCAGGTGCAGTTTGATCTTAGTTCCATAGCATTGGATTTTAGTGCTTGCTTTTAATAATTTATTTCAAATTTCATATTTTGTTCAGACTTATGTATTTTTCCCATTTCATCTATGTAAGACAATTTAAATTATTCAATAATATATTTACATTTTAGTACCATGTGCTTTTGAACAATCGTCACTACGTGACACCTCGATGATTCCGCCATCGGTTGGGGTGTTACACATTCCATGTCTTATCTGGTTACCATGTGGGAATGAAACAAAACATTACTTTGTGTTGTTGCTTAGGCAGGAAAAGACGAAGGAATAAAATCGGTGGTGAGTGACTGTGGTGGGTGGTGGTCAATGGCGGTGTTGGTGGGTGGTGTGATATGTAGCGGTAGAAGCGGTGGTGGATGGCGGCAACGGTGGAAGGTGGAGGTGGATGGTCGATGGGCGACGATGGTGAGTAGTGGTGGTTGGTTATGGTGTGGTAGGTGGTGGGGTGTGGCGGTAGCGCGGTGGTGGGTGGTGGCGACAACGACGGTGGTAGGTGGTGGCAACGGTAGCGATGGCTGGAGGTGGATGGCGGTGATGGTGGGTGGATCACGATGGTGAGTAGTGGCAGTGGTGGGTGGAGGCGGCGACAGTAGTGGTAGGAAAAGGAAATTGTGGTGAGTGATGGTGGCAGGTGGTGGAGGCGGCGGTGGGAGGGTGGGTGACGGTGGTGGGTGGCGTTCGGTGGTGTTGGTGGCGGCGGCGGTGGGTTGGTGGGTGGCGCCAGTGGTGGGTGGCGCGCGACGGTGGTTGGTGGCGGGTGACGGTAGTGGGTGATGCCGACGGTGGTGGGTGGTGGCGGCATCAGTGGTGGTGGGTGTTCTTAGTAAAGGGTGAATGAGGGATGAAATGGAAAAAAAAACATGGGGATGGATGGAATGGTTTTGAGGGAATGGAATGCCTTGTGGAATTGGTGATTCCATTCCTTTAACCAACTAAACATACTATTTTTCATTACCTCGTAATGGTCCATTCCATCATACCAAACACTACCTTAGAGCATTCACACCCCCTCTACCATTTTATACCCTATAAAATACACTCACAATATTATATTCCTCGTTAAAATACACTCACAATAATTTGATGGGTGAATAGTAGTTTTTTATATATAAAAAGCTAGAAGATATATTTTTCAAAATATAAAGATGAGGCATAAAATGGTGGATGAGATGTAGGGTGTTTTTAGTAAGTTTTTTTTTTTAATTTTAAAGATGTGGTGAGGTTTGATGGAGGGGATGTGAATGCTAGCATTCACATCCCCTCCATCATTTTATACTAATATAACAAAAAAACATATTTTTTAAAATTTATCTCTTATTTTAAAAAACCTTCCACACCCCCTTCACCATGTTTACCTTATCTTACTCACAAACACTTATTTTATTATATTCCTCGTTAAAATACACTCACAATAATTTGATAGGGTGAATAGTAGTTTTTTATATATAAAAAGTTAGAGCATTCACATCCCCTCCACCAAATCCCATCCATCAAATTACACTAAAAATCACCACTTCACCTCTAAATCTTCTCTCTCCTAATTAAAGTAATAATACTTTTATCATTACATTTTCTCTTTCCTCACTCACAACTACTTACAAAAATATTAAAATATATATAGGGGTGAACAATAGCTTTTCATATTTAGGGTGGAACAGTGCTTCCACCAAATATTTTCTCTCACCTCCAGTCACAACCACTTACATTCACCCCATATAAATTGGTGGACACACTCACATACATTTGATGGATGGGATGTGAGTGCTCTTAGAAGATGGTTTTTTCAAAATATAAAGATGGGGTATAAAATGGTGAATGAGATGTAGGGTGTTTTTAGTAAGTTTTTTTAAATTTTAGAGATGAGGGAAGGTTTGATGGAGTGGATTCACATGATCCCTCCACCAAATCTCATTCATCAAATTACATTAAAAATCACTACTTCACCCCTAAATCTTCTCTCTCCTATTTAAAATAATATTAATATTTTTTCATATTTTTATCATTATATTTCTCTTTTCTCACTCACAACCACTTACAAAAATATTAAAATATATATAGAGGTAAACATTAGCTTTTCATATATAGGGGTGAACAGTGCTTTCTCAAATATTTTCTCTCTCTTCCACTCACAACCACTCAAACTCACCCCATATAATTTAAGGGAACCCTCACATAATTTGATTCCCAGGTTGTGAATGCTCTTACACCCTATATTATAAGTTTATATTTAACCTAAGCAATGTATAGAATACCGTTGAATATTTTTGTATATCCACCACTGCAAATCTCGTAACATCTCATATATATATAAAAGAATTGAACATTGCTGACGTGGCATGTAATGGTGCTTTCAACCTCTCCATGAAACTGCCACGTGTCATCATAATTGAAATATTTTAGTGTTTTTGAATTATTTCCCTTTTTAATTAAATTGAGTTATTTTAAGAAAAAAAATTTTAAAAATAAATTTAAAATTTTTTCTCTCATGTTTCCTCCCATAATTTTTAAACGTTTATATCTTTTATATACGAGATTTTTTAAAGAAAAAAATTACACCAAATTAACGAGCGTTTTATTATCTTTCCAACGAGTACCATAGTGCTATATAAAGAACGAAGAAAAAATCGACTATTTTTTGTGGGGTTTCGTTCATATAGGAAGAAAACACACAAAGTGTTCATGTTATTCATTAATCATGTTTTTTTCTTTTAAACTAGGTTCTTAACTACGATGTTGAAAATCAGCCCAATCGCCATGTTATCATTGGAATTTTACTAGGTATACTTCATCAAGAGAAGCTAGGAGAAAAAATCGCGCAACACTGCAGCACATGGTGTCACCTTATAGCAAGGTTATTTTTTTATTTATTTAATTACAAGAGTATTAATTATTACTATTAGTATTAGTATTATTAGAATGGTTATATTTTTCAACCCCGGGACGCTCCCAGGAAGAATTGATAGTTGTTGTCGTGGCGTTCAATGGTGGCCACAACCATCTCTTGATTATGCCACGTGGCATAATGAAATGCAATGGTTACAACTTCCAACTTAAGTGTTTGTTTAGTTGATTAGGTTAGGAATTATAAGAGCCATTAGAATGTGAGAAATTAGAGAGATGTGATGAGTTTTTGAATAGTTGCAGCTTACATAAGTGATTCTTTACACGATTACTGATTAGGTTTTAGATTAGGGAATACGAGTTATTACTGATTAGAATACTATAAACATGCAATGATTGAGAGATTTTGTGGTTAGTTAACTTGAGCCATTTGCAATAGGTTATGACGTAAAATTAGATTTTTCAACCCCGGGACCCTCCCGGGGTTATCAGCTAGTATATATATATTACAAAGGGATTAATTCTACATGTCATACTCTTATGAAATCTCTCATTTGAGAGATGCCACATAAGATGTGATGTGGCAAGTGTAAACCAATTAAAAAAGGAATAAATATGATTTAATCTAATCTATTATAATCTTTAACCTAATCTATTAAATACCTAATCTACTAAATCTAAATATTAAAACTTACTATTTTTTCTCTCATGTTTCCTCCCATAACTTTTAAACGTTAATATCTTTTATATACGAGATTTTTTAAAGAAAAAAATTACACCAAATTAACGAGCGTTTTATTATCTTTCCAACGAGTACCATAGTGCTATATAAAAAATGGAGAAAAAAAATGACTATTTTTTGTAACCCGACAGGTATTGTGTCGGGTTTGGGATTAGTTTAAAAAAAATTGTGGGTTTGGGTCGGGTATGGGATTAGGTGATACCCGACCCGATTACCCGAAATAACATACCCAAATACCCGAACTATATACCCGATCATATACCCATGAATTTTTTAACGCATCACATAAACCTTAGACTAATGCGTTCGATATTTCAATAATTAACTTTTTTTCTTATTTCATGTTAGTTCTTTTTAAAATGATCGATTATAAACTTCCGAATTCATTTGTAATGGCACTAGATTTATACCCCGACGCAGAGATTCATTTTTTTATATTTGAATATGATAATTTATGGCAGAGATTTGTTTAAAATAATAATAATAATAATATATTTTATTATGTCATATTAGATATTTCAACTCGAGACGCTCCCGGGATAAAAACTAATACCACATATAAAAAATATAACCACTAACATGTCTGTAGTTTTTTTTTTTTTTTAACAAAGAATTTCATTAAAAACAAAGGGCCACAAAATGAGGACCTCCAAAAGGATTACATCATATACAATGGTATATAACCCAATCCTTCCACACTAAATCCTTAAATCTAGCCCGATGTTTAACCCAACAAAACGAATAAGCCTTAATACCCGTGGCTATGTCTACCACTTTATGTCTAGACTTGTGGAAAATAATACTATTTCGCTCCATCCAAATCCTCCAACAAGTAAGCATAATAATGCCTCTCAAAATCTTCTTCTCCCACTTTGGCTTGTTTGCAATGTAATCCATCTTCAGCAGCTCGGAGAACGAATCAAAACAGCCCCCTTGTAAGCGGCACCAATCCCTAATTTTTCTCCAAACACCCTTAACAAGACCACATTCCACTATCAAATGGTTAGCCGATTCATGCGCAACTTCACAGAATAGACATCTAGTATCAGTGATGTTAACTCTCCTATTAACCAACGCCATCCGAGTCGGAACTCGATCTAATTCCAAACGCCAAATGAAAATATTGATTTTAATTGGTAACCATGACTCCCATCTCATGAAGCGGACCAAAGGCGCACCATAGTTTTGACCCAACCATTGCTTTACTAACATGTCTGTAGTTAAATTAATAGAAAATAAAATATTGCAGTACAAGAATAGATAAATTTAAAAATATAAACAAGGCAAATTAAATTTAATAACTATATGCCTAGCATATATAATTGAAATTGAATGTTCATCACTAAGAACTCAAATAGGGTGTGGTTGGGATCGTTAGAAATTTAGTTTTCGATTTAAAGCATTTAGCTACAGCTTTATTAAATTATACTGTACAACTGGTTTTAATATGTGTATGTATATTGGTTAGCTACAAGTTAATGCTTGATAACCAAACGATGTGGTTCTAAAGGCTTGTACATTTGGCATCAATATATGTAACTTGTACTTGCATCCATGTTTATTGGTAGCTGTAGCTTAATGCTAGGGATTCTTGTGACAAAAAAGTTAGGTTTGGATATCATCCAATGACCGTTAGTAGTTAATAATGTTTGGTATTTTCAGTTTTTGGTTATAGGAAAGTAGACATGCAATAGGTAGTCGTACGTTATGCGAATGAATCGGTCTTTATGCCGTTTGGTGGGTGTTTTTTTTCTTATTTAAAATAAAACTAAGGGGTATGTTTGGCAAAATTAGCTGGAGGCTGGTAGCTGGAAGCTGGTAGCAGCCGTTAGCTGCAAGCTGGTGGCTGGAAGCTGGTAGCTGAAAGCTTTTTAAATATATTTTGGTGTTTGTAGAGTAGCTGGAGCTTTTAATAAAATGTATAAAATGACCAAAATGGGCATAATTAAAAGTTTGTAAGGAAAAATTTTATTTTGTTTTTAAATAGAATGGTATTTGTGTCATTTACTAATTAAAAGCTTGTAGCTAGTAAAGCTTTTTCTTAAAAGCTAGTAGTAGTAGCTTTTCACTGTAGAGATTTTTCTCCTAACTTAAAAGCTTCCAGCTCTTCAACCAAACAAGGCTTTTTATTGAGTAAGAGTTTTTTCTTAAAAGCTTGAAGCTTGAAGCTCCTAAAAGCTCCTTGCCAAACATACCCTAAAGAAGACGCTGAGTATTATGGATATTCATGCAGGGCCGAAGCATAGAGGCCCAGCGGTGCCCTGGCCCCCGCCGTTTTATGACGCAGTAGTGGAATTTTGTTATTTTCGTAGATAATTTTATATAATTAAGCATGACCCTCACTTATTTGATCTTCTGGCCCCTACCAATCGGGAAAAAATGAGTCCGGTCCCCGCCGATTCGATCTTCAAGCTTCGCCACTGTATTCATGTGGTTTGTAAGTACCACGTCACGGACTCATATAATAAAACTCGTTCTATAGAAACTTGAGCTGATGTGGCTCTCTTTCCTTGAATAAATGTTCAAGTCGAATACTTAAAGTAACTCAATCATTATAAAACTTGAGAGATTTGGTTGGATCAAATTAGCTCTGAGTAACTTGTTTGAATGGAATACATTAGTTCATTTCATTCATTGTATATTGTTACTTTCGTATTGTATTATCTTTTACTTGTATAATGTAACATTATTGTTAACTTGTTATTTGAGACTTTAGTAAAACAAACATACAAAATCATTAAATTTGGGGAAATTGGATTTAAATACTTCAAATTATTGATCGAAAGACGAATATTACTCTCAACTATGAATTTGACTAACAATACTCCAAACATTACACTTTGTTTGCTATGTCTTCCCAAACTAACAAACATTAACTCCGTTAGTTTTTTATGACATGCCATTTTTTTCCTACGTGGCATGTTGATGTCAGCATGCATGTAGGAAAATTTTTGTCACGTCAGTATGTCATGTCAGCGTGTCATGTTAGAAAAGTACCACGTCAGCATGCTACATAGGAAAAATGACACGTCAGCATGCCATATGGGGAAAACAATGTCACGACATCAAAAGAATTAACCGAGTTATTGTTTGGTTAATTTGGGGGTAACACAGAAAAATAAGTGTAAAATTTGGGAGCATTGGTAGTCAAAGTAATAATTGAGAGTAAGACAAATGAGCAATAGTTTGGAGTATTTAAATCCAATTTTTCTCAAATTTGAGAAGAAAAAAAGAAGTCAATTCGCCAACCATATGTTGCTCGAGTTGTAGGATAGTATGTTTCTAACCCGAATTTGTGTTGCTCACTTAAACTCGTGCATTGAACAACTCAAGTTTTACATGTTGATTATCTAACTTAGAGGATCAATCCTGGATTTTGATACCTCTAACCTGACTAGTGTCAACTCCATCGGCTAATTAAGAAAGTAAGGCATGTTCTGCCTTGCTGGCGGTACACGTGGCGCAACATGATTGGGCGCAGGCAGCGCTTCCCTCTGACACAACATGGTTGACCATCTTGAGATGTCTGATGTGACGTTTGGCAGCAGGTGGACATGCCTGCACAGTACTTCTGACAAGTACTGTTCATGGCAACATAGTGGAAGCATGGAAGCAGTTATATCACTGTTCCTGTCAAGGGTTGTTAGACCACCCCCTGACACGTGTTTCCCTCTAGTTGGCACAGAGAATGTTCAACGCCTGACCAGGTATCCTTAATTCTTAATTCTCCGTACAACCTATTACTAAAGGTCGATGCTATTAGCATATTCGGGGAGTAGGCTCACGGGCGATGATTCCTTTGAACTGATGACGTCACTTAGATGATGTGATCCTGTGCCTGAGCTTATCGTCATGGCGCGGGTTATGTTTCGCGCGCGCCAGGGAGTTGACATCCCTGCTGATCTGAAGTTCTTTCCCGGATTGGAGCTCTGCGGGGTTCTTTGCAGGTGATGTATTTTATGAAATAGGGTTGTATTCCATCTGCGCTAGGATTAGATACCCTATCCTTTCAGCCCTCATGTTATAACTTATATACATATATCCATACACACTCATTGTATTAGGCTTTATGTGGAATGGCTGAAAAAATTAGGGCCTCTTAGCCATGGACTCGTGGTGAAGATGCAATCCGATATTAAAAACCTCTCGAATTCCTACGGATGAATTACGCACTTCTAACCAAGCACCCAACACCCCAACACTGAAGTGGGGGACACTAATTGGACCTCGTCAAGCAACAAAGCTACCAATGAATCATTAATCATCTCAATCGTCTACAAGACTACAATGTCCATCTTTCTCCACTTAAATCACATCGACCCCCATAGTCAATTTTCTCAACTGTCATATGTGACACCCTAGGCAAATCCCACATCAGTCATGGTCAGGATAGATCTTTGGTTCATATGTAATCTAATGTCTCATAAATCACCAACGTGTTTTGGGGCTTACGCTATGTTCCTGAGTTTACTTTAAAAGGTAAAAGAAAAGAAAGGGAGATATTTCCTTCCTTTTCTTTTCCTCCTTTTTCTTTCTCTTTTCTTTCTTTTCGTTTCCTTCCAATTTGGTAATGATAGAATTTTGCTCAATTTTTCCTTCTTTTCCTTTCCTTTTTTTCCAAAAAAAAAAAAATCTCTGGAACACATGGAACACACCTAAACTTTTTCTTTCCTTTCTTTTCTCCTCCTTAAATGAACTCGGGAACACAACGTTAATATTAGTGGATGAAGGAGAACTCCACAGTTAAACATGCTCAGGTTGGAGTAGTACCAGGATGGGTGACCTCCTTGGAAGTTGGAAGTCTCCCCCTGTGCGACCAAAAATAAATTCGTAAGCTTCCTGGATGGGCAACACATACGAATGCAAAACAGACAATATTGGCGGTGAGAGGGGCGAAATGTTACATCATCTTGAGCCCCAATTTTGATACCAATGGCTTTTATCAATTTTAGTAATTTTTTCTTTTCTATGTAAAAATACGGGAATAATTTGAGTAATTCACGTTCAGAAAGTGATTACACAATTTATTTGTCTCAAATTTGCAGTGACAGACTCAGAAGTTACCTTTTTAGGGTGATTGGGGGTTCAATCGAACTTTTAAGACGTGCAATTAGGATTTTTACCTACAAATTACACTAATTTTTTTTTTCTTTTAAGGTTTGATGTAATGATGTGAATATTTGAAGTATATATTAACTTGTTCTATAATCTTATTCCTTCTCTTTATTTGTTTTCGTTATGTCTTAGTTTATAATTATTAAAATTGAAAAAAAAAAAAAAAAAAAAAAAAACTCAAAAAGGGCATAAATTTTCACTTCGCTTCATATGTCTTTTAAAATTGTTGAGGCGCCGCACATAAACCTGACTCGATAGCTACCGAACAAAGTGTATTTAGTTCAAGTAGTAGAACCATAACAAAATAACAACCACTCATCACCGTTACCAAAAGTAAAGCAAACAAGAAAATAATGTGACACCTGAAAGTTATAATTACACACCAAGAATGATTAAATGAATGACAAATACCTAAACATTGTATCATTAATATTCTTGCTACTTATTTCCATTTACTATACCCTTCTTGGGATCTTTTCCATCATTTACTAACCCCCCCCCCCCCCCCCCCCCCCTCCTTATAAATGGCCTCACAACCCTGCAAATAACAAACCCATCTCACCTCTGGTATTGCTTAATCACCTGACAGAAAAGCAATCAAATTTAAGGTAACACACATATATGATCATATTGTTTTATTCTTGATCAAAGGTTTAACCTATTTTTTTATAACATGTTTCATGTTTGATTGTATAGGAAGTTGACTAGAAACAATGAGCATAAGAAGTGATGGAGTGAAGCTAGAGCTAAAACTGAATTTGTCACCACCGAGAACTCGGTGCCCCAGTGACTGAATCACCTAACCCGTTCGGTGTCTCCTACAAACTCGTGTGTGTCTTTGGAGCAAGTTCAAGATGAGACGGTGAGCTCCAGTACTCAAGCAGCCCGGAAACAACGTCGATGATGGTGGTTGGATGCCCACGGTGCTTGATGTATTTTATGCTTGCTGGAGACTACCCTAAGTGCCCTAAATGCAAGAGCACTGTTTTGCTTGATGTTGTGTTTGACAAACCCATCAAGAAAATGAGAAATTAGTTAAGGTAAAATCATGAAAATAGACATGCTGACTAAGTAAAATCATTAAAATAGACGTCAGCCAGCAAATTTGCTTGGCCTGGCGAATTTGCTAGCTTAACCCCTGTATTTGCTGGGTTTAGCTGGCATTGTAGTCAATGTCTCTTTTGATGATTTGCTTGGTTAACTTGTCTAAAAATCATTTTTTCCTTTTAGTTAAATTAGTTTATATGCTTTAAAATTCTAGAGTTAGAGGGGATTTATGTTTTTATTCTATTTTTTGGTTTTTTTTTTAAATTTTTTTATTTGATAGGTAATGTTTAGTTGCACTCTTATGTAATTTTGTTGTAATGAAAGAATCGTATTTGAATGAAAATTTCATATTTATTGTTTTTGCTTGCTTTCTTTAAATAAATAATCATTTCTTGAACAATTTTCCTATTATGAAAAATAATCATTTCTTAAATAAAAAAAATAGCTATAGCGGTTAACGGATCAGTCAAACTGGTGAGGCTAAATATCACATCGGCTAACAAAGGACGACGGTGATCATGTCTGTTTGCCTGGTTGGCTCATAACGTCCAACCATTTCATTTGTGTTTGGGCCATTAGCTCATATTTGAACCGGCATACTAATTATGTGTTGTTTTAGTGCGAACATGTTTTTTATAGCCTTTTTATTTTTAATCTTAAAGGTCATTTTCTTTTAAGAGTTACCTACAAATGAAATAATTAAAACACAATAGCAATAGGTTATATAGTTCTATAAAATAATTTTGCTTTGGTAGTTTATTGTTAGTTAGGTTAGTTGGCTTCGCGTTTAAGGCCACAAGTACTATTCTATGGTATATTGATAAATCAACGGTCAACCGCTTGCCAAATAAATATGAAAATTAAAGGTCAAAGAAAACAGTTCACACTTCACAACTCTAATTATGAGAACGAAAATAAATGTTCTATTATTGAGTGAAAAAAAAATATATGAAACTCCATCAATTATTTTGATCATCAGGACTGAAATAACATGTAATAAACAAAATATAATTTAAGAAAAACATAAAGTCTGTTAGAAAAATATAGACAAACTTAACTTATTACATCATTGAAATCACAAAAAAAAGTGCTTGTATTAGATTTTGTGATGGAAAAAACCAATAAGTTATTTTTTTAGAAAGTGTTTGGCTTAGCTTATTGTGAAGATTGGGTTTATGGTGGTAAATTTATAAGTTTTATTCCAAAAGCTAAAAGGTAGGATTTGTGACTTCTTGAAAACAGCCTTTTCAACCGATATGTAAAAGTCAAAACAGAAAGTGGTTTTGGTTTACATAAACAACTTATTTACTTATTTGCTCGCTTACCCATTATCCAGATATAACTTGATTTATTATCGTAATTCAATAAGTTGTTTTTCAACTCAAGCCCCAATATGAAAGTCGTCACAAGCTACATGACGACTACGTTGCGCGCTTTTTTATTTCACATTTCACATACCTCTTGTATACACGAGAAGGTGATAAAATATTTTTCTTCTAAATTTTATGTTATTGTAAAGGTAGTAAGGTACTTTAAGAATTTTCTTTTCTTCGACATTTGAACTTTCTCTTATTTGAGTATACAGCAAATTTAATTAATGCCTGGTTTGAATTTTAATAAAGTCAGAATTAGGAAATCTATATATGTCATTATCCGTCGAAGTAAACAAATTTGATTTTGAATAACGATTTAATATAGACCTTGATGTTTAAACTTTAAACCCCCAACTTATTTTCACACCCTCCTCCTTGTG